>LS485246.1:15485-274333 GCA_900490705.1 Pristionchus arcanus
CCCCCCCCCCTGGAAGACCCCTAGCCTTACTCTCACGGCTCGCGCTGCGGGATCGAATATTATTGTTTCGAATCTATAGAGTAAAACCACTATCCACGTGCCTCATCAAGCGTATCGATCTACAACTGTACGAGCGCTGTAGCCTTGTTTCACACCCAATAACAGCTAATTAACGAATTCCAGAATTACTTTCTTCCAAGGGCTCCAACCTTCGCTGTTCACATTCAGGTCTCTCGCTTGGGAGAGAGGGGAGAACGGCAAGGTCTGCTTAACAACTACATGGAGTCACAAACAAGACCTCCGGTAAGAAGGTTGCTAACAAAAACAGGCAATATGATGGGGCTAAAAGGAGGCGTTTTGCTATAGTGAGGACTCACTTTGTCGCCACGACTTCTCCTCCTCGCCCGTCTTCGTCTTGAACAGTCGCTTGCTCAAAGCTCGCTCCCGTTCCTCCACTCGCGAATTCATCCCATCACCTAAAAAAAAATACTAAATTAGCAATAAATTCAACGCGAAATTGCAGAAGCAAAATGTTGGAGCGGCGAAAATGGAAACGAAATTGATGATTACCGTAATCTTAAATCACGAATAGTGAGATGATCATGAACTGATTTATTTTCTCATTTTTAAAATCATTTTTTTTCTGATGTGGAAATAAACAAATAAATCAATTAGGTTGATCTTACAAATTCATTATTTTAATCGGGCATCATTTTTTGTCTACTTCCTTCCAGCACAAGAAGATTTACAGATAGTGGAATCTATAAGATTCATAGCATTCTGACCCCATTGTTCTCTCCAGATAAGGGCCTTAACATCAAAGACGATGTCTCTATCGAAGCTATCATTTCGTATCTTCCGTCCACACACTGGTTTCGATATAGCCAGGTATAGACGAGACTAGACATCGGGAAGCACGAAATTTTTTCTCATATATTCTCCTTTTTTTGATAACAATGCATCTTTTGATATGAATAATCTTTATGTCACCAAGAGTACGTACAATAACATCAATTCATGATTGCTGATCGATTACGGTAACTGATCAGTTGATCATCTTTCATCTATCTGATGAGATCTCCGAGTTCCTCTCTCGCCTCGGGGCTCAGGTTGTAGCGGATCTTCTCGGCCTCGCGACGGAGCTGCAACTATTTTTTGAAATGCAGTCAAGAAAAATTTGCTCACCGAAATAAGCTTGTCGTACTGGGCCTTGACGGGGGCAGACAGCTTTGCAACACGGTCCTCGTATGCCTTCTGAAGATTATGAGGAAATTACAGCCAAAGTTTTCAATTTTTTAAATGATCAGTTATCTTGGGTGATAAGAACGGAACTTAATCAATATGGTTATCCCCCTCACCTTGGCAGCCTCTTGCTCAGTCTTCCATTTCTTGAAGTCAGCGATCTGAGCTGCGTCCTTGAACGACTCGGCGATCTTGTTGATCTGAAATATACTGCGTAGCGAGCTTTATATCTCATAAAATAGAGATTGTAACAAAAAATAATGGTAGATACCTTTGCTGTCTTGTCGGAATCTTCGAGGTTGGGGTTCCAGTAGATGCCATCGAAGGCCTTGCGCTCCTGAAAATCATTGGCATTCGGTTCATAGGCAACAATATTCGCGCTAATTTGTTTCCAAAGCAAGATTCTTCAAAGTTTCTGAAAGCTCACAATATTGCTCACCTCATCGGTCATCTTCTGGATGAAGAGGGGTGCGATCTCGACATCATCTAAACTTCAGAATTATTAAACTCAAAATTAAAAATATTTATCAAACCTTCTAGATCCGCTGCAGTCGGAAAGCAGGCGAACATTTGGAGCGATTTCAAATGCAAAATAATTCCGATGGAGAGATAACTAACTATCTATAGCCCGCTTGCACTCTTCTGCTCAAGGTTTGTCCCGGAAAATGTACTAAAGTGGGAGGGAATGCATAGAAAGTGAAAGTATGCGCAAACCAGTAGCTCGAGGGTTACTCATATCCGCCGGTTCACTCGCGCCATTCAAATCCCAGATCACACTAATCCACTCAAGTCAGGCGACCTTTCCCAATCGTCGCCCTTTTCATATTTCAACAGGCCGTCATCTATTAATCGTCAACCTTTAATCTGCACTTGGCACACTACGTACCTCCTCCGAATACGGAACGATGCTCCTCGGGAGTGAGAGTGCCGAGGATCTCGTGTGTCGCAGTCTGCTCCTTCACACACTCACCGCCCTCCTTCCAATCCTTCCACGTCTGGAATAAGTCGGTTTCAGTAACCGTAGAACGCAAGATCACGTATCGATACTGATTTTGTTGATCGAAACTGGCCTCGCGAAGGTCCTTGGACTGCTTGGCGGGCAGAACGTCCACGAAGGGAGGTAGGCCGCAGGGAGGACCGTCCGGCTTCTGAAACGAAGTTCCCGGTTAATGATGTTGTTCGCATTTGTATCAAGAGCCCACTACTGTTGCAATATTGGACATTATGGAACGCTACCTCCTGGGCTGAGACAATGGATGCTCCGAGAAGAAGAACCGCTACGAGGGAGTACTGCATCCTGTAAAGATCAAAGATCAACTTTCGTTGTTTCACAAAGAGTAAGCGATAAACGATAGGCAAAATTGCATAGAGATAAGATTAGGAGAGCACTCGTTGTCGTGGTTTGGGATAGAGAACAGAGGGTTTAAATACCCCTTGACAACTCTGAGGAGTATCCCATCTCCATTCTACCTGCACTCTCGTTGTTCTAACCGGAGAGTGTAAGCGGAGCGAGGAGTGTTGCTTCCTCAGAGAAATGACATCCTGTCATCGTCGATCGCACAAAAAGTAGTCTGCCCATTGATCTCCGACTAGATTATTAGCACTGGGAAGAAGAGCGCGCGAGCTATTGTAATTGACTCACGAATCGTGTCAGTACACAAGTCAGCGCTGGGCAGTGTTGGGTTTGTGCAAAAACAACATAATCGCTGAAAATGAGAAGATGCGTCGACTTAAGCGTCAAAAGCTCCCTCAAAGATCAAATTCAAGCAAGTAGCAAGAAGTGATTGACGAGTTCTGATGTTGAGCTGAATGTGTTGAAATGTCTTTCAGATAGGTTTCCTGTCATCTGAATATATAATCAATGATTCTTCACCTTGCTATTGCACAAAAAACCTCCATTTCACCTATGGAGTTTCTACCTCACTGGTCCAACTGCGGAGTTGGCCCTTGGATACTTGAAGGCGCGATTCGGTATCCATGGACTCACCCCTTTCATGTTTCGTTTGAGTGAAGGATCGATGGGATGTTTCTTCTTGCTCTGACTTCAAGTAAGATTTTCCAGTATTTGAACTTTGATCTTTCCTCTTTTTTCTAGTATTCCCGTTCCTTTGCCGTTCAATTGACTCTGCAGTCTTCTACAATACTCTCTTCACCGGGTGAGATCCTGTTGCAAAATATGAATTGCAATTCACAAATGGTCCACATTATTGTACATTTTATCGTATTCTTCATCTAAGTGAAAAAATACTGATTAATATCCTCTGCAGTTACAACAATGCCGTTCGGCCCGTGGAGAATGCCAGCACAACAGTGGTGGTGCAGACGCAGCTGCACAATCTCACCATACTAAACTATGTGGGGCACTGATCTTTGATCTTTGATCCCCACATAATTTACTATCTGACATTTTCTTAGGATCCACACGGGTCTATGCTGACGCTTTCTGTGAATCTCGAATTGTCATGGACCGACGAACTGCTGAAGTGAGTCAAAAAAAATATTGTTGCGAATTTTTCGCATGTTTTTAACTCGACTAGAATAATTCAAATGAACGTTCTCCATTTTAGATGGACTCCATCCGAGTCGAATGGGTACGCCTCTGCCATCGTCGTTCCCATAACGTCCATCTGGAGACCGAACATCGTATTCTACACTGGGTTCGAATTCTCTCCTGATGATTAAATTCAACGTTTAGATTACCCATTATTGTCACGATGTCACAAGAGAATCGACATAATGATCTTTCGTTATTTGTGGTAATGAGAATTGCATCCTCAGATCGACAGTGAACATGACAGAAACATCGCTCGTACGCGTCAACTCGGACGGGTCCATCGAATACAGCTACATTCGGGTTCGTGATTTTTTCAGAAAATTTCCGGTAGAAATGTTCTTCAGTTACTCTCCAACCACTGCCCGATGGACATGCATAATTTCCCGTTCGACACGCAGATTTGCTACATTAACATCACCACCTGGTCCTACTCAAATTATGAGGTGAGGGCTCCGAATTAAAAGTTCAGAATCATGAATTCAGGTCTTCATGCAGCCCGTCCAATCGATCGACGAAGCGAATGGAACAGTGAGAATCGATATTTATAAGCTAAGATAAATTTCAAGGCGATTTCAGAAATATCCATTCACAATCTTTCCGTAAAATATTAAAACCCCAAAACAATATTATTGAAGAACAGCACAAATGGAGAGCTGGAGGTCACTGCCGTCTACGGTTTCACCGACCCAAAGAACTGGGATCTCAAGGTGAGCAATGTTTCCCATTTTGATAATATCTTCAAAATGCAGTACGTGCTGTACCTTCGTCGTCGTCCTACGTACTACATCTCCGTTGTGATGATTCCCACGTTTATCGCTGCCACGATGTGTCTGTTAGGGTTGTTCATTCCGAGAGTCAACACGGGAACGAGATTCACAAAGGTTGGGACAACAATGGAACCTATTATCATGTGTTAGGCGTGTAAGATATTTTCCTCGGTTCTATCACCACAAGCCAGTTCAGAGTTCAGTGTCATTTTGATAATGATTTCTTGAAATTCATTTTTTTTTCAGATGAACCTCTCCCTTTCCGTGCTCTTCTTCATGTATCAGATTCTCGGAACGGTCGCCAACGACCTCACTAAGACAGGATACTTACCGAATCTGGGTAGATTTCAATTTTACAGTGATGTGGAGATCTTCAATTTTTAGCCTCCTTCATCTTCACGGAACTCATGGTGTGCAGTGTGGCTACCGTAGTCTCCGTGCTCATCCTTGTCGCTCATTACTACTATACGGTAGGTGAAATTATTTGAGAGAATTCTTGCAATTCTGCGTGAAAAAGAAATACTCTTCAATCTTAATCACACCAGGTGAAATCGGAGAAGCATCCGCCATCATGGCTTCAACTTGTGTCCTGCCTCAAAAGATCTAAAGTTTGTCAATTTCATAGATTTCATTCCGGCTTCAAATATGCAAGTTAGCAATTCAGATCCATTCAACATCTTCAACAAAGAAATCGAATGTTGATGAGAGCTGGGCCACATCGCTTGTTCAAGATTCTGATAGAAGTACAGAGGGATTATACAAAGAAGTTGCTGAGTAAGATAAAATTGTAGATAACACCAAAATCATCCCCATTCTAGAAAATCCACAGATCACATCGTTACGTGCAGTACTGACATGGATCGAATTCGGAAATGGACAATCGCATTCGATCAAATCGACCTTCTCTTTGTTCTTCTTTTTCAGATTGTCAACATTATTATTTTCATTGTTTTTGTTGTATGAATGTCTTGTGGAGCCAAAAAAATCTTCTGTTCATTTGATCTATTATTTTAATTATGTTTTTTTTTTCTAACGAGAGCTTGAAAAAATACTTTATTTGCGAAAAAACTAAGATACCGCGCGAGTTACAATCAGTGAACATCAAATAAATGCTAAGAATCTATGTGACAATCTAGAGTACTTTGCACACACTTAACAAAAGGACTAGTCAAAAAGGCAAATACTAACACAGTTTTGCACTGCTTCTATTTTTTTCTCTTTTTCTTTGTTCTTTTGAAAGTGAATTTTGAAAGTCAAAGTGGAGCAAGATTGAATAATAATATATAACACAATCCAGGTGAATCAATAAATATCCTAGTAATTTGCCAACTGGTGGTGGAATACACACATGAAGTGAACAAGTGCATCGCACTAATTGCCAAAGGAGGCGGGTCAATATACATATAAAACAAATTAAAGTTGCTCTAGAAAGGGCCGAGGGGTTGGTGAGAGAGTGATACACGTATGCAAGCAGAAATAAGCTGGAAAGAGCACAAATCATCGCAAATGGGGAGCATCGAACCGCGTCTATTCTCGTATGTTGTCAAGAGCATATTGTGTCTGGAGGTGGAGGTGCATATGAGCTGATGTGGTGGTGCGCGTAAGCATTATGGATAAGTGGGGATGAGAGCTGAAGGGCAATGTTACGAGATTCTACAACCGAGAAAGGGGAGGTTAACAATAATAGATTAAACAATGCATGCGGGATGGGGAGAACAATACTCGAGCTTGGGGGAAGGGATACTATCGGAGTGGAGCTAGTCAATCAATACACCATGCGGGACTTGGCGTTGCCGTCCACAGAGGGCCGGAACTTTGGCTGTGGTCGATAAGTGGTGGGTAGATGGTGGACGGGGATAGAAGAGGGCGGAGATGGCTCGGCGGGGGACGTCGACGTCGAGGAGGAGGCCGACAGCGGAGAAGGCGTCTGCTCATCGCGTTGCTGTACCATCGCAGGTCGGGCTGCTGAGTTGTTCCGAGACGAGAAAAAGCTCTGAAAATAGTCCTATTATTTTCCGTTTTGCTTAGAATTATGAAATATACATGGATGTCAACGCTTCTTGAAATGAGAAGAAGTTACTACAAATAATACAGAACAAAAAGGCTTGGGAATACCTCGCAAGTGGTCTTGTACACCTCTGCCATTGAATGCACTCGTCCCTGCAATGCGAGGGGGACGGTGGCCAGCCGTGCCTCGACCACTTCGCCCAGTCGTCGGAGGGCCGGATGTGACTGAGATATTCACAATGAACAATATTTTTTTACAGAAAACTTTGACAACTGTATCTAGAGGCTCAACCGAAATAGCGCGGTAATGAATATTTCAAATGCTTCAACAACTTCAGAATCCATTTTGATTTTTCTCACCTTGGGGAAGGACTTCTCGAAGAGGACGGTGGCCGGTTGCGACGGGTACTCTCTCGGAATGAGCACGTGTAGTGGGGGAACGGCCTGCGAGCAAGATAATCGATAATGAGGAATACCGTAATCAGAAAACGGTACTACAGTATCCTCGGTCTACTCTATCCCACTTACCGTGGCTCCGACAGCGATGGCGACGACATAGTTGGTTGTCTCAGCGAACATCAACCGATCATCCGTCACCAGACGCCAACGGAGTACTGAAATCGATCAAAAGCAATGTTGAGGTCAAGATAGCTATAAGATCAAAAATGAAAGAAAATGAATGTCCAATTTGATAAATTATTCCACTCACCATTGAGTTCCTTGACTGCTTCCGAGGGAAGTTTCACTCTCGTCTCCTCTGGCCGTGGGTGAGGATCGCCTCCACCCGCTAACCGCCGCTGGATTGCCTGCGAAATATTGTTAAATTAAATCCAATTAAAATTGTTCAAAGTGTGCTTTGCTAATAAAAAAAATTATATGAAATTACCTGTTCGGCGGCCTCAGTCTTGGGAACAGAGTTAACGACGGGCGGATACAGCGCCTCCTTCTCGGGCGCTATCTTGCACGGCTTGCCTGCAAATTATGGGTTGATTAACTGCAAAACTTGATATCTTACATTAGTAGCCATATACACGCCAAACTTGTGTTTCGATTGATCTACAGGAAGACACACACGCACCATTCATGACAGCCGGTCCCTCGACCCTCTCCATCTGCTGCAATTCCCTGTCCAGATCAGTCTCGTGTCGCATCCGTCGCGACGACCACAGCGGCAGCTGCTCTTCCTCCTCAAATTACATTATTGTTTCTGGGAACTTGATCTCTTCAAAATGAAAAGCCAATATGACAAAGTTATTGGTTCATTGGTTTGGTTTACAATCTAGCACCATAAACAGAAAAAAACAGCTGAGAATCGTTCAATTAATTGTTACAACGATAAAATTTATTCGCATGGGTTCTGGGGTGGTGTGGGTTAGGATAGGCCTTCTATCGTTGACGAGTAGGTGAACAAGTCAGTTGGGATGTTTGAACTCTTCTTTCTTGACTAACCACAGCATCGGCATGCCGTTTCCGTCTGCTGATCAGTCGCTCGTCCATTCTCTCCGATCTCACGTGCTTCGACAGGAAGTCGGGCACGCGGACGCGTCGCGCCCGCACGTCAAGCGGCCACGGATCCGGATAGATGCGAGAGACGCCTGGGGCGACAACGGCCGGAGGAGGTGCCTGCTGCAATGAAGACGAATGAACGAAGAAATCGATCATTTGTCAATCGGAAGAAAGTTAGCTACCGTACCTTCCCCAGTTCTGCATCTTCCTTGTCCACTTCTTCTTTATCGGCAATCGCATTGAGCGCTTGAATGATGGAATTGGTGACGGAATTCTGAATTGATTAGTAATTAAATTCTTCATTTTTTCCAAATTACATTTACAACCTGAGGCATTTAATAAAAACATACTTTCATGAGGTATGATTCAATATTTTTCTCCAGCGTGCGCAATTTCTTCATATCTTCCTTCGAATATTTCCTAAAACAGACAAAGTTAATATCTTTACTAAATAATATCTCTATTATTTTTTCCAAGCCTGGAACTTACTTTGATCCATTCCAGACCTCTCGACAAAATGATATCCACACGGGTTGGCATTGATCGATTACACCTCGCTTATAGAGACGTTCCACTTCCTTTTCATATTTCTCCTAAAAATTATTAGATTACTCACAACCAACCTCTATAAAGAACAAACCTTTAAACGGTCTGCCATCTTTTTGAAATTCTTCATCTCCTCTTCATCAATTTCTTCCTGTACTACCGTGACAGCTTGAGAGCCAGGTCGAGGGATAGACGTCACTGAGGCAGGGGACGCAGCCTGCTGCTGTTGTTGGAGGTGTTGCTGCTGTTGCTGCATCGTGGGAGGGGGCATCGAACTACCAATCGAACTAGCAGGGCCAGCGGCAGCTGCAGCAGCTGCAGCAGCTTGATGTCGCGCCTGCATCGCCATGCTCATGGCCTGCGGATGCTGCTGATGTTGTTGTTGTTGTTGTTGCTGCTGCTGCTGCTGCAGGTGATGTTGTTGCATTTGCTGTTGATATAGTATCTGCTGCTGCTGTCGATGGTGCTGCATCATTGCAGGATCCATATGCTGCTGCTGCATCTGCTGCATGTGGGGATGGGCTGCACCTCCTGCAGCAGCATGTTGCCGCAAGCGCTCATCATGTGCAGCCTTTGCAGCAACGAGCTGTTGTGCGTGCTGGGCTACGGTCATGGACGGATCGACCATTCCACCGGGAGGAACGCCACCTGCAATACAGCATATTTAAACCATCCAATACAAGGTCAATCGATTTTTTCATATGGAAACGACTACGTCAATCAACAATCAAAATGACTGCCTGCCTAACTGCCCATCCTCACCTTGCGCCGCCGCCGCTGCTGCTTGTTGTTGTTGCTGCTGAAGTTGTGCGGCCCGCACCTTAGCAGCATTTTGTTGCTGTCGCATGCGTGGTTGGGGCTGCGGCTGTTGCTGTTGTTGCTGCATGTGCTGCATGGACGCCGGCTGCGGGCTACCGTCTGCAGCTCCTGCAGCTCCCGGATGCTGCTGTTGCTGCATCATGCCGGGATGGTGTTGCATGGAGGACGCGCCGGGGCCCGGCTCTTGCTTCACTTGCATATCTGAAAAAGGAAATCATAAAACAACCCTGTTTATTTTTCCTTTCGCTTCAACTTTAAGATCACTCTGACACAAGTTAAAGCAATGATGATGAATTTGCAGGCAACATGATGAAAAAATCTCCTGGTCAAACAACAGATAGGATAAGCAGATGCTCACTCGGTTCCTGCTTGACACCCATCATATGAGCAGCAGCGTTGGGATGGCCTCCCATCATTCCTGCCGGTCCTCCATCCATTCCTCCTCCCGGTCCTCTCAACGGTTCTTGCTTGATGAAGTGGGAGGGCATGCCTCCTCCTCCCGATGGTCCTCCGGGTGGGCCTGCTGCAGCTGCTGCGGGCATGCCCATACCCGAGGAGCCTGGCTGCGGCTGCTGCTGAGGATGGCCTGTAAGCATTTAGGTTAAAACTTCATGTCTGTGTAGTCAATGGTTCCACTTTTTATGATCACACATCGAATGAATGGATGGCTCCTCACCTCCAGGCATGGCATTCATGTGGGCACCCGCAGCACCGGGACCGCCTGCAGCGACCGGATGCATGCCGGGTGGGTAGCCACCCCTGGCTGCAGCTGCTCCGGGCATCTGCTGTCCCTGCTGCATGGCCATGTGCTGCTGGAATCTCGCCTGTCGCTCTTCCGCTGGCAGCATCCTGCAATGGATCATCTTTGCATACATGAAAAATGCGAAAATTTTTATTTTAGCCAGTATTTTGGTTACTAGTTGTCGGGGATTGACCATACCTCAACTGCTCGAGCATCTGCTGGTTCATCGGCGGCTGCATGTGCTGCATGTGCTGCATCTGTTGCTGCTGCTTCTGTCGTGCTGCAGCTGCTGCAGCCTGGTATCGCTGCATCTGCGCCGCATCCATCGGCTGCCCGCCACCCGGCTGCTGCTGCTGCATAGCGTACATGTCTGCAACAACGTTCCATTACATTTCATATTTGAAATTCCATCGCTTCAATCTCGCAGCACCAACTCACTCTGTTGTTGCTGCATCATGCCGGGATGCTGCTGCATTCCTGGTGGGAACATGCCACCCCTTGCAGCCGCTTGTTGCTGCATGTACATTTGCTGCTGCTGTCGCGCCATCATCATCTGCAATTTTCATTATTGATCTTTGATCCTTGGAGAAGTCATGAATCCAACGGCCGAATTGAATGATTCTTCCGTAATTTCAACAACATACTTGCTGTTGTTGTTGATGATCAACGGGCGCTCCTCCCTGTCCTACTCCAGGCATCATTCCCCCTCCCATTCCTCCCGGTCCTCCTCCGTATCCACCGGCTCCGTTACCCCCACCCCCTGCTCCTCCTCCTGCTCCAGGCATGCTGTTCATTGCTTACAGTGGCTGAACTGGCTGCCCTCGGTTTCACCCCTGTAATACATCATTATATACTGCTGGAAAGTGGTAGAGAAAGAAGTATTTAATCGGATCTTGAGACCGAGTAATCATTCCACAGGACATCAATTAGCCTTTAACAGCAATTTATACTAATTTAACAAATAATAATGGTGAAGCAACAATAAATGCTCAACAATAGGGAGCCTCGAGTCTAGAGGAGATTCGAAGCTTCAATAACAACAATCAACACAACTGATAACAACTTGATATCGTAAGCAATTCTGGTCGCTTCTAACTCGGGACCAACAATGGGTTGATAACAGATAATAATGAGCAATTTAAAAGATGAAAGGGGGTAAAACAGAGTGTGAAACATAGTTTCTACAGCTTGAACTTGGCCGAGTTCCCGTTGCTAGCCAATTTACCCGACTTTGCTTTGTTCTTCTTCGTTTTCTCGACGAGCTCGTTCTGGAAAAATAACTTTTTTTAGGAACAGAAAACCAATTATCGATGCACGAAGATACCGCACCTGGACGGTTGCCTGCAGCTTGGTGAAGAACTCGCTGCTCTTGAACTTGCCGGCTCCGGCGCTGGCTGTCGGGGCTGCGGCTGCAAGAAACAAACAATTGAAATATTCCTATTATTCACATATTGTGTTCCAATTGAGTAATCACTTTCAACACAAACATTCATCGGTTATCAGTGGAATATTCCTTACCTCCATCAGTATTCTTCTTTTTCTTCTTCTTCTTTGGTTCTCCATTCTCTCCAACCTCTTCCTCCTTCTTTTCCAGCATTCGCTTCAGTCCTTCCTCACCACGCGTAAGAACCACAGCTCTTAAAATGTTTCTTCTAAGTAGATAATTCGATGACTGAGAAGCATAAACCATAAACACACTCAATAAACTTCTCAACATCTAAATTCGTTCTCCCAACATAGTATCCTAATGACATCATCCCCTTACCTCTGTTTCTGCTTCTTCTTCCTTCTCTCTCTCTTCTTATCCGTTGTATCTCGCTCCTCCTTGCCCTTGAGCGTGCCCTTCTCGCGCTTTTTCACCTAAAAAGAAAAGTTATTGTTTGGCAAACAGCGTATCAATATTGAGACCAATTGAGAAATGGGTGGTGAAACGAACGCCAACGCACATCTTGTTATTTATGAATTCAACTACATTATCCGTGGATCACTTTAAAACCATTATTTAGCAAATATTTTAAATAATTTACTTAAATAATTAAAAGTACCTCCTCGGGGGCGATAAGCATTTCCTCCGTGCTCATCATTGCTCCCACTTCCTCCTGCTGCAGTGCGCGCACGTTCGTGATCACCTTCACCTCCGCCTTTGCCTGAACAATTCAAGGATTAAATTAATTGCTTAATTAATTATTGAAAACACATACTGAGAAAATGAAAATATTTTTTAAAACACAATCAATAATGTGCTAACGAATAGAACGTTTCATATTATGCGCTCAACACCGTATTATCGAAGCTGACCAGTTGAATAGTACTATAGCAACCAGCTACCAATCTCTGGTTTCTCGTGACTAGTAGTAAATTAGTTGGGGTGGGCGGAGTCTGAGATGACTAGTAGTAAATTAATAGTCTGACTAATTGCTGATCAGTTGGCTGCTGACTAGTTGTTAGCAAGTAGTCAGCAACTAGTTGGGAGGCTATTTGCCTACCCGTCGTGACTAGCACGCGCCTTGCCTATAAGGGCCTATTTTTCAGTCCCCTTCAGATCAGGGTCTGATCATCAGATGGCTCCCGAGTGTGGATGCCGTCGACTGCTATCCCCAAAAGGGAAAGCCTTTTGAATGTGACTACCGTACATGGTCTTACCATGCATGGATCAGTTACAGTATGAGGATCACTCATACGGTATCAATAACACAGTACCTATTCGTTTTCAAAAGTGGGCGGGGCCTATCCCCGACTAGTAGTAAATTAGTGGCTGACTAGTTGTAAATTAGTTCCCTGACTAGTGATTTCCCTATCCGCCAGCAACTAGTCAGCATACTAATTTACAACTAGTCACGAGAAACCAGAGATGGGCAAGAAGCCCTCAAAGTTCGGGAATCCTCACCTGCTGGGGCGTGACATTGAAGTGGAAGAGTGGGTCGATCAGACCGAATAATTCCGTCCACATCTCGTCAATCTCGGCGTGCTTCGGATTGACTGCCGGCTGACCGGAAGCAGCGGCATCCGCGCCCGCCTGAAAAGTTTTAGGCTTACGTTTGCAACCGAAATCACCCGGGTGGTGATTTATTTTTTATTAATTATTATTTAAAAAAATAATGTACCTGCGCCTTCTCGTACTCTTTCTCGTAGACGGACGACAGTGACTGCTTGATCAGAAGGTCCTCATCGACGAGCTTGTTTCTGAAACAGCGTGTATTCTGAATTCGAACAAGTCAAATTTCCGTTTCACGCTCAATTCACATTCCTCCCTTCCTTACCTGTAATCTTCCGTTCGTTCCTCCTGTCTCACCGTCCTCACTGGATCATCCCACGCTTTGTCCTTGAATAAGGGCAGTTCATTAGATCAAATTTTACACCCAACAAGAGTGCCCAGTAAATTCTCGGGAAAATGGATACCTTGAATCGCTGCAGCACGATCGCCTCAATTTTCTCGTTGAAGTCCTCCGTGATCGTGGGAGCTGAATATTTTAAAATATTTTAATAATTAATTGTAAGTTTCAAAACAACCTCTGGTCATTCCATGGTCGAATTCGACATGTTGCTCCAGGAGTGTGTTCTCTCCTCGCTGTGCTCCACCCACTTCTCCCTGCAGATCCCACTTGCGGGCCTCCAGATTCTCATCCTCCAACTGAGCGATACGCTTCTTGATCTGAAATTCAAATGAAATATAAAAAGACGCAGAATTTCCATCTAGTACTGATTGCACAATACGGTGTTGCAATAATGTATTCTAGCTAGTGAGACTCAATCTAACCGATTTGATGGATCCCTTGAGCGGTGTCTTGTCTCCCTTGTCCTCTTCATCAGCTGGTCCAAGCAGGATTCGCTCCTCTTCTGCGTCTTCCTTCACTCCTTCTTCCTGTTCCTCATCCTCCTCACCGGCAAGGGCAGCCGACGTCAGGCGTCTGCAATTGTATCGTGATTTCATGTTTGTTGTTGTTATTGTTATTGTGTACATTTAATAATAACAATAACAAAGTATTAACCTCATTTTTCCGCTGGCCTCTATGAGTCTCTCCTCCCTTAGCTTGCCCTCTCCACTGGCATCAGCCCACGAGACGGACTTGCGTGCTTCTGCCTTCGCTGCCTTCTTCGAGACTGCCACGGACTCACTGAAACACAGTTTTGTCCTTCAAAAAACATTTTATTCCGTTTCAGATAAGGAGGTTAAATTTGCATTCTAGTGAGAACAAGATGATCAACTCACTCTTCCTCATCCTCCATAGCACTCCTCTTGCTCTGCTTTCCCTTCTTATTTCCTCCGAAGACGTCATCTTCATCCTCCGCAGCACCGAAGAACTCATCGTACGTGTACGCTGCGTCACCGCCTTCGTCCTGCAAATTTAATTGCATTCATTTTTCAACACTTATATGATTTTCATCGAGAGCATTGACATCTCTACCCGCATCACATTCAGAGGAGTTTTCGCCTGGGCCAACAAATTGCAGAGAAATTCAAGAAACTGTGCATCATAAAAATAGTATCCACCCAGTCTGACCTCTCCATCATCAAGAATTCCCTCCTCGATAGCTCCATCCTTCTCCAATTCATCCGCTGCTGCTTCCATCTCAGCCAATGAGAAGAAACGATCGTCCACGGATGACTGTAATGAACAATTTATAATTACATTTTTCAATCTCTACTTATGAAAAAAAAATAAGCAAAATCATGAAAATACCTTGGGGAACTTCTTTTTCTTCTCTCCATCTCCTCCCTTCTTCTTCTTTTTCGGTCTTTCCTCTTCTCCTTCCTCATCATCTCCTTCTGCCTCGAGTGCCGCCAGGTCCTCATCAAGACGAGCCAGCTCCTCCTCACTAATGTAAGGGTTTTTTAATGAATGCAATATTATTGTCTTATTGCACGACAATTTTTTTTACAATTATCTGAAACTCAATTACTCACGTCATATCAAATAGATTTCCCTCCTCTTCCTCTTCTTCATCCTCTTCACCATCCTCTCCCTCTTCCTCCTCTTCATCTTCATCCATCAGAAGGTCCTCATCGTCGAACTGGACGTCGTCCTGGAGAGAAATTGGATTTCAACTAATATATTTTGGTGAGTCTTCTGCAGTCCTTTGCATTGCCCATATCAGCAAGTAGTAACTGCACCAACGCTAACCTGCTCATCATCTTCATCTTCCTCCTGTCCCTCCTCAGCCCTTCTCTTCTTGCCCTTCTTCTTCTCAGACACAGACAGACTGATATCCTTCTCGAAGAGACCTGCCTTCTTCGCCTAGAAAAGGCTACTTTAAATCACAGCTCCAATAAAACAAAATCAATTCAAAAAGTATTACACTTCTGTAATCCTACAGTATCCCGTTCCCACTTACCTTCTTGTTATCCTTGGTGATCTGTCCATTTCTATGCTCAATCTGCTGCCAGACAGTCTCTGCTTCGGTTCCGTTCACTAGCTTGCCCGGGAGGTCATCGATGCGGGACGAACCCTGAATTTTGTTATTATTTAAATAAAATAAAAATATTTTACAAAGATAAAATACGAAAACATGTTGAACCAGGAGTATATTTCGAATCGATGGGCGAGGTGCTATAAGCCGAAGTTTGCGTGGCACCTTTTCAGTTTCGCGAAGCGATTACGGATTACGCATGGTTCATGGTTCAATGTATGAAGAGAAAACCAACACAATATTTTCATTCGATCATGGTGAGCCAATAACAAAACTAATGGTGACTCACTCTCGCGAAAGCCCACGCGTACACGCTTGCGAGTGCCGCATTGAAGTCAACTGATCTGCAAGGTTACACAGTTAATTTATTCAAATCAATAACAATCTCGATGCACGGGAACTTCATAAACAAGCCCATTACTTTTGCTTTACTCAGCTTTCTTGTGATTGCGCGCGCATCAAAAGTATGCGGAAGCGTGTGATCAACGAGAGAGACAGGCAGAGACAGGCAAAGAGGTAGGGAGACAGAGAAAGGGACGAGGGAGAGTTGAGAGGGCTTAGAGATGGGGGCAGGTAAGGGAACACGGTGGTTGGTGAGAGGGGGCGCAAGGGGTTGAGAGGAGGAGGGAGGGGTGTGAAACGTGTTTTCCGCCTGTTCATTCGCCCCCGTCGGCTCATTCTCTCCCCTCCGTTCATGCCCCCCCCCCTCACTGTGTTCACTCTTTCCATCATTTCAACGTCACTCCCCCTTCCTCTCTACTCCCTATTCTTTCGCTCTCTCTCTCTTACGATCAACTCGGTATACCCGTCGGCAGAGAGAAATGATTGAGGGGAGGGAGATGCAACGACCACAAAAAGTTCGATTCTCATTTGCACACCAACGAGATGGCCGTGTTGTGCAATCAAAGGCAATAGTTTGTGACTCATCCCTTCATCTCACCATCTAGCATAACTGTATCCGATCCCTCAACCATAATTTATTTTGAGTGAAACAGAAAAAGTAGCGGAAACTATCAATATTCCCCCAACTCCCATAACAGAAGAATGTCGCCCCCTTTCCGAGCATATAAATAAATAATAAGTAAGCGACACCAACCCGTCGAAGACCTTCTTGAAGGATACTGCAGGGAAGAGGCCATCTTCCTGATCATCTTCTCCTCCTTCCTCTTCATCCTCATCAACTTCCTCGTCTTCATCCTCCATCTGGAACCAGGCACATTTGGGTCTCAATCAATTCTCGTCACTTACCTCTTCTTCATCTTCCTCCTCGTCTTCTTCTACAACTTCGACCACTTTCTTCTTCTTCTCAGTCTTCTTGGGAGACTCAATCACTTCTACTTCCTCCTCCTCTTCTTCTTCATCCTCATCTACCTCTTCTTCCTCATCCATCGCTTCGTCCTCATCTTCCTGCAATTACAATGTAATTGCTATTACAATTACAAATTTTAGCAATTACAATGTAATTGCTAAAACTTTAACCAAAAATAAGACGGTACGACGGCGTAAACCACAGCGAGCTAGAATATAACCCGCAATATTCAGTGATCCATCCAACCATCTCTCGTTTGATAAGGAATTTGGAGAGTAAACAATTCGCAAGAATTTCAAAAATCGAGATATGCGCAGGTTGATGAATGCACTTTGAGACAAAGACGAGGTGATGATGATCTACTTCCGGGAACGGAGCCTCCTCTCCTTCTCTCCCTTTCATGCGAGCGTGCCCTTCTCAAGGAGTGTCTCAGTGTCGAGTGAGAGAATGAGAGGAGAGGGATCGTGAGTGATAGAGATGGAAGGAGGAGAGAGGAGAGAAGAAGAGCACAAATAGCCGATCGAGCGAACGCCCCCTGGAGGACGACCCAAGTGACGAAATTTTGAAATCGTTTAGTTCCCCTGCACGAATGGATTGCAAACAGTTGCACTATCTATAGTGTGACTGAAACATTCCTGAAACGGGAGCAAAAAGTTCACGTGCACTAGTAACTGTACAACCCATTAATCGCAGGAAACTAATATCTTGAAGGATGAAGAAATAGATTTGTAGCTCACATCCTCCAGTTCTTCTTCGTCCTCATCCCCCTCGTCCTCTTCTTCCTTTTCTTCCTCCATAGCCTTGACGGGACTCTTCTTGGGAGTTGCTGCTTTCTTCACGGGCGTGATCTCCTGCATTATTTATTTTTATATATTATTTTCATACATATTTTATCTTTTGTTAAGTGTATATTATCTTGTAAACCATATTATTCTGATACAGCCATCTAGTGTACCTTCTCAGTCTTGACAGGCGATGTCTTGGGTGCTACCGTACTCTTCTCGGGAGACAACTTCTCATCCGTCTTCTTGTCGGGACTATTGGGAAGGAAGACGGAATCATTGTCACTCTCCTTCTCCTTTTCGTCCTTCTTCTCATCCTCGCCAAAGATCACTGCAGCCGAGGGGCGCTGAAAATATAATTGCATCAAAATTTTTTTTTAATTTCAATGCAATCAAAAAAGTCAATAACTTATATTTTTAAATTAAAAAATTAGCGTACTCCTCTTCTGGCGGCTCTGGAAGTGGGCGTGCCCACGTCGTCCGGCACTAGCTGCTGCAGTCGCTGCTTCACTGCAGTCGACTTGGCCGCAGACTTAGGATGGAAAACGATTGGAGTCTTCTGCTGCAAATAAACACTATTTAGCTTGTGTTCTCATTTGAAAATAATTATTCCGAACGTGGGAGAATGGGGAAAATTGTCGAGGGTTCATAGTTCGACCAACTATGTTTGCAAACTAAATACAATTTAAATAATTATAAATAAATATCTTACCGGTCCCTCCTCCCAATCCATCGGCTCATCCTCAGGCTCATCATCCTTCTTGGCCGATTCGACCTTCTTGGGCGTCTTCTCCTTCTTGGGAGTCTCATCGACAGCCTTTTTCGGGGTTTCCTTTTTGGGTGATGCGGGGACTTTCGCAGGGCTCTCTGCTTTCTGAGGGGAGTCCTTCTTGGGAGAATCCTTCTTGGGGGACTCCTTCTTGGGGGACTCCTTCTTTGGAGATTCCTTTGTAGGCGACTTATTCCTGGGTGATTCCCTCTTCACAGGAAGGACAACTACTTCATTGTCCTCTTCCACTTCCAACACTGGCTGGATCTTCTTCACTGGCGAATCAAGCATCTGAATAGTATTCAGTAAAATCCAGTAAATCTGCAAGAAAGCAAAAAAAGTACGTTTCAGTGGTTAAGAAATGCTCAAGTACCTTGACAAGCTTGCTAGCCAGATTAAGATGTCTCTTCTGTGCAGAGGCAGGAATGCCGAGCACCGATTCCTCCATCGGAGGCGTCTTCACTGCTGTAAAAAAATAATTGAATAATGGATATACAAATTATTACATGTAGCATCTTTTCACAATTTTATCAGTATTCAGCAACGTCGAATTCTAAGGTTTAAGTACCAAGAAAAAGGGCCATTTAGCTCACCCTCGTCCTCATTTCCCTCGACCTCAAGCAGCACCGGCAGTGCCTTCACGGCTGCACGAGTCGTACGACGGGGTGTCGTCACCGAACCAGTAGAGCTCTAAAAAATGCTTCATTTAAAAATAAATATAGTTTTATGGGATCCAGAAAGAACGTATGGATTTACACGATATTTCAAGATAAAATATTAGACAAAGGGCCACTTACAGTTGAGGTTGTTCTACGCCTGGTGGGAGTGGGCAACTCGAGCAGCTCAGTCGAACTGCAAGGATGAAATACGTAGGTCTTCATCATAAGCAGCATATAAGCATAGTATAGTACTATCATCAGACTAAAGTTAGACAAAGGGACTCACTTTTCGGGATGTTCGCTCATTGAGAGACGTGCAGACGTGCGACGTGATGGAGTGAGACCAGCACTGAAAGAAGAGTGCTTGATTTTATTTGAGATCGAATTTACATTGAGAGTAGGTCAAAATGATAACACGACAAGTAACTCACTTTGCATCAGATTCGATACTACCGCTCTTCTTCGTACCACGTCGAGTAGGAGTGCCGGCTCGCCTAAAACGATAAAGTGTTTCATTTATAAATTAAATGTATTAGGCAGGCAATAGGATAAAAAGAAAGAGCATACAAATGATGCTACAAACAGTGGTGAAACGTCAAATCGAGAGGTTAATGCGCTCACATCAATTCCGACTCGACACTTTCACTCTTGTTGGAGACGCTTCGTGACGGCGTGGGAGCCGCGCTGAAAGAGAGAAAATATTGCTTAACATTGGATTGTGAGTATTCGAGAAAAATAAATTTGTGTCGAATGAATAACATTATGTGTGATAAATGCAAAATATCTCATGTGAATAAGACTAAACTATAAAAATAAAATTAACCTTGATACGCTCGTAACAGAGTCACCCCGAGATGGAGTCGATTCACCCTGAATAGTGGAAGTTCTCCCATTTTAAGAAATAATAGAAAACATACCTTTGAGGCTATGCGCGCAGACTTGCGAAGATTCGGGATGAACTGGATGTCGTCATCCGAGTCTTCAGACTTCTTTCTCGGCATTTTGTACCTTATGTGACAGTAATTACTACTACTTCGTCATGACTAATCGATGAAATAATAATATGATTAAATTTCCTAACTATATAATCAATAAGTTGCATTAAAACTGAAACGGCAAGGTCAAGTGGTGCAAGCACGCTGTCGAACTCGTTTGGCTAGTGCGTTTGGGCGACTTTTGGAAACCTCACAAAGGTCTAGCATATTTACTGATTCCCCCCAGGGAAAACATTATTCTAGCCTTGCATAGTCACGATAATGGCGCACAATACATAATGAACTATAGCAAAAAAATTAATGTAAAAAAAAGAACAGTTATTTTATTTCTGCATTTAGAGAGTTACCGTACTATTAATTTAGATTGAATGATAACTGATTTTATTTTTTGTTATTTTTTATTATTATTGCAATTATGAAAGCACCCAATCTAAGTTGAATTGTATCATACACACGCGCGAATAAAGTTGTGCTGAGTCAAATATATTTTAATAAATAAAGACAGTTTGTAATTCGAATTTCGTGCACGCAGTGTGTGCAAGTATCGATCTCCCCGTTTTGCATTGTCTCTCGTCAAATTGATTACGGTAGCATAAACGGCGTGCCCGTTTACGTATACTGTAAGATAAATCTTCAAACTGCTATTCACGCTTTGTTTCAAAATTGATCGAAGTTTTGTGAGTGTACGAGTGCGCTTCGTTCTATCGTTCTGTGTTATCGTTTTAATGATATGACCGCATCTCCTTCTATAGATGTACGGCTCCCGCTCGCATCGCGCTGAGACGCGTAACAGTCGGAAGGACGAACTTCGGAAGGTCATTTACTCCATCGAGAAAGTTCGCAAGTGGTTAGTCGCTAATGGTTTGGTTTATTCTTCATTTTTATCATCAGGGAGAAGAGATGGGTGTTGCTCAAGGATACCTCGATGCGCATACACAAATGGGTTCCCGGTGCGATATCTTCATTCCTTTGTTTTAAGTAGTTTAGCTTGATTTTGTTTCTATTGTTAGTATTTCAATTTTCATTTAACAACATTGATATTATAGTAACCGGCCACGCGAATATTCCCGTAGCTCCAAAGATCATCAAGGCCGCTGATGGGGAGACGTCGAATACGATGGCGAGCGCAGAGGAAGTGTCACAGGATAGCGCAAGTATGACCCTTTCAAATCTTCCATTCCGCACTGTATTATTTTTTTTTGATATATTTTCGAGCTTGCCTAGTCGAATGAACTGTTCGTAAAGGATCGAAGCTAATCGTATGCCCGCTATGTTAGTGGTACAAAGGATTTCTGCCCACTAATGAAGTCAGGATGCTTATTTTAACCTTGAATACCACATTCATAATTTAGTGGGCTGAATGTTATGAAAGTGGAGTATTTACTCAAGTTTCCGCATATATTTTGTGGCCTATTTCCTATATATTTTTAGATGTGATCTACAGACTATCAGGCGAGTACGGGAAAAAAAAGCTTAGGCGTAGTGCTGAAGCTTAGATTTCGGTGGATACTATCCCCACCATCTTAGCGGGCCTACGTTTACTCCAGAAATTCGAACTATTTCATTGAATTATTCTTTCCTTATCCGGATTATACTATATATCTGATTTAATACCAACATATTTCCAGGCGTGAACGTGACTACCGATTTCGCCGGCAACCCTGAAGATTCCAACACCGGCTTCTCTGATCGTGGTTTCGACTCCGACTCTAACATGGTCAGTCATATTCTCAATCATGTCTTTAATTTATGTGAGAGCATTGCTCTTTTGGTCAATCACTAGTCATGAAGGATATATTTTAAAGATTGTTTTTTTTTCAGTCATATTAATTCTACCATATTTTAATGCGCATGATTTTATATGTATTGCAGACTGCGGATGCGATGTACAACCGCAACAAGGCTTCGGGCGGAGTCAAGCAGTCCACTGATTTCTCAGCAATGAGAGAGGCCGAAGGCAAGAAGTAACGATTGCCCTTTTCTTTCACTGTACCATCTCACTCATTTAACTTATTAAAGCGCTCGTAATTTACGTTATTTCCATTGTTTATCTTACCCCCCCCCCCCCCAATACGCAACGTCTAAGATGTTGAGTTATTCTTGTAAAATTTAAAAAAATATTCCGAACCCTTCTATTGCATAACTATATGTCCACACTTCTCATGTACTGATTGCCTCCCAATTGTTCATAACGTATTGTGCACGTGGTTCTAACCACTTTGCTCGATCTCGTAATGCTTTATCATGCAATGTTTCATCTAATATAATTCATCTGAATTCACTGTACTATTTCAAAGCTGATAAATTCAAGCATTTCATTTCATTAACCAATTCCCAGCTGTAATGCCACATTTTTCATTTGCCGATTGATCTGAAGTCATTATATTCGGATAGCCGAATTCAGAAGGGCAATCGATATGGGTGGGAGTAGGACACATGTGTTCTGTTTTCGAAAATCACATCTGGTGGGGAAGGGAAGAAGGATGGATCGCGCGATGGGCTAGCAGTTTACACCAGACACCCTCTTTCCCCGAGATTCCTCCTCCCCTTCCTCAGCCTCCTCTGACTAATACCCCAAGGCACGTAAACACATCGGATCACTAAAAGAGACCGATGTGAGAGAATGGATACTGTAGATAATAGGATTATTGATTGGGAATACTGTAGAAAAGAGAGATATTGATTGGGGATACTGTAGATCACGAACCTCGACACACTCTAGGAGGTTGTGTGACTGATCTCACTGTGAGTCAGACAACCCACAGAGGGCGTTGAGGTAAACCGTGAACTACGGTAGAGTACGGTACAACTTTTCAACGCTTGATTAAGACCGTAATTGGGATAGGCAGGCTTTAGTAGCACATGACTGCTGGGAGAAATGTGCAGCTACTAATAAACCTACTGAAAATTTGGTGGGTCTGATGAAGGGCTCATTGCAAAGGCGGTGTGGGAGAGGATGGGAGTAGGGAGGAGACTGGCCTCTCGATAGAAGACTGAATGGAATGGAGTGACTGGAATGAGCATAGCGATCGAGGGAGGGAGGAGGATCAGAAAGGGGGCGGGGCTTAGAGCGCAGCTGTTGGTGACGGCGGGACGCAAGAGGAACAGGCGCGGTGTGAAGCGGGGAGGGCGGTCGGAGTCGGACGAGAGAGCGGGGAGAGGAGGAGAGTTCAGAGAAAGAGAGAGGGAGGAATGGTCAGCAGGGGGAGGGGACATAACTTCTGGCCAGGCGATGGATGGGCGCCAGGCTGTAACTTGAGAGAGAGGTGAAGGGGGTGGATTACGATGGGTGAGTGACCTACCAGAAGGAGGTAAGAGGTAGGCTGTTATGACGCATTTCTGCGATAAGAAGGCGTGTGATAGGGGGAATCAAAAAGTGAAGAATGGAATAATGTAGACTCCAAAGTGAATCTTCAAATCATGAAGATCATTCTATTCAAATTGGTATAAAGAATGACTCTAAAATCTAAAAAGAACCATGAGCTCTAGGCCTTCTGTATGGAGATTCCATCAAATCGTATCTGTATCATTGAAAGCATCTGAAGATCTTTTATAGATTGTTAACTCATAGATACTATCTATCTAGCAGTTTATCCATTCACTCTTCTGAAGATTTAGAAAATTATGAATGTTCACGAAAACATTCAATCAAGGGATGGAACTACAATACGTGTGGGAGAACAAAAGCAAAAATGTCGCGAGGGTTTGGTAATAGCAGCCCATAGAGGACTAGCCACCGTTTTATTCAAGCATTTCATTTACGCTACAAAGAACGCCACGCGAATCACTGACTTTCGTATGGAGCTGGAGAGCGACTTTTGCTAAACACACGGGACGGGGGTCGAACCCGCCACTGCCGGTTGAGACGGCAGACGCACACGCAGTACGCCATGGAGTGCATTTCCCTCTGCCCTCGAGAAGTAACCCAAGATCTACCCGCACGAATGTGGATCTCTATTACCTTGCCTGATCTACCAATCCATCTTCTGGTGAAGTGGCGCGCCTGGTCACCCATTATTACAACCATAATGGAGAGGCTAAGAAGGGGCTATATCCCTCTCTTACTACTAGCAGATGTCGATAGAGGGAAGAAGTCTGCTCGGATATTGAGGAGGAATGAACAGCCCTCCCTCTCGTATTCATGTTTTATATATAAAATTAATCAAGTCCTTTCAATTGCATCACTGCGATCGCTTTGAACTTGTCGAGTGTATCAGGAGGTATCGAGAGTAATAATTTTCATCATTGAATCTCGAACATGGTTCGCAACATGGACACCAACAATGGAGAGATGTGGGACCATTCTATAAATATGTTTCATTAAACAAAAATGCAAGAATGAAAAAGAAAATTAGGTTGCTGAGACCTGAACGAAAGGAAAGACACACGTTCTGTGCAATACTATGTCGAACTCTCTTTGGAAGTGGTCATGGAAGTACCGTAATCTATGGGGGGGGGGGGTATCTACAGTATGCTTAAAGGAGGAGTTTAGGGACTGCTTGGGCTACAGTATTCTTCAGGGCGCCTCGCGGAACTTCTTGTAGAACTGCTGAACGTAGGTGAATACGCACTTCCAGTCAGGTCGATCGCCCATCATGATCATGTCCTCGGTCTCGAGAAGAGCCGGGATACCGTACTCCCTGAATGCAAGTATTGTAATTGAAATTGTATTTTTAAAAAGTTTAAAGGAGGAGTAAGAGGAAAAATTAGCCATGAATCCGATAGCATGGGGATACTGGTATGTATTTAGAACCATAGTGGAAAAAATGTAAATATTTTTGGTGCACATGGAAAGTGAAATTATGAAACTGACTCAGCGACTCGGAAGGCCAGGTCGAAATTGGCTTGACGGTTTTCCGGTTTCAGCGAGGCGAAATCAAACGCTTGAGGAGCGAATCTATAAAAACTATAATCATTATTCGTTCTAAATCGAAGTAATTTCGCCTTTGAATGCACCCATTTCACCCACAAAGTACTTATTGTTAGTTGAGCGCCCAAGTATACATTTTCACAAGCACTTTCATTCTTACAATATGCCATGTTCCGATAGTAAACAAAATCAAACAATCTAGAACCTCTACTGTTATTTTTACAGACCAAAGCATTCTGATATTTCATGTTTAGATCGATTACAACCGTTTCCTGCCGGTCTAGAATGCTGTGAAATTATCCCTGCGAGTTACTTACCTATGGGTGAGGGCGCAGAAGACCATTCCATCAGACCACGAGGATGAAAAGTTTGTGACCGAGACCTGTAAAATAAGTTATTCGTCTCCCACTCAATGAGCATATTGGATATTTCGATGAGGACATTCAAAAGAGTTCTCATGGAATTTATTCTTCAATCCTTTGTTCTGCAATAGTGGAGCAAAATTTGAAGTAATTTGTAAACTGACAGGGTACTCTGCGACTCGACTCTGCACCCATCTCAGCAAGGCGTCTTTGATGGAATTGGGCGATCGCGGTGCGGAGACTGGAACTGCTGGTCTGCAATTCATCAATTCTTCAATCGTTCAACAAGAATAATGGGTAAATACGTTGATTGTTACCACAATTCAAATTATAGTTGTTTATCCATTGGAAGTATTTATCTACCATTGCTCTCAACTCTGTATTCGTCAGTAAATTCAAGAGGCAAGAAAGTAGGTCTGGGATAAGTGAAAATTACCGGTTCTGTGCGTCCATCTGCTTGAAAATGTTGACGCGTGACATCGTGGGCCGAAGTTCACCTGAATTCACAAATTGAAATTATATATTTGCAAAACGCCAACTGTGAATGTAATCATTCAATGCATTGGAAAAGTCGGCAGAGCTTGATGCCACATGATCTACCTATCGTGGAATCGAGTAAGCGTGCGGTACTAAGAGAGCATGTATCTAATTCAGCGAATTGCCAACGTAGAGCTTGGTCAACAACAGCACTCATGCTCTTAGTGCAGTGAGACTCTTCCGTCGTCTCTCTGATTTAGAGCGACTCTTCATTCTCCATACTCTTTCGGTTCTCTATCTGACTAGATATCAGTGAGAATGAAGAGAGTATTCTCTTCACTATTACACCCACTTCTAGTCGCCCCTCGGGACTCATCCGACAGAGGAGGACACCTGACTTGGAGTAACGAAGCTATGAGAAGATAGCAATGGAATCACAAGATCTCCGTTAATCGTGGCAATAAAGCTGTAAAATTTGGAATCGGAATCCATCGTGAGGATACAACATATTTTCTGGCAATATTTGCATGTGGTTTACGTAATTTTTTCGATAAAAGGGAATCGGAGGTAATAAATTCTAATATTGAAAGTAAGCGAAAATCAGCGAGAAAGTAGTGATGCAAGATCTATAATTTGATGACAAGGAAAAGCTTAGTGTCAGAAGCATGGAAAGAAGATACTTTAGGGAGGGAGGAGGAAGCGCTCACTAAAGGGCAATTCTCACACTGGTCGACGACCCGATACTTATCGCATTGCTGCATGAGCTGCATCGCTTTTTCGTCGTCACACCCTCCCTTCCCACCCCTAGGGAAGGATGAGGAGGGGCAGAAGATAACTCTCCTCATTCCCCCTATCTCTGTTCGATTAGAGAAAGGAAAGACCATGGGAATGGAAAGAGAGCGCCCTCTTCATTCCTTTCCAGTCCTTTCCAGTCCTTTCCAGAGAGTTCTGATTTATCCTTTTCTTCCTGTGGGCAAAACCCGCTTTCCAATGTTGCGAATGTGTGCGTGAGAACTGAGAAAAGTCCATGTCAGTTGTCAGTCAACTTTTTTTGCTCGGAGAGTTCGAGAAACATTCTATCTGGAAATTTAGAACGTTCGAGCATGTTCATTCTTCGGACGTATTCCGCACACCGGAGGAGACAAAGGAGGAGAAAGCGACAAATTTTAAGGAAATTCGCAAAGAGGAATATATTGATGTTACAATGAAGAATCGGCAAAGAAAATTCGATACATTTAAAAAGATTGAGAGAACCAGCGCAATGGTAGATCACAAGAGGATGAGAGTAGTGATGAATCAAGCAGTCAACTTCAATCCACCTCATCCTCCCTCATCTCTCTCTACTGCTTTTGTTTGCACGCACAGCTCTTCTCCACGCAACACATGTGCAAAATACCCCCGAAATCATCAACGAAGCAAGGGAATCCTTCTTGATGGGTATATCTCACTGAGTAGCAAAACACGAATGAGTAGTCGGATGTGCTCTCAGACACTATCAAAGCGCGAGCAAGTCTCAGACTACTATCATACCCAGCGAAAACATCCTTTGTGGGGTGGAGCCAAGTAGCGCCTAGACTTGTTAGTAGTATGTTGAAGATTTCGACTTACAAATGAATACTATCTATCTATGGTTTTTGAGTTCTATATACGAAGAAAAAATTATAGCGCTGAAGAAATGAATGGATCTGAGCGTTTGAACTAGAAGTGCTCTGCGTGGTTAGGTTTCAGAGAGATTAGTATTGTGATGAGAGAAAGGAGGGGAAAGCTCCCGGTTTGTAGAGAAGACACTACACGATCGAGTCAAAGCAAACAAACTTGATTGCAACTAGAAACAGTGAGAGGCAGAGGAAGAAGTTACCTAGTGAAGAGTGGGCTCCCATTACTCTAGAATCTACTATTACACTGTCCGTCAACTAATGCCACAATTTGGACGAGTAGGCGTAATGGAACATGCAATCATATTTCAGAGTAGGAAACTAATCTGACCTCTACTCAGCGTCAGTGAAGCAATTCCTCCAAGAGTTGTCGTCGATCGAGCAGCGATTGTATCTTAAAGTGGAAAATGATTTGTGAAATGGATGGAAACCATCCGAAATGTGAAGAAACTCTGTGAATCAGCACGATAGACAAAACGGGAGAAATGCGGAAAATGTCAAATTGGGAGAATCAATATAAAAAAATAGATGAAGAAATACCAGCGATGAGAGTTCTCCTGCGCTGCGTGCGACTCTTGTAACGAGCGAGGTCCTCAAATAATATATTTTAAATGGATGACAATCTTTAAAGAAGCTGGTAAACATGAGAGAAGAATGAAGAGGTTTCTCCGAAATTTCTCATTTCTTCTCTCTGATAGATTTTATCTTCCCAGATGATTCAATTCTGGCTCTCTTCAAATATCGCACGCCCTCTTTCTTTCTGATTCGTGAGAAATCGTTTGGAAATGAGAGAATAGGACAGAAATCGCACATGTGCTGCATTGGCCTCCGAGAATCTCCTGGACTTCTCGATCACATTGCATTGATCACATCCGGTAGATCGAAGATCGAATTGGGATGAACGAAGGCCCGTGTCCTGAGAAGAACGAATTGTGAACATTACCCAACTATTAGTTACTTTTCATTAGGTTAATGACACGGCCCTAAATTTGAATATTGATCGATGGACTCACAACATCCGTCTGATATCTCACGTGCCCGTCACGCTCCAGGACACGCATGACATCATCTGAAAAATGAAACTTTCTTTACTCAAATTGTCCACTTCAAAGGTCTAGGAAAAGAGGGAGCGTGTTTTGTTTCGGTAAGAGCCAAACATCTAACCTGTGAAGTAGCTCCGGCTAACTGCTGGAACCGACTTTCTTCTCTCACTCGGTCTCTTCCACTCGACATCAGAAAGGAGACTCGCGCGAGAGAAGCGAGTGGATGATACTGAATGGTCGATTCATTTTATCGTCTCTCTAATTATCTAAAAAGATAGATAACTCACGAATGGATAAAGTCTCGCTGTCGAAAGAGGGACTGTCTCTCTTTCCTCTCTTCTCCTCCCATTCCACTCGATCTACAGGTAGTTCAGACAGACTCTCGTGCTCCGAGGATGTTTCGGAAGCGTAGCCTGAACAAAATTAATTGTTTTGTGAGTTTAAGAACCCGTTGAATAAAAAGGTAAACATGAGGTTGGGATAACGGGATGTACACACCAGACGAATACATGTTGGCCGAGTAGGAGTCATCCTTCGGTGTAGGTGTGACTCTCCTGGATGAAGGAGTCACGGGAACGAGGTACGATGGGGTTAGGCGAGCAGGGTCTAGAATTAAATTAACATTGAAATGAAACCTGAATGACGAATGTATTGTCTTTGTGGGATTATGTGTTGTGCCATTACCGGTAATTAAAGAGGGAGTTCCTCTTGATGCAGCGTGGCCGGGATATGGCGATGGAACGGCTACAGGCAGAAGAAGGGAACGACGAGAATCAGTACGGGACATCGACATGACTGATAGGAATCAGAATGAAAAGAATTAGCCTATTGGAGAACAATTAATGTTGATGCATGATGTCAAAATTTGTGTAAATGCGAATGAAGAATTTGAAGCTTTACAATAATATACAAATGATTGTGAGTGCAATAGTTCTCGAATTCGTGCAATAACACAAAATCACGCGAATGGATAAAACTCGATAGGTATCTCTATCCAAACGAGACAGAGTGAAGGGTAGAGATCCAATGGCGAAACCGTTGTCCCTTCCGATAATTGCTCGCAACCCAATGGAATGATCTCTTCTGCCCTCTCACTGATCATACGAATGAAAAGAGCAAGGGAATAATAGAGAGTGAGAACGTTATTCGATAGACGGCCCATAGGCGCAATCCCATCTATCATCTCCCTATCCTCGGAGAGAGGGATGGGTTATTACCTCCTCCTACCGTCCTACACTGTAATTTACCGCAAAGGTCGAGTCTCCCCCCCCCCTTCCACTCTCTCTCAATCAGCACCCTAGCATCTGTCCAGATAGATTAACCGGCCACACAGACTGTTCCACTACCACTCTCCAGCTTACTACCTATCTATTTGTTGGCGTAATGGGCCTACTCTCTTCAGTCTACATACTCTATCATCGGTCAGATAGAATGAGATAGTGAATCATTAGCATGCCGATCATAACAACGTCCTACCGTAATCCTAGTATACATCATGATGGACAACGTACAGTAGTCACCTTATTACGCTCGGAAAGTAAAATGAAGGTAGTCGCAAAAAAGAGGGCTTGCAACTAGTGCCCTCTTTCCCTTCTTTCGAGTAAAGTGTGTCCTCCGCCTCCTTCTTCTATCTCTAACCTCTCTAGTAGTGGTCAAGTATGTTCGGACAAATACAATGGGCTTGCCCGATTGGAGCGAAGGCCTCTCCAGTTTCGGCGCTATCTCAATTCAGTGGTCGATTAGAGATAGGAGAAGGAGTGGAGAGTAGGAGTAGACAAGAGAGTGGAGGAATGAGGGAGACATTGGGAGAGATCTCGGGTTACTTCCTCTGTCCTTTCACTAGCCTTCGTTGCCCTTTTTTGCAGTCTCTTGGGGTGAGGGGGAAGAAATCGCCTAGGAGACCCAATTGTATAGTGTGGAAAATTTGGAGTCACAGATATCACTAGCGAAAAAAAGTATTTCTTCAATTTGTTGCTTTTTATCTTCCTTGATTGAATGTCAAATTGAATGTCTGACTCTCAAGCAATAATACTCTTTATTTCTACCTTTTGAACATGTAACTGGGCATTTTGCTGCATCGGGGGCAATTGGAAACTGAAATTCAACTAGTCAAGTGAAGTGCGGGAATTTACAAGTGAAAGGCGAGCATACACTGGGTTAGTTTGATAACAGCCTTAGCGAATCTATACACAACATACAAATATACCCAATTTGTAACATACAGACTCTATCAAGGCTCTGTTAGTATCTATTAGTGTTGTTATGGCCGAGTGTCACTCGACGAGTGAATTCACTCCTCGAGTTCAATTTCCACCGACTCGGTCGGCGCGCTCAGCTCGGAGTGAAATGGTGAAATTGACTCCGGAGTTCTAATCCACTCCGGAGTGAATGCTCGGAGTGAATTTCGTTCTCTCATTTCTCGTTTCCGAAGGTCTATTCGTGGTCTCTTTCGACCAACCCTATCGGCCGCGTAAACTATGAAATGACTCCGGAGTTGAACTCCGGAGTCAAAATTTGCTCGCGAGTCGAACAAAGGAATTCACTCCGGAGTGGATTAGCACTCCGGAGTTCTTCAATCATTTTCACTCCGGAGTGTCGAGTAACTCGGTCTAACAACACTAGTATCTATCATGGCTGGGTCAGATCTTGGGATTATCGATCGAAAATGGTGAAAACGGTAAGTGATGCAGTAACTGAGATTACTGTGCATATCCTCTTGGGAAGTATCCTGCAGGAAGCGTCTTGAATTCTGCCAGCTTTCCTTTTGCCCATTCATTGTCAACCTGCAATATCGGGATTTTTTAATATTGATACAAACAGAACCAACTAGACTATGAGATATTTTGCATGGAATTACTGTAGCAATCGATTACGGTACTCACATATTCCGTGACAAGTATCTGGTCTCCTCGTGAAAAGTAGAGGCAGTCGGACTCTCCCGTGTGATAGTCGGCAGTGGCAGTTACCGTAATCGGCGGATTGAGAGGAGTTCCGGCAGGGAACTGAAATGGGATTTGATCGTTACTTCGCTCCCTAGAACGAGAAACAGAAACACCTACAGTCATTGTTCTAAAAATCTGGAATTTTGGGTCACTGTCCTATTTGAATTGGTGGGAAAAGTTTTCATTCTACATTTAAATTCTACATTTTTATGGCTGTTAAAAATCTCTCTGACCCTCGACGGCGCCGCTGCTCCCGACAGTGAATTGTTTGATGTCGAGTGCGCTGGTGTGGTCGACGATTGCGACACGTAGGTCATCGGCACCAGTCCTATCTGTCCTCTCGATCGTCCTCGCAGCCACTCACCGTCAGGCAGTCGCTCCAGCACTTCGATCACGTCGCCCTAAAGAGAAATTGTAACTATTACGATTGCCGTTTCACATAAACATTCATTAACAAGACATGTAGTATGTTTATGGAAGATCTACACTAATAATTTTAAATTTAGGATAAAAACTGACAGTGAAGAAGACGAGATCGCCGTCCACTCCACTGTTGTAGTCAAAGGTGGCCGTCACAGCATCCGGACTACTGTAGCTACCGTATCCTCCTGATGCTGCTACTGTAGTGTGTCGACTGAAGACCGTAGAGGGAGAAGCAATTGCAGCAGCTGCAGCTGCACGGAGCGGCACGCGACTCAGCGTGGGACAGTCGACGAAACTGACGGGGAAAATACCGTGACGACCGTCTGAAATATCCATTCATGAGATATCCATACGACAATTACGTTTAGGACGCGCTTTTCACATAGCGATTGCCTAGGTTACTCCAGAGATATTTTTCTCGTTTCTTTGGAAAAGGCTTCTAGGTTTAGGAAATGCAATAACAAATTCAAAACAACTTACGCAGCTCTCCGCTCAACCATTCGGTGCCCACGCGCTCGATTATCTTGATTGAAGCACCGCTGTTGAACTGAAAATATACATCTATAGAATTTCAATTATTCTTCCTTATATTCTTTGAATAGTAACTGAAGATACGCCATCGAGGATCTCATTTGTAGCCTATGTTCGTCATACTTTTGTCATCATCTACATCATCAAACAAACCACTTGATGGCACAAAACTAACCGACAAATCTCCGGGTTCTTGCGAGACGTAATCGTACACTGCAGTCGCCATATGCACTCCCGGACTCACTGGGCTCACTACTGGAGCTGGATTTACTGGAGCAACCGGACCTGTAAACGATTGATAATTAAGCTCACTGAGAATACCATGTAAGATATTACAACAACTCACATGTGAATGTTGTTAGTTCCGATTTTCATAAGGCAACCCAGATTCTAACGATTTGAGTACTATTTTTTAAAACTAACCAACATTTTATGATTTTTTGAACCAAAATAGTCGAGCCCTTACAAATCGTATATACTTTTAAGTTTAAAAACCAAAAATGGAAGGATCTACACCAAACCTGCATTTGTGTTCTTCTTGTGCACTGTGGGCGAGGGAGCGAGTGGAACTTTGACATCGAGAAAAGCGATGGGAACGATGCCAAACTTGCCCGTTCGTTGATTGAGACCTGAGATCAGAAACATCAGAAAGAATTTCCTCGACCGACTAGTGATAGGAGTTTATTAATGCACAGTGATAACAAATTATTTTTTTAAAATTTACCGATCAGGGCTTAGGTAAATTTAAAAGAAACGTACCGTATATCCACTGATCGTCGACCTCCCTTTTTAGCACGATCCTATCACCAGCAATGCACGTTACCTCGTCGAAGTGAGAGCCAGTGTGCGGGAATTTCACCTATAATACGATAATTTTCTTTAAAAAATGAAAAGCACTATAGCTATTCTATGTTAGAATTGTATCGTGAGAATGAGCAATGGCATAATAGAGATGGATTTATCAAATGATGCAGTACTATTCGCTACGTCAGAACAGAAATTCTCACCACCGCATATGCTTCGCTCGTGGGCGAGGTTGATTTCGGAGACAGGGGAATATTCTTCGGAGGAGGAGGACGAGCCGGTGCATCGGAGAACTTGGTCCAATCTGAAGTACGCAATCGTAGTATCTTTGGATTTAGAAATCCCTTTCGTTCCACTAGTCAAATGCATTCCTAATTCCATATGAGAAGAAAAAATGCAACAAAAGTACGAGAAAGATTTAGAAAATAAATACAAACGAACCTTGCCGTTGCATGACTGGTTGTGGCGGGGCCGGGGGCGGGTGGTAGATTGGCTGTGGTGGTGGTGCAGGCTGATGGTAGGATGGTTGAGGAAGGGGAGTGGGTTGGAGATAGGCTGGTTGGGGCGCAGGAGGCTGATATGCTGGTTGGCTCCATGATGGAGTTGATGAGTAGGAAGGAGCGGGTTCGTTATCCCTTCCGATGTTGAGAGCCTTCAATTCCGACATGAGGTCGGGATATACTGGCTTGGCGGTTCCTGCAGATACTCAAATTAAATTATGATCCCAAATAATACTTAGCATTTCTAGAAGCATTGATTTTTTCTGCAGTTTTTTCTCGTGATGATTGACTCATCATTCTACCTCGAGCAATTGCTCTATACCCAGAGTGATGAGTCATCATCGGCGAATTGACTATTCACGATTTCGTAACTCTCCAGTGCACAATTTGATAACGTATCTCACCAATCGATGGAGTTGGTCTCGCCGGGATGGAGCTACCGTAACTGGAGCTACCGTAATCTTTGGTAGGAGGCTTTGGAGCTGGCTCCGGCCGAAGGACGGATGTCGAAGGAGCACTGCTGGAATTTGAAAATTAGTTATTTCACAGCACATCAAAATATTATTTATGACTACTTACTTCTGATTTGCAGTGTACGTTGAAGCCGCAGAAACCATGGCTTGTCGCGTCTGAAATTTGATATTGTCAAAGAAGAAAAACTGACAGAAACAAGGCAACTCAAAGAAGAATCGATACTGGTTACCTGCGGATTTTGCGCGGCTGAGATGGCAGCATTGCGGATAACCGGATTCTTCGCTGCAGCTGCTGCTAACGCCCGATTCTCTGGCTTCTTTGCTGCTTCGAAGAGCGCTTTTGCAGCTGCGAATGATGTGGACGAATCTGGAAACAAATTCTTTAAATGAAATTGATGATAGTAATGCATTGTTATGACTCATACCTTCGACCATAGCGCGCGTTGATGCACAGATACCCAGACCAGGGGACAGATAAGAAACGCCTACTAGAGGCGGGAAGAGAGAGCGAAGGAGAGTCTATTTGATGAGGAGAGCAGAAGAGAGCGACTCACTCGAAGACAAATAGAACCTAGCGGATACCACAAAACAGGCGTAGGAAAGCGCAAAAACTCTAAAAACTGGCAAGTAAAATCAGCTTACCGCCGCCTCCTCCGCCAGTGAAGGCCTTGAAGTTCATCGGGAGCTGTCGATGATCTGGAGAAGAATTAAAGATGTTATCGACGTTAATATAAGAAAAATCAAACAAAAACACATGCGAAACACAGCTGGAATCATTAGAACATGAAAAATCAATAATATGTTAGCAAAACTTGTTGGCCTACCGCAAACTGAAGAGCCAAAGCCAACTTTTAGTACGGTAGTCGGGCCGGGCCTTTTTTTAGAAGTACATCCCAATTTCGTCTCACCACGATTGTTGGTGTACGGTGTTTTTTTGGGGGGACGGGGGAATTATTTCACGTCAATCGGAGGTCGTGGAAAAAAGTCACGTCATGCGCGGTACAATTATGCTTGGCTTCGAACCTTCCAATCGATTTCTTCGTTTGGTTTCGTTGATTGTTTCGCATCGTTTTTAAATAAGATTAATTACTTACATGTTTTAGTTGTCAGTATGGACGAGGAGGAACTGCTGTTGCAAGGCGACGACGGCGCGGCAGTGGTTAGTTTTCCCTTATTCTCAGAGTAGTTATCAGTGTTACAAATCATATTTGACACGCTCATATTCCAGATTACTGAGCATCTCGATGAAGAACAGCTCTTGAATGAGTCAATTAACGGCGATGCTGGCTCGGCTGCCGGTGAACCCGCCGGTGTAGTCTGCAAGATTGAATCTTTGGATCACGAGGAACTCGATTATGAAGAGGACGAAGAGGTATTTTTTTATTGTTTTAAGTTTATTTTCGTCTCGCCTGTATTTATTTCATTATTCTCTTGACGTTTATATTTCAGAAAGAGGAACGCGAGTCAAGGTTCACATCTGAAAGGGCAAAGAAATCGCCTGTTCGAGCTCCAGAAGATGGGGCTGCTACTGATGCCAAAGTGAACGAGAACACTGGTATCGCTACTCGGGGTAGTTATCGTGGCAGAGTCATGCGAGGAGGAGCTGGTTTCCGAGGAGGAATGGGCGGAAATGTGAGTTCAAATATATTCAGTCGTCCTGAAGCTGTTAAAAAATATCATCCTCTTTAATAAATTTTATTTCTTAGTTCAACACGAGAGGCGGAATGCGTATGGTGGCAGGAGGAGGATCGGCTGCACCAATCTCGCTACTAACGTCCAATATACCTCCTCCAATGGTAGGTATTTAACATTTTAAATGTTTTCTTTACTATAATGGATCTTGGGAAATTTTAAAAACATATTTAAGCAGTGCCCGTTGCAGATGATGGCAGGCCCTGGAATTGGTGGTCCATTCGGAAAGATCCTTGTCAACCCTAATTTCAATGTGGGTGCGGGGCTCACCCTACTACCTACGCCCGGTCCCGGTGGATACGGAGCTCCGCCAATGGGTCTCAGAGGTAATATTATTGTTATTTGTGGAATTTATTTTTCACTTTCATCAAAGCTCACGTGCAAGAACCGTTTATTTTGTTTAATGCTGCTATATTACTAACATCATGATTTAGGTCCGATGGCTCCACAGGGAGTTCTGGGTCCCAAAGTGACTCTTTCCATTGACGGCGCGCCAGCCCTCGCAGTGCCCGTCAACGTACCACCTCCACAAATGCAGATGGGTCCCGGACCAGGTAGATTTCCTTTTCTTTTCGGAAAGTTATACAGCATTAATATACTTTGTTGGAGGTGTCTCAATGTCTATGCCGCCTCCAAACATGTCGATGCGTCCTGGGGGACAAGGACCACTTGGACTCAATCCGATGGCTGCACCTCCCCCTTCTGCCATGCGATTCCCTCCCGGCATGGGACCGCCCCCGATGAATGTTGGAATGAGTGCGTCAATTCATTCGTATATTTAATAATTCTATAGAAAAATAGTCGTGTATTTTAATTTCAGACGTACCTCCTCCCGGAATGGCTCCACAGATGGTCGGAGGTCCTGCTGGCAACTGGAATCTGATGGTTGAAGCGTTCCTCGGCGACAAGAAGGCGGCAGGAGAGCGATCAAAGAAGAAGAGGAGAAGACGATCAAGAAGCTCGAGCTATTCTTCGTCAAGTGGAAGCGAGAGCTCGTACTCGGAAAGGTATCATTGATAAGTAAAACAATATTTTTAAAATCTAAATTGTGCAATTTTTTTATTACTAAGAAGAAAAAGCTCCAGAAATTCCAAATTCCAGCTAGAAATTCCAGCTCGCGTTCCCGTTCTCGTTCGCGATCTCCGCGGAAGTCACGTAAGAGAAGCTCGCGCGGGTCTCGCAAGGATCGTCGTAAGGAACGATCGGGACGCGGAGACAACAAGGGGGAACGGGGAGGAGAGCGAAGGGTCTTCCGCACGGGACCAAACGCCTATCGTACTAGTAATGCATCTTCCAACGGTAAGTTGTATTAACCGGGATTTGTATTACAATAACTAGAGGAATTGAGTAAGTAAGCAGTTTGGTACTTAACAGGCGCAGAGCTGCCCTCACTACTGGATGGAATTGACCGAGGCGGGAAAGACAGCAGATCTCGACGTGCGGACCGAGAGAGGCAGAGAGAGGTGAGAGAGACGGAGGTGGAGAGCCGCCTCAAGGCTTTTAGAGAGGCCGAAAAGACTGACAGCGCCCTTTCCGTGACCTCAGGCACCTTAGTCGTTCCTCCTACCAAACCCCGCATAGATACTGCCATTCCTCCTCCTTCCATTATGAACAACTTTCCGCCCCCATCCAACTTGTCAGCCCATCCTCACCATCCCAACCCCGGTACTCAGTTCCCTCCTCCTCAGAGAGTAAGACTTATGGATAGTATGATGCCTCCTCCCCAACATCAATCTGCTCCTTTCCCGAATTCCAACTTTAACGGACCACCTATGTCTCCTATGAATGTGCCCATGAATATGCCTATGAATTCGTTTCCCAATTACAATGGACCTCCAATGGGTGGACAACCACCAGTGATGAACTTGCGCCCCGGTAGCTTGCTAAACTTGAAGTTTACTCATTGAATCATCTATTCTTACTTGTCCAAACATTTTCAATATTTTGTTAGACTGATCTAGCAGGATGTTAATCCCCACTTGTCACCCAAATGCCTTTTCAACTGTTACCCGAGTGTTATCTGTTCGTTACGTTCCTTGCAATAATGTCTTAGCATTCACTTGCTCCTTGTTTCATATCCTAGATTTTTTTTAGATATGATTGACATTCATGATTTACTTTTATTTTTTCTGATGGGTAGCCCTACATTGCTCGATTTCAATATCGTAGATGTTTCCTTTTCCACTGATCAACAGTTGTTTCTCCCATATTTTTTTAATAACAAGACCAGATAAACTGAAATAATGAAATTGGATATTTCATGTTAATGATGCAGCTGCTCCTTTTTGTCTTCCATTTACTCATCACTGTTAAATTTTGCTTCATTATGTTTTCGTTTACGTTAACCTGTTCATAGAATTTCTCATAAACACATGTGAAATTTTTTCAATTGTTTTTTTTTCTGGTCTATCTTTGATATCTAATTTCCAATGTCCTATAACCTCTACATTTGTTTTAATTTTTCTCAATTTTATATAGCTAAATATCCATTGAATCGAGAGAAAACCTATTCTCACTTCTGTAGAAACATTTTTCGTTCAAAAATATATATTCGCATGAAAACGGTAGCTTATGATTTGTAAAGACAGAATCATCTAGATTACTTCATAGGTCAATGTTCTTATTATTTCAATTCATTCGCTTCTTTCGGGAATATATTTGTTTAGTTCTGAGACAATATTTCCAGTGTTCCAAATGATGGTCTCCTTTGCAATTGTATTACCCCCTCCTGTGTTTCAGAACGACTCTCGTGACTCAGCCCGTGCTCTCGGACTCGATGATGAGTATCTGTCGAGAGTGGAGGAACAACGACGACAAAGGGAAGAGATCAGACGAAGAAGGGAGAGAAATGAAGGAAGCACCAGGAATGAGACTACTACTGGAGGAAACAGGGAGTTGGTATTTACGGAATTGCTAGTTGCTTTGAAATAGTTTGGACGTTGAGATCTTGATTTTTTTAAACGATTAAAATGTACCGTATTCAGTCGCTCATCAAACACGGGCAGAAGTCGCAACGATAGCAACAGTAATGGAGCAGCATCGAAAGATGCAAGGAAGAAGCCAGAATCGGCAACGGATGAGGTTTGTTTCTGGGGAGGATATTTATTTTGTTACCGAGATAGATGTTTTTAAAAGCACATGTTGAATAGTTGAATTATTTATTTAATTTTGCAGTCGAAGCGGAAGGCTTACTTGGCAGTGCATGTGAAGAACGTGAGCAACCTGGGAGAGGCAGCACTTGGAAGAATTAAGGCACTCGCGAATGAAGTTGGAGAAACCAAGGTGGGCTATCAATTTAAATATACGTTATAAATTAAAAAATGAAGATAATTTAGATAGTGTAGTGTTAAAAGTGGTAAAAAAGTGACTTCTGGCTTATCGCTCAGCGATTTTTAAATTTAAAAACGGATAGCAGATCAATCGACGTCGATACTTTTCTAAAATGACTGTAATTTTGAATTTTTGCAGAAAGTATGGCGCTCAGCGGACGACGTCGTTACCGTAATCTTCGTTGAACTGGACAAGGCTAAAGCTTTTATGCTCAAGTATAATGGGTCAGCTACTACTACGTTTAGCATAGTTTGTCTATCCCGATTTTCTTGTTCCTATTACATATTATCGTTTCCTTACCACCCCTCTTTCCTGAAATCTCATCTTACGGTATCGAAACACAGTAACCCATGCATGCCTGTTGTTTACCCGACCCTGAACTGAATTTAAAAGAGTAAGTAGTAGTGGCTGAACCCGCTAGTTTTCCCTCACACGATTATCCGTGAGTTTAATTAATCGTCTCGATATTACCAAGTAGGCTAATGGTTTATCCGAATTTCGCATTATATTTGCTTCAGTTTCGTATTTTACATCTGCAAATTAATAGGTGTCTTTGTAAGCATACTAAATTTATCTTAATTCTCTCATATTTTCACCCAATTTTCCTACGAGTCATCTAATGTCTTGCCATATCTCATCTTTGATCTCTTGCCTCGGAATGTATCCAATCGGGTGATCACCACATTATGGTGCTTTTTAATATGTATAGTTGTTGGAAACGACATTCTTACTATTCGGGTTGTGCTCGAAAATTATGTAATCTTGCACCGGTATTGCATTGTTGTGTCATCTCTCTTCAATTTGATTCCTTGTAATCTCACCCAGTGTCCCCCTAGGAGCCTTTCCAATGTGTGTTTACTTTCAGAAAAGTCCTCTCCGGCCTCCGTATCACCGTTGGACTCGAGAAAGTCTATCTCAACCTGTCCGAGGTCCATGATCGATAGACGACCGACTACCGTAATTCCCTCCTATCCCGAGAGATCCTGTCAAGATAACCCCCACGCGGTGTCTGCATCAATATTTATTCGTAGTTGTCAAGATCTCTCATGTTTATACTGAGTTATTGTTAATCTCTAGTTTCAAACTGGAATCAGTGATCTTATTTCTTGGAATAAACCCAGTAATCAGAGCAATTGTACAATGTTCAGAGCTTGCTATCTTTTTGTATAATAAATTATTTTTTGAAAGATAATGTAGTGTTTCATTTATTCAAAGCAGTTGTTATTTTCTAATTGTATACTTTGGGGGAAGTGAATGTACAAGCTATAATGTATTTTAAAGATATGGCATCTGTGAAGTTATTATCTGAACAATTGGAAGAGATTGCGAGTGATGAAAAGCTGAAGAGGGATCTAGAAATTGTGAGGTGTTTCCGTTTTTGAATGATTGCAACGCTCACCATTTAGCTTCCGAAGAACTACAATTTTGAAATTCCGAAGACAATCTGGAAGATCCGATCGACAAATGCGAAATTAGGTCTGTTTTAAGTTTGACATCGCGAAATATAAAGTTGATGTTCTTAGTGGCTCTACAGTTCCCCGAAGGTCTGCTACTGTATGCCTGCGTCATCTCAGATATTCTCGAAAAGCACACTGGGTACGGTAGCGGAGTTATTGATTTGGTTTCTGAACCTTTATCAATCGATTACAGCTGTGATACCGTAATCATGGGCGATGTTACGTACGGTGCTTGTTGTGTCGACGACTATACGGCAGTTGCGATGGGTGCGTAACACGTGTTCCTGTTTTTCCTAGTACTCCTGTTTTGTGCTATTTATGAGGTTCCAAATCATTGCAGGTTGTGAACTGCTCGTACATTACGGCCACTCCTGTCTAGTGCCGATCCAGGTATGGTGGTTGAAATATTGGATTCTATAAGTCGTCGGGTCATCCCTTGGAATATCGGATAGTTAAATCGATAATGTCCTTTAGAATACGGACGGTATTGCGATGTTGTACGTGTTTGTGTCTATAGAGATCAACCTCTCGCACTTCATCGACTGCATCAAGGTTTGCTACATTTGTGGTTATTAAACTTACTTTCTCTCTCTCGAATGGTAGACGCTCTTCTGGGAGGTAGTTATTATGACATTTTCATGCCATAATTTGAATAATCATCTTTAAGGCGAACTTCACTCCTACGCAAAAAATTGCTCTCGTGAGCACCATCCAGTTCATTCCCTCGCTTCAGGTACGGTAGACGATTACGGTAATATCATATAAAACAATCCATTGATTGTCAGAAATCAATCGATCATATTTATTGTATTATGATCGATACTCTGCCATTCAGAAAGCGCGAACGGTGCTGCAGGAAGATGGATATCAGCTAATTCTGCCTCAGTCGAAGCCACTCTCCCCGGGAGAGGTGCTAGGATGCACTAGCTCGAGGTTGGCAGAGGACACTGATGCGATTATGTGAGCACTACTTATTATTAACTTAACGAATACTTTAATTGTCATCCATCATCCGTTCATCATTGCATTTCTGCAGTTATCTTGGCGACGGTCGCTTCCATCTCGAGTCGGCAATGCTGCACAATCCGGAGATCGCAGCCTATCAGTACGACCCGTACTCGAGGTAAAAGAGATCAAAGATCAAGTGTTCAGCATTGCTTAATGATGAAGTTAGATAAACATTGATTCAGGAAACTCACACGCGAAGAGCTGGACTTTGAAGCGGTGAAAAGAACGCGAGCGGAGGCAGTTCAGAAGGTTTGGAATTGTTATTTTTATAAAATAGACGTTTAAAAAAATGATGCGCTACTGAAAAAAATCATTCCATGAACAATTGCTTGTTGCAGGTTCGGGAGGACAGAGGCACCGTCGGACTCATTCAGGGAACACTCGGAAGACAGGGTAACATCAAAATAGTTCAGGTGAGTAAGAATTTAAATATTTCTGATCCTTTCTCGAATGTCTGACTAAATTGACAGTACCTAATTTGCAGTCGCTCGAGTCTCGATTGCGATCGGTGGACCGTCCACTGGTGCGCATTCTCCTGTCGGAGATCTTCCCCGAGAAGCTCGCCCTCCTCCATCAGATCGATGCGTCAGTTTTATTCGAAAATAGTATTCGAAAAAGTAAATCGATAGTTCAAGTCAAAATATTACCATGCAAATACGATCTAACCTGATTTAGGTATGCACAAGTTGCTTGCCCTCGTCTATCCATTGATTGGGGCCACTTCTTTGCCCGACCACTTCTCTCGCCCTACGAGCTGAGCGTCGCACTAGGGGTATGCTATCATATTGGAAATTGCGATATCTCTGAGTAATTATTTATTTATTTTTTTTGCTTTTCGGGTGTGGGTTTACTCTTTTTTCCGTTTGGAATGCATATACTGTGATTGACCAGAAGTTAATTATTCATTTCCTCTTCAGGATATTGCTGCGCCCGCTTCATTTTATCCGATGGACTTTTATTCGAACGAGGTTTGTATCTTCAGCATATTTATTTGTGAAATTAATGAATTGAAGGTGCCCGGTCCATGGGGAAACAATCACGAGAGTCTGCGACCAGTTAGAGAGAAGCGACGGCCACGAGTGATTGTGAAGGAGGAGAGCTGAGTAAGGGACAAGAACGGATTATTGTAGACTGAAATGTCACGTGAATATGGCTTTACGATACATCGTTACCATTGTTTGTTGATTTTGTCTTGTTGAACAGAGGTGATAAAGATGTATGAAACTGAATGGAAAGGCCTGTGATCACATGGGGATTGGGGGTCACATGGGTACAATAGCGTGGTACAATAGCATTCGAGGAGATCAAATGAGCATCATGTGTTTGTGATGATAACATAGATACGGTCTCTCTTGTATTCATCCACTCTTTCGTCTTCTATGTCCATCGAACAAGGGCCTGTCTGAGTCATGCTCATTCATCTAACCCCACAAGTTTCCCTTTATTCGTTTTCTCATTCTCCCCCCACGCGTCATTCGTCCTATAAAAGGAAGATTCGAAGCCGATAGATCAGTACCTCTGTACCTCGATACTCTAAGATGCATCCTCATCATCATCACCATCATAACGAGCATTATGTTCCTCCCCAGGTCTACTATCCACCGGGACATGTGAGTTACTATACAGGCGACGTTTTGGATACTGCAGAATGCATCACGCCTCGGTACCACACCCTACCGTACTCAGGTGCACCACCAACCTGACGTTCATGTGCAGACGCATCATGGTCATGTTGACGTCTACGTTCCTCCTCAGCACGTGCATGTAGAGCCCCATCATCATGTAAGGACCATTTTCTTAGATTTGGTAAAACGCAGAACAGAATACACCACGACTTGAAATTGCAGCACCATCCTCCTCACCACCACCATCATGACCATCATGGACACTACTGATGAATTTCGTTCAATCAATGAACCAATTGTTCATTTCCACTTGTTGAGATAAAGAACGTTCATTCCAATCATTTTCACAGTCTGCAGTATTGCTCAACACAGTGATCTAGTAACGTCGGGTTTATCACTCGAATCGATTATCATAAATAGCCACTATCAGTAGGATGACTCATCTAATCTTTCGCCACTCCCTCCTTCTCATGAGTGAAAAAGGCGACGAGACGATAGAGAAAACAGTCAGCAGTGCCATGCTTCCCAATGTAAGTTATTTTTTGCGATCAATTCGGGAACTCTTCAACATTCAGTCTGATTCCATATTTACAGAGACTTTTGCGACAAATTGTTCTCGTTTTAACAATTTTCTTTATATTTTCAGAACAATCAGCCACAGCCGTACCAGCCGCCGCAGGCACAACAGGTTGGTGCAATTAATAAATAGAGATTTCGATTAATTCGTCTTTGTTTTAGCCTGCCGGGAACGCCCTTCCGCGCCTCGACCTAAACGACTTTAGAGCTGCGCCACCTAAATTCGTAAGTTAGCTTTTCCCCATTTCATGAACTGACTCATCCAGTTTCTGCAGAAAAAGTGAGAAAAAAGTGAAAAAGTGATCAATAGCCGATCTCAGGGTTCACAGTACGGCCCACCGCCTTTCCATGGCGGATACCCGCCCTCAAATCAGTGGAACAAGCAGTTGTGAAATCGCCGTTCATCGAATTACCTGCTACACTTTGCCCATTGTTTTCATTGAAATGCTATGTATAAATCAACAACTGTATAATCGAAATCGAATAGCACACGTAACTTTATCCGACAATCAGGCAACAAAATACAGACGAGCAAATCAATAAATCAATAATGAGCATATCAATCAGTTTTCTTCACGAATGACATACAGAAGGAAGGAGGAGGAGGGGGAGTTGTCACTGGTGGATCGAGTGGCTGAAAATAAAGATTTCATTATTTACGCATCTGGATTTCTTCATGGGGGTAGGAGATTGAAGAGTCGTGGGTTATGTGACAGAATGGGAGTGACTGTGGAAAAGTGGAGAGAGATCAAAGGAAAAATAACTCTGAAATGAGTTTGCAAAAATACCGTTATTCCTCACACCCGTCGGGTGACTGAAATAGGGGATACTTGTGAATAGAAAGTCAATGGAGAAAATGAGAAAGTTCTATAAATCCGATCGGTAGAAACGACTGTGACTCACTCGTCGATCTTTCCTGGGCGGCGCTCCCTTGCTCTGGGAAATGGCTGCGAAACCGGCAGCTCCGCTCATCTGCATGTAAAATCTGTTACCAGCCAAAAACATAGAATTTCCTAGAGAAATTGACGAGCTAGGAAGCCAAAAAAAATAAAGTGCACCTCACCCTTCTCTCTTTCGCTGCAGCCTCTTCAGCTTCCTTCGCTGCTCGAATGTCTGGTGGAAGCACTGGAGGAGGACTGAAGAATCTTTTTGCAATTGCGTATTTTCTAGAGGCAATACACTATGTATTTGAGTCGTTTTGAACCATCAATATTCCTTTTTAATGAAATAATTAAAAAAATACCCTTCAACGACAACGCAATTCTTCGGGTCTCCACTCGGCTTCATTCTTTCACGGATGTCTTTCAATGAATAAAGCAGTGTGATGTTCTGTAAAAAAATTGTTGTGTAGCAATCATGCAATTGATCCAACGGGCATACGAGAGATCAAAGATCAAAGGACGAACCTTATTATCATCCTGTCTCTGATAGAGCATTTCTCCTTCGAAATGGAGCAATCCGTACTTCCTCGCTCTTATCAACATGCCCACTAGCTGGAAGTTCATTGTGCACGAATTAATTTTGAGAAATATTTAAAGGAGGAGGCAAAATTTATTAAAAATGCTCTTACAAACCTTGTCCGAATAATACGAGTAGATAACGAAGAGTTTTCCGAATTTGATCCATCGGTTTGGTTCGAAACCTGGATAAGGTAATAAGTCAATGTTTTCTTCGTAATGTTCATTGGAGAATCAATATCTGATTGATGGGGAACAAACTCTGTGTCGTACCTTCAGCGTTCTGATCGATTAGCTCACACAAGTAGAGAATCTCCCGACATACGTGAATTCCAGCCTGGTGTAAATAATTATTTATCATTTTATAATTTCCAAGAATACCCTCCTCTCTATTTATTTCTTACAAGGTTTCACTCAAATTAATGGCTCTAACATTAAAACCAACCCTGATTCCTCTGGCTTCAGTCTTCGATCCGCTCGACGGTCTACCATAATCTTCTGCTGAGGTATCAAAATTCTGTAGCGAATACGTATCGGAGAAAGGATTCCTACAACGATTTATTTCCAATATTTGAAAAATCAAAGCCCCCACTAACTAACTTTTTGAGCTTTTCCTCGTTTGCAGCTGCTACTTGATTGAGCCGCGATATTGTGTCTCGCGCTGACATTGCCTAAAAAAGAAGAGATCTATTTAGAAGAAGTCGAAAAAATCTGCAGAACTAAAAGAATCAGAGGATAGTCAAGAATTCGAAAAATAGAAGCGGAAGGGGGATCGGATCAATCAGGGACAGCTGTTGACTGCATGAGTAGAATGACTGAGAGAAAGAATGAGAGGGTGGCTGTGGGGGAAGAAGAAAGGGTTCAAAGAAGCAAAAAAATCATCCACTAACATAGTTGGATGTTGCATTAGTACATACAGTCATGGCGATTCCCCCTGTGAAAACGGAGCGCTCCGGGTGACCCCGGGTGACCCCCAGTGACCCCACGCTTCTTACTCTTTCAATGATTTTTAAAAGTCGCCAATTTGCTCCTATCGTGTTCAGCGTTCAATTCTGCATCAATCCATATAAAAAAATTAAAAATTAATTTCATTCGTAATAATTAAACTAATTTTCAAAAATCTAATGAATAAAACGATTCGTGCATCACAACAGTACACATACGCTATTTATGCGCTGCCGCTGTAAAATTATTTTCTAAATAGAGTAGGTGTACTGTTGTGATGCACGAATCGTTTTATTCATCAGATTTTTGAAAAATATTTTAATTATTAAAAATGAAATTAATTTTTAATTTTTTTAGATGAGTCGATGCAGAATTGAACGCTGAACACGATAGGAGCAAATTGGCGACTTTTAAAAAATCATTGAAAGAGCAAGAAGCGTGGGGTCACTGGGGGTCACCCGGGGTCACCCGGAGCGCTCCGTTTTCACAGGGGGAATCGACTGGACTGTATTTGTTTGATTGAAACAAATCCATTCATTCATTAATACTTGTGAAATTTAATTATACAAATTTATTAGTGAAGGAAGAAACGTAAGGATCAGATATACGGACAGTGAACGACTACGAATGTTCTAAAATATTTGAAACTCTTAGCTATTGAAATCTTAGCTAATCTTAGCTGGGAACACATTAGATCTGGAAGATTCTTCTATCTCAAGATTCTCCACTGAGTAAACACGTTACGGAGTACTTTTCCTCGAGGAGCTGAGGAGGTTTTTCACAACATCTATCGCAGTAGGCAAACAGATAACAGATAAGAGACTTGGAAGGGGATTCCCCTAAATCGATGAGTTATCGAGAGCTGTGTGAAGCGGAGGAGATGGATTGTGAGATGAACAACACTTTCGAGATGGCAAATGAAGAATACTTTCTCTTCATTTTACATGTTCTTGTGCTTCTCCGGCTTCTGAGGGAGCATCCGGAATGAGAATCCCGCGGTTGAAAGGGAATGAATCGTTTTTCGCGCGGAATCATAAAACGATTGAGAACGGGAGTGAAGAAGAGACGGAAACCTTGCACATCTGGCAGCTTTTCCTTCATGATTCCTCTCTTTCTCTCATTCCACCTTCTCCCTTCCCCCATTCTGATCCTTCCAGTGTATGGGCGAGATAGATCACACCTTCTCATCCATCTAATGTCATCCAGTGTGAACCTCTGTTTGCATTGAAACTCGAATAGAGATCAATGTTCTTACTCTCCTTTGTCCAATTGATAAAAAAAGATCATTGATTGAATCGATACGTTTATACGACAAATATGGCATGAAACTGTACACGTTGGCTAGTATTTCCAATTGTCGACCAGGAATCGTTCGAAATCGAGTCTCATTTACATGTCAAGGATGAAATCGTTGAGTTGGGCAAGTTTTAATAATAAACGACCTAACGTCGACTAAGTAAAAAAGGTTAGTCGCTATCTGAAGCTATCAAAGTGAGTCGAAGGGGTCATTAGAGCTATCTACTTGAATATTTACAATCAATGTTTCGGAGGTGTATCAAGTCCAGTGATGCTGCTTAGCAGCTCGAAAGTGATGACGATTGGAGCAGTCGTTGTTACGGAGATTTCGTCGCTGGCCAACTCATTCGAAGTCGAGATTAGAGTGCCGAATGAGAGAGGCTTGTTCTCTAAAATGTATCTACTGTTGTCTGATCAAAAACACTGATCTTTGATCTTTTAAATATATTCTTTAAAAAAATGCCTACCGAGATTCCAGCGGAAGCCACGCGTTGTTACTTTCGTTTCGTGCTGAAATATGATTGTCTAGTTAGTGAATGACCCCTCGGCTACTCAAAGCGGAAATTATCTCCACTAATCTTTAAAGTTCATTTCCGCATTCCTATCTTTTCAAGAATGAGTGAGAAAGTATCTAAAATGTAGTGGGATATGTTTCGCAGGAAGGTGAGAGTGCGACTTGAGAACTTTATCACTTCCTCGTTCTTTATCTTGTCTTGTCTTTGATGATCTTGATCTCACCTGAGTGATGGGAACTACTCCGCATACGTCCGTGAGATGGGCCCGCTCGAGATGAAATCTATGGGCACCCTGTAAAAGGTAGATTTGTGCAGACACAGGAATTCTCTGAAAAACATTGATTTTACCCATCTCGTTACTAATCGAAAGGATACCAATAAATCAAATTTTTCGGGTGATGGAAGGAATATATCTCGTAGATACCTGGGGCAGACAGCACACTAGATTATCGCCGTCGAGCACGTAGATGGGCGAGGAGGGCATAGAACCTGCAGTTAGTAAATAATGATAATAATAATAATTGCATAAGCAAACCGGATGCGAGAGACTGCGCCTGCACGAGCGAGTGCAATGTGGCAAGAGTGTGATCAAGACGGCCGGATAGACCACCAAGAACAATTGAAGGTGGAGCCTGAAAAGAAAAGTAGATATTGGAAAAAATGCGGGACCTACAGCTTTAGCATGGTGTAGTAATTCAAGGCATGCAATGAGATCCGTACGGCACTCGTCTGTTTCTTGCGATAGTTGACATTGCTTTTCTCTGTAAAGGAATATCCTGATATTTGAACTCGAGAGCTTCGACTTTGACCTCTATTTTTCAAGAAGAATCTGAGGTGAAGAGTGCCAAATTGTTTGAAAATTACATCTGTTCTCTCTTTATCTAAGTGAGAATCATTCGGAAGATTACCTGTAGTATTTCTTCGTGAGTTCTCCGAGACTGTTGATATTTCCGCTGATGATGGTGGGGCAATTCAGCTCAGCAGCTCTGCAAAGATCAAAGATTGAGATTACATCGTTTGGCTAGGGGCCTCATATCAATGTAGTGCATTTCTATTGAAGAAAGTTTAATGAAAACATCTTTTTTTAAAATACAGTAGTTAAATATAATTTTGAGATAAATGATCAGCTTCGGTGAAAGTACAAAGATCAAAGATCACTAACCTTACTCGATGTTCCATCGCCACTGCGCCATTGTCATTAGCGATGCGATGATCAGCTGAAATAGATTAACTGGAACAAAAAATGTCCGAAATTCTACTTTATTCAGGAAAGAGTGTCGTAAATCTGTAGTCTATTGAACCTTGATGACAGGTATAAAGAGTCCAGTGGCACTTCACTCACCACCATTCCATATCCACTGCCAACAGGGCCTCTCTCCGCTCAGTGCAGTGCACGTACCGAGCCATACGCATGAGTTACGGTAAGCTGCAGATTAGGGCAATCGATAACTGACTCTTTATTCAAGCGATACCTGCTTTGGTGAAGATCTCCAGTGGACGCACGACACTCCCCATGGTAGGTCACTGGACTGAAGAGAGAAAAGGGGCGGCGTCTATGCTCATTCGATAATCTCACGTGCAACCCTCTCTGGGAGAAAGCGTAAATATGCCAGACACATTGTTCAGTATGCTGGGTGTCTCTTCATTTAGCCCCTTTTCCAACAGACTAGACATTGTGAGGGAGTAGATGGAATGAAGAGAGAGAAAAGAGGGACAACAGCGGCAGTTGTTGTCGTATTCCTGCCGGTTCTGCAGGAGATTCGAGGGACGATGTTTACGGGAAGGACGGGAGGAGAGTCAGAGTATGCATTCACGTGATGGTGAGCCACAACATTGTCGGGTGCTTGCTGGCACCGAGCCAACTGGCTCCGTATTCAATCCAGCCATCTCTCGTCTTCTCGCGCCGAGAAGAATCACTGTGACGAGTCGAAAATGTTCCAGAACCATAGGTGAGGAATCGTAAACATGTCCTCGCAGAACGATGAACAGGGGATGGACGAACCGAAAATACGAGAAAGAATAGGGAGGATGTGCATTCGAGAAAATGCCAGACTCTTCAGCGCGCGCCCCCTCTTCTTGCAGATAGAACGAGAAGCGGCAAAGAGATTCTGGAGATTTATAATGCATTAGATAGAAGAAAGCAAGCAACACGTGGACAGAAAGTCACATGGTTGAACTATTTCTAGAGGGCCGAGGATTGATGAGACGAACTGAAGAGAAAGAGGACTGAAATGAAATTTTAGCTGATAACGCTATCATAATTCGACCAAAATTTTATATTTTCGAATTTTCTTTACTCAGGGTGATGCTTGCCCTATCACATTAGCTCATCTTATATCCAGAACAGATCATCAATAGCAAGAGATAGAAAACGAGCTCTGATGGACTGAGCAGGAAGTGATCTTTGATCCTTCTACTGTATTCAGTGATGGATTGAGGAGGAGTAATTCAAATTCGGAGGCACATTTGTCTGAAAAACTGAAAAATTGATCAAAGATCAAAGACCAAATAGCTCCGAATTGGAAAAACGGCTCCAAGACTTCCAAAATTACGCAACATAGCGAAAAGACATTAGAATTCAAAAAGTGAATATTTTTGCAGATGAAGAAAATAGCCAATGAAAATAAAAGCCAAAACAATGAAAATAACAAAGAAATAAAAATATGTGACCCGTGGTACAGAACCTGACCCGAGGCGACGTGACCTTCTGTAGTGGTTTTTGGTCAACCTGTTGTTGTTGTTTACTCGTGACGTCACGCGCCTTAGGGCAGATTTCGCCATTGTTCTCGCTTGCCTTCGCGCGTCCCGTGATCGCTGCGACTGCTGCAGCCGGTGCAGCCCGTGCGACCGGTGCGACCGATCCGACCAGCCGTCCGTAGATCTCGCGGATCTCGACCCACTGGGAAGACCAACGAGGCTGATACCCGTTGATCTACTCAGACAACTGTGAGTCCCCTTCTTTCTTTGTTCTCGTTTCCTTTGCCGCGTGTCTTACTGCCCGCTGTAGATCATTAGGGGGATCTTTTGACGGGAAACAGGGCGTTACGAACCATTTGCGAGATAGGAAAGTGCGCTCGCAGAGAAACAGAGTGAATGATGGTGATGAGCAACCAACTGATTAGTGATAGAGTGGGGAGTCGAATAGTTTATTTGCTCTTTCTCTCTCCCATCTTCCTCCCTAAAACTCCAGCCAAACTTTCTCGCTAACTGTTTCTCCTTCCGTGCGCCTGTTTGCGTGGGTTTCCCGGAGTGGATGCGGGGTTAGCGAAGTCACGTAGTCACGACAAGACGTCGTCTTCAGAAGGCAGTCTTCGAAGTTATGGTGTTGTCGTGAATGTTTCACTGTTTGTTCATCACCCCCTATCACAACTAGTTTACAACTAGCACAAACTAGACTACTTTTTGACGGTTACCATCGGTAGGTGCCCTCTGGCATGATCTCTGATCCGTAATAGGCTGGTCGTAAACGATTGATGGTTTGTTGCCAGCGGGTCCCTGTCCTCCCTGTGTTTGTAGAAGGCCGCTAGTGTCGTGGTGAGGTGGGTAAATGACGTCGCCTTCAGAAGGTCGTCATCGACGTGATTATCGATTCGACTGTGGTGTTCGTGTTTTCGACTATTTTGTCATTCTGTCGATTTGGTCACACGGTTCATTTGTGTTTTGAGGATTTGGGTACCTTTTCTGTGGGTCACTGAGGTGATATTTGAACTATGAGGAGCAGGTCGTAAACCATTGTTTCCTTTTATGGGTATCGATTGAGCCCCCTCCCTCACCACTAGCAGCTGGTAAAGCCTTCACAGTTGCGTGCTTCGGTTTACCACGTACCTAATATGGGTTTAGTCCGAAGGTGCTGATTACGACAGACATACCCCCTCTCTATCTAAATCCCTTAATGGAACGGGGAGAGCAATCATTTACCTCTTTCGTCTTTACCTTGTCGGTTGCCGACAGATTGCCTGTAAGTGCATTGTGATATTTAGACTAGCATATGGATCCAATCCATTTGAGGCCTGCGACGTACCAATTTTGCTTGTGGGTCTTCCAGGAACAAGGTTTTCATGTGGGACCAGCCTAGAACCAACGTCTCATGTGGGTCCGACCCGGAACAAACTTTTCATGTGGGTCCGAGCCCGAACCAGTATACCATCCGGGGCCGACCCGGGACCAGGGGCCCGACCCGGAACCAGGTTCCCATATGGTTCCGACCCGGAACCAACTTTTCATGTGGGTCCGAGCCCGAACCAGTTTACCATCCGGGGCCGACTCGGAACCAGGTTCTCATATGGGCTCGACCCGGAACCAGGTTTCCATATGGTTCCGACCCGGAACCATCTTTTCATGTGGGTCCGAGCCTGAACCAGTTTACCATCTGGGTCCGACTCGGAACCAGGTTCCCATATGGGCCCGACCCGGTACCAGGTTCCCATTTGGTTCCGACCCGGAACCAACTTTTCATGTGAGCCCGAGCTTGAACCAGTTTACCATCTGGGCCCGACCCAGAACCAGGTTCCCATATGGGCCCGACTCGGCACCAGGTTCCCATTCGGTTCCGACTCGGAACCAACTTTTCATGTGGGTCCGAGCTTAAACCAGTTTACCATCTGGGCCCGACCCGGAACCAGGTTCTCATATGGGCCCGATTCGGAACCAGGTTCCCATATGGGCCCGACACGGAACCAAGTTTCATGTGGGTCCGATCCTGAACCAATTTACCATCTGGGTCCGACTCGGAACCAACTTTTCATGTGGGTCGGAGCCTGAAGTTCTCATACGAGCCAGTTTGCTCTATGTATTCTCAGCACTCTACGTGGACAGACCCTTCTGCCCTCCTTCTCATTCTGCCGATAGACTCACTGTCACCAATGGCTTCTCCCATCCTCTCCTCGTGTGTGAATTATGGTTCGGGTATGCAGCGTGCATTTGAATGCGAGTGGATCTTGTGCGTAACAGATCAAAGATCAAAGATCAATTTGGATAATCAAATCCATTCTTTGCCTTACAATTAGCATAATGCGTTGTCCAAAGCTGTGAATACATATCACAGTCTATGCGAATAAGCAAGGGCTTTAACGGGTTATCTTATTTTGTCACTAGACTTCATCGTACTTCATTGAAGAGGATATCTAAGTGACATCACCACCGTAGGTCAACAACATGTGTGGGTGTTCATTTGACCCCAAGGCCATCGGTGTTCTTCTTCGGAAAAGGAGAAGAAGGAGTGAAGTGGTGAGAGGAGGCTCTCTTTATTGCCCACTATATCTCCTATGATCAGACAGATTGATGGAACATGTGAAAGTAAGAGGCATAGAATATTTTTCGGTGAGGGGAGAGGGGAGGGAATAGATGGATAGGTGGGTAGGCGACTGGATGGCGCCGCCGGTAGACGATCCGTGAAGATAGGGAGGGAACAGGCGGTACGGAGGAATGGTTGGGTCAGCTGGGGTTTGGTTGGCTGTTTCATAAAGGCATATATTCCGAGCTTGTCGGTGTTTAAGATATGTTTGAACTCGCGGTCTACATCATTCTTATCTCCATGTTTTACTACTAATCCTTAATGTCATGTGACAGTAGTCTCGTTTATTACTACTCGTTTTTAAGCAAAATCAGGACAGTAAATTAGGTGGAATATCAGAGTCATAAATTAGGCAGAATCCAAGACATGAAATGGGCGCGGGACTTCTTGTTTCCCTCCATTTCTTCACTAAGATCTTGGCTGATTACCGCAGTATCCTTTCCCTTTCACTCTTCACTCTTTCCCTTGTCACCGGAGGGGCTCATTATGAGCCTTCCTCTGCCATGAATGGCATGAAAGAGGGCCGAAGGTTGTATCGCCCTACGAAATTTCGGGCCGTTTTCGAGGGCTCTCATTTCCCTTGTCTCTCAGGCATTTTATGATGTTCCGCGCGATTCATCTGCTCATGTGGAAAATGAGACAAAGGGCGAACCGCCCAGAGGGGGAATGAGTGGGATATGCCGTTCGAAGAAAGACGGCAAAAAATCAGCCCTTTTTGATGGATACTCTTCAATCGGGTTTCCACTTCTATCGCCCTGTCTCTATTCCATTTGAGCATTCTTTAAAGAGGTTTCGGCGAAAATAATCCAACCTTTGGTTGAAAAGTACAATGAAAAAAACACTATCTTCAAATTATTCTAGAAAATTTAATGATTCTAGGGCATATCCCCCGTCTAATTTTTACATCTGGAGATTCCCATTCAGATCGAAGTTAGGAGAGGAGAGTTCGTTCTCTACTCTTATCCCACAGTATTCTTTTTTTCTCTAGCCAGTCTTCCACATGCTCTTTCGTATTTCTCTTCCTGTGTTTCTAGTAAGTATTTCTTAGTGAAAGGGTTGCGTTTTCCTTTTCCTACTCCTTTTCACTCCTCAGAATCAGCTCCCAGTTGTCAGAAGTTGCGCTGCCCCCGATCCCCCTTTGTGGCGCAATAACGACTACCGTCCATCCTTTGAATTTTGAAATGGCTCTGAGAGAGGATGCTATACCGAGCAGCTGAATAGTTTACGATCGCAAAGAGTAGAGGTGACAGGAAGGTTGTACTGGTTGGAAGAGCTATCCAGGTCGATTTTGAACAGTCCCCCCTCCCTCCCTCTAATAGATGCATCAGAAAACTGTCACCAGGATGAAATAGTAGTTTACTTTGGACATTATATTGGTTGTTGTCATTATAATCCCTACATTTTCGCTGTTGCGTTAGTCCGTCTTAGCCATCCTCCTTATACTATCTTGAAGCGGGCGGAAAAGAAAAGCATAATCGTTGTCGATATGATGAAGATGCTATCATAGCGCAGGTTGATTCACATCTAGCCGTTTTGTTTCTCTTTCTCTCTTTCTTGGCTCCGCTTTCTCCGTGAAACTTGGAAGGCAGATAGGGGAGATGTGCTAAGCAGATGTTAATCGCTTTGGGATTATCCCCTTATGAAATTCCTATCCCAATATTTGGATGAGGGAGTTCTTCTTTCCCTTTCATAATCGGTTCTCTATAGACTATAGTGAGAGATACACCCAAGGCTTCGCCATGACGACACTGCCTTTTTGTGAGAAGGTGCGCCCATCCAATTACGCCCTATTAGGATAGATTCTTGTTCATTTTTTGATGCGCTATTTCCATTGGGTTGGCCCAATTAAAGATATTTTTGCATAGTTATAGCGATGGGGGAATTAGCTATTATAGCTGACAAGGAGTGCTCCACACTCGAATTCTCACGATTTCTCAGCGGAATGTGTGGAGAGTGGGGCGAGTATCGGTCGATTGAAATGATAAGGAATAATCGCGCGCATCTCTTCCGATCACGAGCCATGCACGGGATTTGCTCTTCTGTTCTTCAACTTTATAATGTGCAAAAAGAACTTACTTTACCTACTTTTCAACCTTTATATTTGGGTTATCATGGGGCAGTCAGACTATCTCATGCCGTCGCATTATTGAGCCTACTATTTTTCCGATTTTGCAATTGTTTTTTCTTACAAATATTATGAACAGTCGGGGTTTGGATTCTTTCTTCAATTTTCGATTTCATTCGTCTTTCTTGGTTCACTTTCTGCACGATAGTTTCTGTTGACAAACAGAAATTGGGAGTACATTCGTGTTTAAAGATACAATGGTCGTCGATTATCGCTCAAAATAAACTCGCGTGGGCGATTTGGCTCAGTTTTCGGATACTCGTGATGATAACAGATCATTTCAACCGATTTCCAGCTAATTTCATTCACTCTGATTCAAATTGATTAGGACGTACTAATCAACAACAGTTTCGAACTGAAAATGTCAGAGAGAAGTGAATCGGCGATTCATCAAAAATTAGGGAGCTCTTCAATCGGTTGATCAGTGATAGAGGAGAGAGAAAGAGAACGTTCCTCCTACCCTCTACCCTTTCCTATCTTTTCCCCGTCTCCATCTTTCACCTGCTCTCTCACTTCATCCATCCCGTACTCTCCTCCCACCTATTCTTTCTGTCATTTCCATTCATTTTTTGGTAGAGCCAATCGATAGCCGTAAATTAGAATCTGATTTTCCGGTTCTGCCTTATCACTGATGTCATTCCTTCCGGATTCTTTATCTTGTTTAGTTCGTCACATTTGTTAGCTCTACAGCGAATTTTTAGCACAATGGGACTACTAATTAATACATTGCATGATTCATTACATGACAGTTTATATTATCTTAGGTTGTGTTTTCATGATAATGACATTTTTATCTCATTAAGAAGTGTAAACTATTCGTTTTGCAGATCTTCGGGATGGATCTACCCGGGGTGTTCTATCACTCCGGCACCGATGGAGGCGGTGGCAGCAGTGACGCCGTCCCTCCACCTGGCACTTACTTCAATGATCCGGATCAAGAGATGTATCGCGGCAACGAGCAAGGTTATTATTTCATTCTCTAATGAAAAGACTTATTAATGATCAAATCAACCTCATAAGTGACTCAATGCGTGCATTGTGAAATTTGGAAACCCTCAAAACAACTGCAAATCGACTGGGCCCGTTTTAAGCTGCTATTTTTGGATATTGTTTTCCGGGAATAAACACATGCCTTGATTTGGCTACGGTATCCGATCAGATTAAATCAATCGATAGATCAGCCAGCTTCGCGCCATTTTTTTCCTGCTGCTTTTTGGATTAATCGATTGCGTTTCTCCTCACCAGAGCTGTGCAAAAAGTTTCTCGATCTCTCATTTCGCCATACTCTCTCGCTCTTTCTGACAGGCGAGAGAGCATTGCGAAATGAGAGGTCGAGAAATTTTTGCACACCTCTGCTCCTCACGCGCTTTTTAGTGGGGGTTGTCTAAATATTTTGATGTTAGTTTGCACTAGGCAAATTAGGATGTGCTTTTCCCAGTTTCACAGTGAGGTACTGAAATATGATATTTCTTTATATTCCAACGGATTAGCTTTAAATCTCCGGCCACTCCTTTTTTTCTCATTAATAGCCAGTCCACGCATTATGTTGGCCTTAATTGATTTCCAAATCCGATAATATTGCATCGATGAAGAGGTATTTTCAAATGCAAATCATCTTTTCTGCCCAACTTTTAGTGTTCTTTTAGGCGGCTCCGGCGACTCGTCGACCTTCGACAGCTGGTTTGCCAACCATGGAATGGACGTAAGTATCGTACATTTTCATAACTGTTTGGGTTTCGAAAATATACAGTGATCTGATGCTGAGAGTTGGAAGGGGTATTTTGAACCTCCGAACGTGGATGTGTAATGGTCAGATAGCTGGATATAAAATATAGTGATCTGATTAGGGGCCCGGATGTTACGAAAATGTAGGATTTCCATCTCCCTTTTATGCTAAGAAGAAAAGAAACGGTGTTTTGCTTCGATCCGCGCTGTTGTGGATGAAATCTCCCTCTTTGTCACCCCCCAGAGAAACTATCCTTGTTGAGGGGCGGAGGGAAGGGGGAGTACCGTATGTCTGCTGTGTTTTCGAATCCGGTAAAGAATCGCGCCCGCCCTTACACACAAAGGCACAGGAAAGTCGTTAACGAGCGGCACAAATTGCTTCCGATGAATGGAGGGAGGAAGGGAGAGAAGAGGCGGTAAACGCATTACGGTAGCCACTTTGCAGTACCAGAGCAGCGACAGTCCCGAGGCCGGCCAGCAACAGCCGAGAGCTGCACGGATGATGGAGCAGCAGCTGCAGCAGCTGCAGCATCGGCCAATGGTTAGCATCTCCTTTTCAATTCAATGTTATTCATTCCTTTCGAATCGCACTCATAATCATGCACTTGAGATACCTGGGTACAACAAGAATTCTCAATTGAAAATTGATTCTTCATCAGTTTATACTTTTTACATCATCAAAACATAGATGTTTTTGCCATGTTTGCTTCTATAAACGATGGTGGTTTCCAGACAGTCGGTTGCCAATAACACAGTAGGTCCAAGAGACAGAAAACAAAACGACGATCTGCATTTACAAGGAAAGACCCTTAGATTGGAATTTGGATTTAATAATTTTTTTCAATCACCATTGGGATCAAAATTGACTGGAAAACTATCTATTCGACTTAAAATCAAAATCATAAAATATACTCATAATTGGTTGTAAGGCATTTTCTCCGAGATACTGAAACTTGCGATCGAATGGGTGGCAATGTGTCTTATTATTCTTTTTATCTGCAGCCAAACGGCCCGATGCAGCAGCTGCAGCACCATCCGATGTTCGGCCATCCCGGACCGATGCCGCCATTCCTGGTGAGATAATAAGAAGATTTCGGTAACGATGGAACTCGGAATTTATTCGTACATGCAAGATCACGGCATAGTTCTTGATTGAGTGCAAGAAAGTTCGCCATGTATACGCCATATCGATCCTGAACTAACCCTTTCTCTTTCTCTAGAACTACGACTCAATGGGCTTGATGCCAGCCCACCATCTGCCTCCTCCTCCTCGCCCGATGCTTCCACCTCCTCTTCCTCCTCCTCCCATGCATCCGCCTCCCTTCTCTGCCGCAGCAGGAGCCGCGCTCTTCCCCGGCCCACAGGTTTGATAGATTTTTAAATTAATATTTAAACTCATAAAAGGGAATCACATGTGCCCTCCAATGATTGCGTACCACGAACTGTTTTGATTACGGTAGTTTCGATTGATATTGATTTTGGGTTTCTTGTTATTTTGCTTTAAAGTTTAAACTTAATTAAATACTTTTCGATCTTCTCGTCATGCTCTTCCCATGGCGGCTCGTCCATCGCCGTCCCTTCCACTTCCTTCCTCCAATTCGACAATATGCAGGTAGCCATTCATCTTGAGTTTTCCTTCATAACAATTTACCCTATGAATCCTTAACCTGGAAATTCCATGACTGTTAGCCAGAAAATAAGATTGATATTTTGATCTCCGCCTTGTTGTTTACATCTAGAGATCAGACTAGACACAACTCGCGCGCTCACTTGTTTGTGACTGTCTGGGGGATAGGACTCGCCAGACGATCAATAACCAACTTGTTTGTTTGCTTCAGCTCACACTGCATCATCATCATCATCACTCCATCTCCATGTCCCAGCAGGAGCAACAACATAACATGCAACAGCAGCAACAGCAACAAGCGACGGCAGGTATGTGGGATTTATAGCGTTGAGAGTTGTCGTTTCTATGTGCATATAGCTGTAGTTTGTATTCTGGTCATTTCAGCTGACGCCGCAGCCATCCACAATGCGTACAGCGCGTCCGCCTCCGACTCGTCCAGCCAGATCACCACCGTACTCATGGCATTCCGACAGGTACGGAAGGAATATGAGTTACTTCCTTGAACGAACACTCGCCAATGCTTGTATTGTCTGCCATACTGTACTTTTGTTTTCTATATTAATTTATTTAATTGTGTCAGGGCGGAGAAGAGGAGGAATTCGTGCGGAAGGCAATCGAGAGCCTCGTGAAGAAGCTGAAGGTGGGCTAGTCTGGTCATTCCCCCCTCATCTCATGAAATTGCAGGACAAGCGACTCGAGCTGGAGGCTCTCATCCAGGCGGTTACGAGCAATGGAAAGACGCCCACCTGTTGCGTCACCATACAGGTGAGATACTTGGTTGACTTCTGAAAAAAACAAGACGGTATTCATTCATTCATTCCAGATGTTTACTCTTTTATGCGATACAGAAATTGATGAGAACTATTGTTTTTATGGGTTTTGAGCATTGCTTGTCTCTATTCGTTCCTTTAGAGTTGTTATTGATACTGTATTGTAAAATATATATTTGTCAGCGCTCCCTCGATGGCAGACTGCAAGTGGCTGGTCGAAAGGGCGTCCCTCACGTCGTCTACGCTCGAATCTGGAGGTATCTTTGAGGGAATAAGTAGAGCAAAATTATGAGGTGTTTTTCTGGTTCTTGTGTTCCCAAACTCAACAGTGAAAATATCAGCGTTCATTGTTCTCATCCTACCTGGTTTTGTAGAGGGTACAATTATAAATGACGATAACTGTGCGTTACAGATGGCCTAACGTTGCCAAGACGGAGCTCGCCAAGCTGCCCATGTGCCGAGTCATGCCGGACAATCAGGTAATAGTTGAATAGGAAAGCAATCACTTTCACTAGAATTACTCGGTGTTGACCCTTCGACATTCTCAGGACTTCATCTGCATCAATCCGTACCACTACGAGCGAGTTGTGTCCAACGCAGGCGGTATGATGGGTCAGTTTTTTCTAGTCAATTTTCCAAACGTGATTAATCAACTTCACCTCGCGTCTAGGCCGAGGAATTGAAAATATTGGAGAACGCATTTACGTTCAGATTTAGTTACGTTGGCGTTGAATAAGATCTAGCTAACTGCGTTCTCCGCGTGTATTGGGGTTTTTCATTTATTTTGCGCCAGCTTGTTCACATGATGTGGTGGCTACACCAAGATTTCTCTGCCGATGTTTTTGATTTTTTTCCCGATCTTGCGCCTTCTAACACTGGTTAGCTGATCGTGACTGAGCTTGTTTAAAATTATTTGTAATTTTGTAATTGCAGCCACCCACGAGCAGCCGCTTGTGCAGAAGATGCCACTGCTGCAGCAGCAGCTGGCTGCGACATCACCACCAGGTTACGGAATGCAGCCACCATTCGACGGCAGAGCAGGTAAGCGATGTAGATGTTCCCAATATGTCGATATTTATTATGGAGACGGCGTTATATTACATTTGTAATGAATTTCCATGATTTAGACGACTGGCCCTCCGCACAAATCCCACTCACTTCTGCTGCAGCACTCCAGGCGGAGATAAAAATGGCACAGCAGCTACAGAAACAGACTGGAGAAGCGACTGAATTCAGAGGTATTGAAGGGATATAATACATCATCGCAGGCTGACGTGCATCAGGAAAGGTGGCAAGTTTTGCATGGCGGATACCTGCTTAGGCACTAGGGTTGCCGATTCGATGGCGATGGCGACGTCATCGCACGAGAGGAGAGGAAGAGAAGGGAAGGGAATGCCATGTCATCGCACACTTGCGGTGCCATAGCATCGATGGAAGGATCACCGCGATCTCTATTTGGCATGTTCGCACACACTCCCTGATCTACCTTCCCCTAAACTGCGATGTCAGTGCTGTGTAGAAGCATTAGTCATGTGTCTGACTTAGCACAACTCCCCTTTGAAGTATACTGTAAGCATTATCGTCAACATGCATTACAGCCACGCAGCAAGTTGGCTGCGTATCACGTTACTCTCGAAGTTTCCTGTTGTAACGTGATTGTTCTCCCTCGCGTAGCTTGGCGAGTGGGTTCCCATGTAACCCGAGATGGTTGGTAGCTTAGGGGATACCTGCTGGTCCGTACTAGGCCCCAATGTAGTGCAGTGCATCCTTACCACCATCTAACCCCCATTACCTTTCCACTAGCCATATTCTCTCTTATCATTGTTCCGTATGTAATAAACCCTAACTATTACTATTCCTTTACTTCCACGCATATTTATACACACACCACAAATGTATGGAGGTCCGTCCTAAACGGCCTTCATACATAACAGTCAGCGCATCCCCTTCCCTTCTCCCCTTCTCTCTTTGCAATGACATCGTCATCGAAACTGCAATCCTATTAGGCACTGCTGTACTGCCGCTAAAAGGCGACAGATTTCTATTTCTGCTAATTGATTGAATTAGAGGGGCAATCATGCTATCACACGTAGCTTAATATGGTAATTGAGTGAAGGGAAGGAGGGATTCACTTGATGGATCATTATAATCATCTTGTCCTCTCATCAGGTGCAATGTTCCCCGCTGTCGAGCCGCCCGTCATGCATCGAGCGCATTCAAGTATGTTTCTTGCAAATTGAATATTTATATGATTTTATTTGTATTTTCAGTTGACCTCAATCGCGTGGTGATTCCTCCCGCGCAGCATTGTAAGCTCAGTTCTTTCTATTTCATTGTAAAAGATTGTTTATGTGAACATTGCAGACCCGAACTACTGGTGTACAATCAACTACTACGAACACGACTCGCAATTTGGAGAACCGTTCAAGGTAAGGTAGCTCGCGGTAGTCGACATTGTAATCCATTGATTAAGGTACGACGCGAAATGATGAGCGTTAGAGTGGACGGCGGGCTTGATCCTCAGGTATGCACGATTGTTACGTGTAATATCATATTGATGAACTCGAAACATTGTAGGGCGAGCGTGACAGTCGCTTCTGTGTTGGCGCAATCTCGAACGTACATCGTGCTGGTCCCATCGAGGTTGTCAGGTATGATACATGGCGAATATTTAAGAAGGCTACTGATGAATTATTATGCCTTCAGACAGCATATCGGCATGGGCGTCGTGCTCAAGCAGCATCAAGACGGCCGAGTGACCATGGAGGTACGGTTGAGGGACTAGGAGTGGGGAGTCGTTGTATTGATATATACCCAATATTCAGGTTCTTTCGAACAAGGCAGTATTCGTGCGTGCTCCCTACATGGACTACATGAAGCACACACCATACGCCACTACAATCCACAAGGTGCAGCAGTGTGATGGAGAGATTACGGTACGTTGAGAAGAGAAGGGGGAGAGATGGACTAGAGTAATTGGACGCTTAGTTCTTCTTGATGTTTTCTTGCTATTTGATACTCACGATGACGGGAGAAGACTAATTCTAAAGGGCTCATTGCAGATATTCGATCTCAAGTGGTCATACTTCGAGATGTGCGAACAGACGACGTCAGCGAAGGAGGCACTCGTCGCTCAGGTTAGATCTTTGATCTTTGATTAGTGGTGATCAACTCCTTCTCATCAGGCGCGCGCTGTCGCCGGTCTTCCCGTGAATCACCCCGGTTGGCAGCAGGTTGGTGGCCACTTTGCGGCATTTGTTTTGTACTTTGATCTTTGATCTTTGTGTTTTGTAGATGTCGGACATGGTCGCGGGTTCTGGCGTCGACGAGATGATTCGAATGTTCTGTGTTGTCGCCATGAGCTTCGTCAAGGTCTGTTCTAGCGACTAGCCTTCCTAGTAGGCAATACAGTATCACTCGGACTTTTGGGTGGTCTTGAAAAAAATGAGCTATGTGTTCCAATTTCGTATTTTGTAGGGCTTCGGAGGGCAGTACACCAGGAAGAATATCAAGGATTGCCCGTGCTGGATCGAGGTGAGAGAGAAGAGTAAAAACGAACTCAGAGTACTCAACAGATTAGTGGGGGATCTTTTTTTGTGGTTTCCTACCGCAGTTACTCTGTTCTGGTCCTGATATTGCTCTCCCTGTTATGCTTCTTCTAATCATACATTCCTTTCAGGTGGAGTTGCACAGGCCGTTGCAGCTGTTGGATAAATTGCTCAAGAAAAACAACCTCTAGACCATCGTAACTCCTATCGTCATCTACAGTATCCTCCTTGCGTTGTGCCCTCATCCCTACGAATATATCCTTTTATTGATCGCTTCCTCTGGCAATGTGCCAGAATAACTGCTCAGGGACTCCTGACAACAATTCCTTGCCCTCCTCACTTCTTCTTGCAGCATTATAGCAAACTGTAGCCACTCTTCTTTATCCTCTTCTAGCCTTACGGAGACCGTAGAAACTCACCCATTTACTACAGTACTCTTGCTCCACGAGTAGAACACATTTTTATTTACTGTAGGTCACTCATCCCCTCTTACTCAGTATGCCAAAAACCGCAATCCGGTGAACAATTGTCTAGGAGTGTTGTAACTGACCTATTTCGGATCTCGATATTTATTGATTTTAGCACAGAAAATACGTTACTGTAGATCTTGTACTATCGCTTATTCTCTGTATTCCACAGTTTTCCCTAAAAAACCTTTTCTACACCTTTTCCGTACCAGTTTTTTTCATTCATTTTTTTTGCACCCTTTCATCTCCTTTGATTATCCCTTTGCGAATACATTTGGATGCTTTCCACTGTGTTCATATTCTACATATTCGCCAAACTGTTTTCAGTAAAGATATTTTAAAAAATCACTGCATCGGTGTCTATCACAAAACAATTGCGGAATATTCTGTTGAATGGTCATCGCTCTAATGACGCAGAGTTATAATTTAGCCACAGTATCCTCTTTATCGTAGGCGGGTGTAAGAGAGGGGATTGGCTAAGGATGACTTTATCTATCGTCTCTTCATTTCTTCAAGTCCACATTTTCATAGTTCTGATCGCCTCCTCCCGCATCAGCTGCCCCATCCTCAGCAGTCTTCTCTTTAGGCGCTGAAGAAATCAATTAATTCGCGGAATACATAATCCCGAATCCCACATCCCCCCTACGAAAACTCTGCCGATTGTATCTTCCTACTCGAGTTTTACAGATAGTACAAAGCGTACTGTTTCGTGTACCAAATTCGCAAATAGCACAAGCTTACTACAGTATGCTCCAACTACCGTAATCACTAACGATCGGCGGCCGCAGGTGCTGCAGCGGGTGGAGTGGGCGGAGTCTGAGGAGGCGGGGCGCCGTCCGCCGGTTTGACGAGAGATTTGGCTCCACCACCAGCTGCGCCTCCGCTCTGGGGCGCCGCTCCAGGAGCAGGCTTCATCGCTGATTTCTCGTCCGCCTTTTTCTTGCCAAAGCACATTATGATTGGGCTGAAATGGAAGACATTCGAATAAAGTTGTGATTACGGCGAGACCAATTGGTTGGAAGCGAGAATGAGCGATTAAAGGGGGACAGATCCTAAAGTTGATTCAGATCAAAAGGTTAGTGGGAACTCAGAAGAGACTATGATAGAATACAGATGCTGTAAGTGAAACAAGGAGATAGGGTTAGACAGTATTTGAGCAGAGTAGGATCTAATCTCACGATATCGGATGGGTACGATATACCTGATCAGCAGGAGATATGATATCACGGGTGTACTTCGGTCTCCGACGGGGTCTAAGTGAGGTCCCGTACGTCGATCGATCGTCTACCGCCCGGAACGAGAGGAGGATGTAGGAATGAGGGAAGAAGATGAAGAAGGAGGAGGGAAGGGACAATGAACCATTGTCTGTAGATCAAATTAGAGATAATTACCAATAAGGAATTACCATTGCAAATGAGATTGAATTACAATGAGAAAATTGGAATTGTGAAGATTATTTTGCGATTACTGAACATAGCGTCCCAATCTTTTTTCAGTAGCTGATATAGCCCGTAGGCTATTTAATTTTGCGCAGCTTTTATCCCTGATGGTTCGATAGCAACTGCAACCCCAAAACGTTTATGCAATTTTATGAAGATCTGATTTTTTGGAATATTTTATCAGTTCAGGTAATACATGAGGAATGTTTCCAATTTACAATCAGTGATCTCCCGAAAATTACAGCCCGATAATGATTATTCTTCATAATCCACGTTTAGCAATGATGATGATGATGGCCGCCATAGTATCCGCCCTGCAAAGATGGGGTTCAGGTATGCAACACTAATAAGGCAGAAAAAATATTAAAAATTAAGTATTAGAATGCACTTACATGATGATGACTGGGATAGACGTCGACGTGACCATGACCATGCATGTGAGGAGCCTGGAATGGAGATGATTATTTTTGAATGGATCAAAACTAGAAGTAATTGGACAGATGAACTTACGGGATAGTATCCACCGTATCCTCCGCCCATGTGAGTTACTGTCGTGTGATGAGGAGCGACATGAACAACGTCGACATGGGGAGTGGGCTGCAATCAAGATCATTCTCTTCCGGGCTTTCATGATAACTATTTATAAGTTCGTTGTTATTCAGTGAAACGGCTCCAATATGATGCAATCCCTACATATGATAGATGTGAGGAAAATAAATTGAATATTATTTAGACAACTCACATGACAATGGGGAACGTAAGCGTCGTAGTGACCGTGAGGATTGCAATAGGACATCTTCAGATGATGAGTAGTCAAGGGGACTGCTTTATTCCTTCCTTCCCTTGGTTATATACCCCTACCCATTTGTCATAGTTCAAAAGCGCTATTGTGGGGGCTGAGCGGATGATAGTGATGAGTCTCTCTTGACGACGAGATATAATGGAAAAGTGAGAGAGTGAATGGGAGCATGTGTGGACATTGAGTCACCGAACTGATAAGGCTTGACGTTGGTTGGTTTTTTCCCCGAGCTCGGGGCGCGCCCGAACTTGATGTTGAATGGAATGGTATGACTCCTTTTCTTGCTCTCTCGTTTCTTCTGACAGGGAAAGAGCCTAGGAAATGAAGAGTCTGAAGATGACTCTCCGAACTCGAGACTGAATGGAAGCGAACAAATAGATTGTGAAATATTATTAGGAAATGCGCAATCACATGTATGCAAATACAAATGATTTATTACACCCTTTCGAATACAGAAATGATTCAATTTGTCATCACTTCACTGAGCTGTTTGAATGCGTAGCACGTGACATCTCCGACCGTCTGCAAATATTCACATTTCATAAATTTATGCGGGAAAAGATTCTTCTTCAAATACTGTCCAGTATCTACCTGCTGGCAGAATATCTCTGTGTTCGTGATGTAAGAAAAATCACCACGTGCACAAATAACGTTGTATCTGAAAGGATCCTGGGTTTTTGCGAAGCTTAGTGAAGATTGAGAACCTTCCTCCCATCTGATTCTCGGCAGCTGTTTGAATCTGACGTTTAGAGATGGATGTCACCTTGTCCGCTTTCTGAAAATGTTATGTTTAAATCTGAAAATAGTGGAAATGGAACTTACCTCAACGATAATCTGTCGTAACTGCTCACTGTTGCAATTCGTATCGATGAATTGCACGAGATTAGGATCGGAGGGAAGAGCACGCTTGGCACGCTTCTGAAAAAAATGTCACTCGAATTGCAAATCTTTTATCTTTCTACTTAGAAGTTCCTATTTTGCAAAGCGATTTAAAAAAAAAACAGCGAAATCGTATGCACCTGTGCAACAAGTCTGGCTCTCTTCAGTGGTCGAATCGGCGAGGTTAGACAGGGAGGCACGGGAGGGCATGTTTGTGAGGGACACTGTCTGAATTGAAAACTCTAAAATGGATGTTGTCGGTATAATAGTGAGTACTTTGGACAATATTTCTGACCTTTTACACTGGCAGTTGCAAGGTGTTGGAGGGGCGAAAGGGACACTTGCATGAATGAATACAAGAAATAAAGAGAGCAGGACCAAGAGACGATGCATTGGACCTGGATTGGAGATCCTGGGGAAAGAGCGGAGATAGAGAAGGGATGCCTCCCGCTAATCCCTTGATGGTGATCCTTCGTGATTGAAGGATCTGCGAAATCCATGTCTGCCCGGTTAGCGTGTGAGAGAAATCGTATGTTTTTGAGAGACTTTAGAGCAAGATGGATCACTCTATTTCTATTGTTATCGTGTTGGTAGGGAAAGCGAGAGAGCATACACTTTCCGGAGTGATGACTCTTCTTTACTGAGGGGCTACCCGCGGAGTCAAACAATGGCTGGGCGAAAGTGAAAGTTGGACCAGAAAACGATTTATCATGCTTCTGCAAGGCACAGTAACAAGAAAGAATGGAACAAGAGCAATCTCGGCGCATATTTCATTATTGCATATTATTAATTATTATTATTATGACTATACTGTCAGATGGTTATGAATACTGGTGCTGGCTAGAGCCAGGAGGCAGTGAGGGCGGGATTGTCTTATCCGTTGTAGGGGAAAATATTCGTGGCCACGGGAGGTCGGAAGTATGGCTGTTGATGTTGTATTTGCTGTACGGGCTGCATCTGATGCATCACAACTTGACGAGGTTGAGCGTACGCAGGGTAGGCCTGTTCAAATACTTTTTGTTATAGATGCATTGTTACCAATCCCACCTGAGTATTCATCCGATTGAACTGGAATTGCTGCTGTTGTGCCTGTTGCACCTGCTGCACAGTCGGACGGAACTGCTGCACAAGCTGCGGCTGTTGCTGCAAAAAATAGGTAAGATGATGAAAGCAACGTTGGTATACAGATCAATTTTTCATAAATAAGGCATACCGGATAATAGAAGTTGTTGACAGGAGACGGCACGAGAGTGGGCATGACTGCAGCTGGAAAATGCGAAATAGTAAATGAACAGTAAGGTACAACATCAGTAAGGCCGCCAAAAAAAACCTCTCGGAAGCTGAGTGGTCGTAGTTGTCGTGGGAGCCAGCGTTGTCTTCGGTGCGAAGCCATCGGATTTCAGCTGGAAATTTGAATATTCATTGAAGCTTCCAAATTTTATTGCTCAGAAAAATATTTGCTTATCAGTTTTGTAAATTCTTTTGCATAACTCACAATGGCGCTTTCATTGTACTGTCCATTCGTGAAGATCTGGTAATCTCCGCCGAGGCAGTGGTGGAGGAATCTCTCAACGAAGCCACATTGAGCGAGACGATTCGGAGCACGTCTGTAATTGTTTGTAAACTATGTATCTAGACAAAGGTTTTTCGGAGATGATGACTCGTCGAATCAATAAAGGTAATATCAATAAATCGTAAAGGCCACCCCGTACTCAAGTCACACAAAGTCCTGCGGTAGCCCACTGCTAGGCCAGTGATCTCCCGGACTCGAGCAAAGATCAAATGAATAATCAATATAAATAACCTGAATCCGTGTCCCTCGTCGGGATAAAGCACGTAGCTCACGGGAATCGAGTGCTTCTTCAGAGCAGCAACAAATTGTTCTGAAATATTTATTCATATTTATTATTCTGGAGATGTTTGAACAAATCCCCATGGGTTATCTGCCTCATGTTCACTGCTGTATTGACCGTCCAGATTATCTGGGGTGTAAACACAAGACAACTAGAACCGTGAATGCGCACTTTCGCCAACTACAATGGACAATGCGAGAAGAAAGGAGAGCAAATCTATGCATTTTTTATCCCATTCTGGATTCTTGAAGCGCTCATTGATCAAGTCCAAAATGAATGGGATCTGTAGATAAGCTGAGTACATAACTGCGCAACGAAAGAAATAAATTAATTTCAAAATATTGGTTACATAAAATACGAACCGGATTCGTGCTGCTTCACGCGGGGATCGTTAGCTCCGTGCAGAATCATCAACGGTTTCTGAATGGGTTTGTTTTCAAAAATGTGATTGTGAGAGATACATTACTCAGGTAGGAAAATGTTTCTATAGATAATAATGCTTCAAACTCTTTAACCTTGACTCGATCGGCAAAGAAGAGAGGTGATCGTGCGATGAGTGATTGTCTGCCCTCTTGGGTGTCAATGTCAGAACCAAGCATCTGAGAAAGCACATTTTTGTTTTCACTGGACAAATCCTCACTCCTTCAGACAAATTAGGTACTTGATTGACTATTAGATATCAAACCTTGGTGAGATCATTGTAGAATCCGAGCCAATAGGGTGGGACTGCCTCGAGAAGGGAAACGAGATTGGAGGGTCCGACAATATCGACTCCGCAGGCAAAAGTGTCAGGAGTAAAGGTGAGACCGACGAGAGTCGCGTATCCACCGTATGAACCTCCTGATAGTATCGATGGTAACGGTAGAGAGAAGATGTGATTTCGTACCCATGATGGCAACTTGCGATCTATTAGCGATTCCCTTGGCTACAGCGAACTCCACTGCGTCCAGCAAGTCGTAGTGCATCTATTATTTATGGTTATTTATTTTCTCGGAACACCACGTACCTTTCTTCCCCATTCGCCGTTGCCCGCGTTAGTAAGACGCTTGCCGAAGCCAACGGAACCGCGGAAGTTCACCTAAAAGTTGATAAAGTTAAAATTTGTATTCCTAATTTCAAATACCTGCATGACAGCGTATCCTCTGCTCGTCAGCCAAGCATTCATCGGTGAGAATCCATAAGTGTCACGCGACTGCAAATATGACATGCAATATCGTTACTTAGGCGCGCCGCTTACCTTGGGTCCTCCGTGCACGAGCAATACCATCTTCTGTGGTTTAGCAGGAATCATTCCGAGTTCAGCGTATCCCTTATCGGCCACAGGAACCTCAGCTGCGCGCTTCAGAGGGGCCTGCATGTGAGAAATGTATCAATTGTTATCGAGACAGATATGATTAGTTCCTATCTGGTTTAGATAGGAATTCTTCAGGCAAGAAGGGACTTACATCAGGCGGAAGTGAGAGGTATGCTTGAATCACGAGATCGTCACGAGCTGCGAAGTCGAAACCAATCTGTCTATTCAGTTCGTAGCCCTGAATTTGAAATATTTCTGAATGCAGATAGTAGATTTAGTCTAGCGCGAATATAGAATTCAACCAGTATTTGAACTATGCGCTTTCGAAAATGTCAAACCTCTAGTTCCGGATGTGTGTTGAAGAGAAGCTCAGCAGATTTGAGCCAGCGGCGGTAGACGAAAACCTGAGATAAATTATATTAAAAATGCGAAAAGGCCAATGTCAAACCTCGAAGGGATTCTCAGCAGAGAGGTACGTGACCAGCCAGGTCTGCATGTCTGCAGAATACGAAGATAAGTATAATCTAACTTTATTTTCCATATTATTCGCGTACCCTTGGATACGGTGAGGATCTGAAGTGATCCGGAAGGACGGAGGTTGACGAGATACTGGAGATCCTCCATCACGGTGTCATTGGCAACGAACAGCTCTGGTTTGTGGTAGAACTCGGAGACAGCGAGAAGGGTTTTGTCCTGAGAAGAATTCATTGAATCAATATCATCGAGCTTACGAGTTATCATGTTTTTACCTCCGGATGGAACAGAACTTGTCCAATCTGAGCACGCGTGGCTGTGTAGAGCACCTGAATTTCGGTTAGTTCGTGGTAGGGGAACAAATTGTAAGAGACTAACCTCCCTATCAGTAATATTATTCGTCGGAGCTACAATCAGATTTCCTAGATCCGATCCCTCTCCCCAGATCCAGTAGATTTTCTCGTTTGTCTTGTCAAAGCCGATCGGGCTGAAGAATACTTTTTAATTTATAAGATTTAAAATACATAAAATGTGATTATACTAATTATAAGAGAGTAGCTCACGCAGTAATAGGTTTATCATCCGGCTGTACTCGAATGTACTCCACCCATTGGTCCTTGTCGGATGTCAACTCCTTAGGATTCGCCTTCGACGACACACTCAAATTACATTTTTATTATCTTTTCATTTACTCGCATTATCACGTTCAGTCAACACTGCGTAGTTTTCCTCTCACTCTTCGACCCTCTGAGAAAACCTCTGACCGTTTTCGTAATTCCACATTGTCCGTGCTGACCACTGCCGGTTATTTGACTTTCGGCTTCTGTCTGACTCTTTTCAAAGCGGTCAGTTCACCCCCCTCCGTCTTGTTCATACACATCACCTAACGCGAACTCGGAGCGCTCTCTCCATTTCCAATGCTCTTTCGGGTGCTCTTGCGGGTGAGACACTGGGCGATACTGGGCGCCAGGCCAAACAGTCGAAACAATCGGCTATTGATACTTGAGACAGGGGAAGGGATAGTTGCAGACTACAGTCGGGGCTCTAAGGTGGATACAAAACAAGGTGCATACGTTGAAACTTAGAGTCGAAAAAGGCACTTAAATTCGCAATTTGAATAAATAATTGTATAATAATACGAACCGGAAGTAAGCAGTTGTTCCGTCTTCCTGTTCCTCGATGGCCAATCGAATTCGCATGTCATTGTCAGTGATGATAACGGGGAATCTCTTGTTCGTCAGGATAAGGGACAGCTCATTCGTGTACAGATCGAATTTGTACACGTTGTGGTACCTGAGATGCATTTTTCAACTTTCGAATTCAAGAAATTAAACGTACGCAGGCGTCATATCATTGAGACCGATGAGAACGTAGCCTTGTTTCTTATTATTAGCGACGACAGTGGCTCTGATTCCCGGCGTATTCGAGATGATCGTTCGCTCGTGAGTGGGCGCGTTCTGAAGATCAATACATAATTTATTGAACTACTTATTTAGTCTATATCAATAAATAGTTGTCTGCTTACTTCAGAAATGTTCTTCTTGAAGATCATAGTGTTCTCATCTCCATTATTATCCTGTGCGAAAAGGATTATGTCCTCGACTCCAGTCCATTCGTAACCTGAGCAATTATAAATTTCAATTTTTTGTGCATCGTTTAATTCAGTTGGATAGAAAATCGCAGAGTAATGCTAATGTAATGGAAAGGTATTCAGAAAATAGCAACACACACAAGAAGGATGGCAGATTTGTGCAAATTACTACTCTGGAATATTTCAATAGTTACTTACTAAGGACATCTCTCTTCTCAAAAGTGACTTGTCTCGTGTGTCGACAAGAGATACAACGAGTGAAGACGTTTTTGATCTTATTCGCATCCGGAGCGATATATCCCAGAATCTGAACACGCATAATTTGTCAATCTCTCAAATTTATGATGATGCTTGACTCATCAATGTTAATAATGAAGTAAGCGAAATTAATGTTTGAAAAACCACCAAAAATTGTTTTAGAAGAACTAATTTCAGAAAATCTATTTGTTTTGTTTCATAGCAACAACGGCACATCACTGTATAAACACAAACAGAGAAAAATAATCCGAATAAATACATTACCAACCTTTCCATCGGGCGAGAGACTGGTCGCTGCGAGTTTCGGATCTGAGAAGAGCTTCTCTCTTGGAATGAGTGCTGCCGCACTGAGTGCAAGCAGCAAACAACCACGCAGCAACTGCAGCATGGAGCGGCTGCAAGGATTGAAAAAATTATGAGGAATGACGAAGTAAAGCAGTACGAGAAACAATTCTATAAGGAAGAGACTACAGAAAAATCATCAAGCTATTCAATAACATTTATTTTTATTGCGAAAATTCACAGATATGTATGCGAAGTGAACAATGTAGTTCATCCCAAGTGAAGTATCTCAAGACAAGAGCAACCCTCCTCCGCCATGCTCCGCCCCCATAGGGTTATATAGCCACTTCGTAGGCACTTCTTGTCCTGGCTCAAGAATAATGGGCGGAGCCAGTGACCGTTACGGTGAAGTGGCGAGAAAATGTAGTTTTCGCAACGTTGTAAGCTGAAGTACATATAAGGGTGAACAGGAAATGAAGAGTTCGAGTATACTAAACGGTGTGCGTCATGAGTTAGACGCCGTTAATACTTTAGGCTTTCTCACTTAGGGTCATAAAGTCAGTTTAGATGAATGGGAACTTCCAAACGTAAACTGGAAGAAATCGCCCATGTGCACGTCATAAAAGATTCTCTTCTTAAAAGATTAGTGTTCAACGGGCACTTCGTATTTATTGCACTCATTGACTTAAATCCAAGCAATTTGGCCGAATAAAATCTGATTGACTGCAATTGCCTGCAAGGATGCACTTCCTCAATGTTTTCGTACTCTCTTTGCATCTCGCTCCCTAAGGCGGATGAACTTTCTCCCACTCTTTGAAAATACAGTGGCCTCCTATTGTCCGAAGGGCAGACAAACTTTGACGGGAAGAGCCGATGAGTGGATAGCATAGTTGACCTACCAAGTGCAAGGAGCTTCCTTTATCTCCTTGATCTGTCCCAGGTGAGACATCACACACAAGTGAGAAAGTGAGATCTTTTCAACCTTCAAGGCACAATCGAATACTGGAACTCGCAAAGTATGCAATTCTGCAAAGAACGCCTAAAAGTCAACCTCATTCTCCAATTTTGAACTGTATCGCCGTAACTGGCAATGAGTGTATTCTATTCACTTTCATAAATATGCCGCGATCGTTCTCGATTGTTCTCAGAACTTTTCCCTTCAAACGCGTACCATAGTGGACAAAGAGGTGTTGGCCCGCGCCACCTTGGGCCTGGCTATTCTAATCTGTTTGATACCCTCTCCCCCTCTTCGGGGGGTTATTAGTTCTCTCATTTGTCCACCGCATTACAGACGGAGCGTTAGCGATTGTCCATTGTGTTCACACTAGGGATAGCGAATATGGACGAGGGGCCGGACTCTAGTCGTATTCGAAATCTATCGTTTCGCTTAGATACTACTGAAAGGGGAACACTATTGTTTCTAGTTTATAGCTAAAGTCAATGGATGAAATTAGACGCTTTAGATTTTCCATTAAAAACGAGCAGGCAATAGATTGGGAGAAACTCAATGCAATACTTGTTCCTTCATAGTTTATTTCGCGTGTTATATGTCAGGATTCGATTGCTGAGCGAAAAATAAGAAGTGAAAGGGGGAAAATGGCGTCTTCTAGAGAAGTCAGCTCACTTTCCATCAGGACGGCGCTTCTGCAATAAATATTCCACTTATTTGAAAAGATCTCGGGGAAAAACCTTCAATTCCTCGTCAACCTTGCGAACGTGCCCATCGTCATAGTCATTGCTCATCTCATGATCACCACGGAACACTTTCTTCCCTGAAAAAATGATCTTTGATCTTTGAACTTTTAAAATGCAAGATCACAGAAAGACCAATTCTTACCGCCCTCTCCCTTTTGTGGTACGAGGATCTTGAAGCCGACACGGAAGTCCGCACTAACGTACAGCACCGCACCACGATTCGCCTGTAAAATTACCAATATTTCCAGTGATAATTAATCTCCGTCTGGAATACAATCAGCATGAAACGTAGTTATTCAGATTACCTTCTCCGGGTAGTAACTAGCCGCAGTGAACACAGTGACGAGCTTCTGCGAGTGGAAGAAATTGAAGCCATTCATCATCATCTGCAGAAATGGTCTTTGATCTTTGATCTGTGATCTCTAATCTTACCTGATGGCCCCTGACTATCATTCTCAGATCCAGTTTCTCCAGCACTTCGTCAAGAACATCCTCTCCAAAGTGCACCGACACACCGCGAACCGTGTTCGATTTGTACCTTGGAGAGTTGATTTTGATCTTTGATCTCAGGATGGTATGCCAGTTCTTCTTTGATCAACCAACCCCTTTAGACCGATCATGGGATCGGACCAGAGCAGATCTCCCGCTAGTTCATTAGTGTTCGGATCGACGATTGGCTTGGGAATCTGCAAAATAAATAAATCAGAAACCAGAAATAAAGCAAGGATAGTATATTTTTGCGTACTCAAAATATTGTTTGCACTCTATAAATTCTCACATCAAGAATGTCCTGCAGGCTTGTGAGCTTGGGTGAGATTCCGCCGTGCATACAGAGAATCGAATTGCCTGAGATACAGCATTGATAGTTCGGAGTCCGGCTGTCCTATTAGACTACGGTAGTATGGCCAGTATGTAGATTACGGTGTCACATTACTGTACCGAGGATGCATGCGAGTGGCATGTACGTGAAGGCCTCATTGAACTCGGCGAACAGCTTCTCCGCTTGCTCCTGAGATCAAAGATCAGTGATCAATGAAATGACTGCAAAATCTTGATCTTTGATCTCTGCCAGGTTCCACACCTTGCTGAATCTCTCCTCCAACTCTTGCAGAAATCCGTACTGTCGATTGATCGCTTTCGTCTCGTGGTTGCCGCGTAGAAGCATGAACTGAACAAATTATCACGATAATAAAGATTCAATCTATCAAAATATCTTGGAGAATATTTATTTGTCAAATTGCTCGTATCATGCAGTGTCAAACAAAGAAGATCAACTGACGTAATTGGGAAAGACGATTTTGAGTGTGAAGCAGACGGTGATCACCTCGATAGACTGCTTTCCCCTTGAGAGATCAAAGTTCAAGATCATTCCAGTATCTCATAGTGCACCTGTCGATATAGTCACCGAGGAAAACGTATCGTTGAGTGAGCCAGCCGGGTTTCATGTCACCCTTCTTTCCCTTGGCTTCGCGGAAGAAATTGAAGACACGCAGCAGATCGTAGTACTGAGAAGTCAAAGATCAAAGATCAGCAAGAGGCTATAAGTAAAATTTTTGAACAGAAGTTGATCTTTGATCTTTCAGATATTACCTGTCCATGGAGGTCGCCGATCACAACTGCGGGCGGACTGCACTCGACGAGACTCGGCTCTATAAAGATTTACGTATCTATAATATTAAAAAAAAAATTTCTAGCCATTATTGGCATAATAGAAATAGAAGGCAATAAGTACCTTCTTGGAAGGTCTGCTTGGCTAGTCCAATGATGCGGCGAAGATCGTTGAATTTGTAGGGGAACTGCAACAAATAATAAATGACTCTCCGAAGATTTTTAACTTCTTCGAATTTGTGACTTTCGCGAGCAGCCGAATGGTGATGATATTGAAAGAAACTGAGAGAGAACGCAAATGCACCAATCAAAAGTCCCGATAGGAAATGGAATATCAACTGTAATAATAATCTATTTAAAGGAAGTTCTCACATATGTGTCTCGATACTTGAAATCGGTTTGCTTCTTGATGTACTTGTACAGGAATTTCTTCTTCTCTCGCCAACCTGATCCACGCCGACCCGATCCGTCTTTGCTGCAATAATTGAGAGGTGAGGGTGCAACGGTCGTAAGGAGCCAATATTATGCGGCGTACTATCCTGACACAAAACCTAAATAGATTCAAAAAACCTTTTCTTGGAAACTTAATCTGCTATTCCTTACCCTTCCGTTCCACTGCTCTTCTTCCGTCTCTCCTTTCGAGATTCCTTTCGAGATGGCCCTACGTCTGGCCCGGTGCCCGTCCGTTCCTCAGGTCTGCAGGTTAAAGAGGAATATTTAATAAGAAAAATCGAAATATCATACGAACGTATATGACATGGCCTGCAACCCTCCTCACCCGGTTCTGTCGTTCTCTGGTGGATCCGAATCATCAGCGCCCGAGGACATCATGATCAACGAATGAAGGGGATGAGGTGGGTGTGAGTAGTGGACGATCGATCGAGAGAGCGACCGTCTTGAGCGAGCGAGAACGATGAGAATGAGGAAGGAGGGAGAATCGACTATCGAGAATGGCATTTGTGCATTAAATTTTGTATGCAAATTGGATTTTCCTCAACAAAATTTGATATTTTGATACATTTGTATGTGTGAGCAGCTAATACTGCTTGTTGTATCCCATCGAATGCATTGTATCTATTTGTCTCTCTTGAGGCATTCAGCGCGTAGTAGTATCGTGATATTGTGAAACAACAAAAAAAGAGAACACAGCCATTCAGTGTGTGTTGTACGAGAGAGGGAAGGAGGGGCGAGAGATAGAGAAAGAAATTGAAGCGAGGGAATAGGATCACAATAACTGCCCCATGCATCGATTCGCAGTATTGCTATTGTTTTTCCTCGCTGTTGCTTCCGTTGCACAGGTACAATATTTATTTTTTAGGTAGGAATTTAACATTTCTCATGGTTCTTTTAGTTTTAGTTCAAACATGGAATTTTTCCTTCAAATAAAAGAGGATTTAAAGATTATAATTTTTTTCAAGATGCTTCAACCGAGATTTCATCTACCCCTTCATAAAAACTGTTCAGATGAAAGGACACAGAAAGGTTTGAAAGTCTAGATATTATGATGAAAGGCTAATGATGTTACAGTAATCTGCGGGGAACTTTTATGCGATAAATCTGACTGTGTCGTTCGATTCAACTCAACACATGCCTATCTGAAGTGTATAAATAACAAAAAATAATCGATAAATTATTTTATTGTTCCGGAAGTATTGTGTTCACACTAATTTTAATCACTACGTTTAATATTATACGCAAAGTAGCAAAGTAAGTTATTTCCGAAACGAAAAAATATTTTTTGTTGTTTTTGTTTTGCTAAATGATTGTGACCTGTTCTCGATTGTTTTGTCATGCAATCTAGAGCAGCCTCCGCCGCTGCCATGTCTGCTGGCTCAGCGGAATCAGGTTAGTCGAAACTATTAGTTTTTTTTTATCGAATGCATTGTAGTGGAATCGATCTCGACAGAATCATCGCACAGCGAAGATACGCTCTCGGAATCACAGCCGGACGAAGCAGGATCGACTTCAAGAAAAGGTACTTAATAACGGTCATAACATTCATGAAAGTTGTGTAAATTGCATTTGACATTTTTGGTAATTTGCATGCACTGGTGACATCCAATTTTTGGTATCCATGAACTAGGTTAGCGTATTTATAGCTGAAGATATTCCAAATAAGGAAAGCTCACGTTAAAAAACTTGAAAAGCAAAAGTTTAAAAACTTAAAAACGCTAAACTTGTTCACGGATGCGTAGCATGGGATTCGGCGTGTTCCATATTCTGTTCTTTCTTGGTTAATGAATACACATGTGCTCCTCAGACTTCCCATATTCGATTGCAGTGAAATCGAAGAAGAACAAGCATGCGACCGGCACATTTTCCAGAGCGACAACGCTCACTCCTAGTCCCGATGATCCCGACATCAATGCCCTTTACAAAGCCACCATCGATGAGGTTTGCAATTTGGAAATGTTTATTCCTCAAGGAAACACAGTTTCAAATGTTCACTCTTAGTTGATGTGTAACAGAATTTATGTTAGATACGTATTATTGCAATTACTTTCTAGAGCGATGGACAGCGTGTCTTCAAGTGTCTGGAGTGCGATAAGGTAAAATGTTCATCCTTATGTATAAGTCTCACCAATATATGATTTCAGGAGTTCTCGCGACCTTATGATGCTCGCAGACACTCGAAAGTGCATTTGGCGGATAAGAAAGTTACCTGCGCCATCTGCAGGGAGAGGTTCGTTGCCATCGCAAGCTGGGTCCTAGACTTTTATTGGAAGATTTTTTTTGACTTAATATATTATTCATTGTTGTATATTTCGCTTTTAGACTGAGCGGTCCTCTGTCACACGACGCCCATCACAAGGAGAAACACAAGGGGCAAAAGAAGGCTGTTCTTGGTAGCAAGAAGGACAAGAAAGGCTCCAGTGAAATAATACGGTGCGTATAAATTCATGCAAGTATCTGATTTTATACATATTTTTGACATTATAGGAAAGGTTCGATGGCCGAAATTTCATCTAAGGTTATTTCACTTACTACCCCTTCGGACTCTATCGCAGGTTACAATTTGCTTTTATTTTGGACTATCTTTCTCTTCCAGAACCGACAAAATCAAAGAAACTCGATAGCACAAACAGGATGCTTACCAGGAGTAAGGCAGCCGAAGAAAGTATTGTTGAGGTATATCGATTGGCATTGCCAGTAATTACAAGGTACTTTTAAGGACGCAACGAAGGGCTGTGAAAGAAATGCCAAGAGAAAGAAGAGCGACGACAGTACAATGGAGGTGATTGAGATTTGTTTTTATTTAATGTGTAATTCATGAAAAGTAGAAGAAAAGTCGTTCCCGAATTTTTTTAGCCGCCATGATTTATCATCTTATATTTCAGGAGGCTATGAAGGATTTTGATAAGACCATCAAAAGAAAGAAGGAAGACGACAGCGTAGACAATTCTTCTAGTAATGTGGTGATTGCTGAAGATCGTACTGTTAATGTGAGTTCCTTTAGAATTGAAAAAGAAGACACATTTAAATGTTTACGATTCGATGCAGAAAGACCTTGATACGCTGACTTTGTTTTTTTTCAGGCTATGAAAAAGGAAGACGTGGAGGAAATTGAGGAGAGTCAGAAAAATGATGAAAGTGTAACGATTCCTTCTGAGCCTAAAATTAGTGAAGAAAGTGTTATTGAGGTGATATATTTAATGATAGAAATAGTTATACTATTTTTTATTCCAATAAAAATTTAAATAATTTTCAGATTGCACAAATTGGTGACTTGGTTGAATCTGCCAAGAGTCAGATAAACAACGAAAGTGTGATTGTGTCTTCTGAGATTGTTACGAGCGAAGAAAGTGTAATTGAGGTAGTTAATTCGTATATACTGAAGTGGTATTATTCATACGGATCAGATTACGAAAATAAATTTCAGGTGGCGAGGAAAAAGTATGACGAGATGACTATCGTGAATATGGGAAAAGGAGATGGGAAGGAAGGCGACAACGATATCATCGAGATTCCCCCTCCAAGTACCGATGATAAGACAAATACAAGGAAAACAACTATACCCGTAAGTTGTATATGATTATAGATAATTATGGAGACTTTAGGGATATACAATTGACCAACTAGGATACTATTAAGTATGCTCACTAATTTTTAGCAGGAGCGTCGTAGCACCCGTATACAGATGCGACAGGCAATGGAAGCGAGTGTCATGGAGGATGAGAAGAGAGGCATAAGTATCAGAACGGTGAGCGGCGAATATTTAAAGATTATTTTATTATTGATATACTTCAGCAGGCTCCGATTTACCCTTCTAACAACGAAAAGATGAAGGATCTTCAGATGGACTTACGAGCTGTGAGTCAAGTCTAGCTTTTTCACTATTCAAAAAATAATATTTTAAAGTTGTTGTTGTTTTCTGATCTTCTTGAGGGAACGTTTTTTTGTGAAATTATTGTCGTTGAAAAATCAAGAGTTTTTTTCTTATCATAGATGGTTCTCCTCAATGAACGTTATTTGCAAGCCGTGTGTTCTTTCATAGTTTAGGTAGTTTTCGGCTAACTTTGTCTACTTCAATTTCAGGTGTGTCGTCGTGACACCTCGATTCAACCTCCAGCAAATGATTCAAATGTTGATTCCACAAAGCGAGCAAGCTCGAAGAGGCAAGTACATGCAGTTTGTGATTGTTCGATATTCCTCAAAGTGGTATTTTCGAATACGTAATGAAATCGTGAATCTTCGGTCTTGAATAGCGTCCAATGTATAGTTAGAAATATCATTAAAACGCGTTCTCTGTAAGAACGGGATGGCCTTCCACAGGGGGTGGCACAATGATTGAAAATGCTCCGATCGAGCTGAAATTTGCTGTGAGTACTCCCAAGGGGTTAGGTATGCCACCGTTAACTTTTCATGGTGATTCATGCTCATCATGCACGAAAAATAAATTTCATTTTTGACCCTCATGCGATATGCAATTCGATAGAGCATCAAAAGCTATGTCTGGAGCTCGATTTTCAGCCTTCTTGGACAAAGCACGGCCGATTTGCATGGTTTAAACTGCATTTTTCGACGGTTTTCAATTTTTAAGAATATGAAGATCTCATTTGCTCCAGTTGATTTTGTGCTCATTCGACGCGCCGTGAAATTCTGAATCGACATGATTTTTTTCAATATTTATTTCGGTCACCTAAGGCCTCATTTTTCATGTTTTCTAGCACGCAATCGTCGACGCGGGTTCGAATCCGCTCCCCTGCATCATCTTTTGCCGGCATGATGTCGCATGCAAATGAGTTCTTCCGACGTAAAATCACTTTTCACCTACTTTCACATTGTTTAGAAGTTGTCTGGTCTAATTTTCAGGTGAAATTTTGGTCATCCCCATCCGACGATTTTTCACATAAGGGTCCCCCCTTTGGTTTCGCCAACCATTCAGATGAACAAAAAAATCAATAGGGGGGACCCTTATGTGAAAAATCGTCGGATGGGTATGACCAAAATTTCATCTGAAAATTGGTGAAAACATCGTCAAAACCACCCCTAAGTAGATGAAAAATGATTTTATGTCGGAAGAACTCATTTGCATGCGATATCATGCCGGCAAAAGATGATGCGGGGGAGCGGATTCGAACCCACGTCGACGAATGCGTGCTAGAAAACATGAAAAATGAATCCGTAGGTGACCGAAATAAATATTGAAAAAAATCATGTCGATTCAGAATTTCACGGCGCGTCGAATGAGCACAAAATCAACTGGAGCAAATGAGATCTTCATATTCTTAAAAATAGAAAACCGTCGAAAAATGCAGTTTAAACCATGCAAATCGGTCATGCTTTGTCCAAGAAGGCTGAAAATCGAGCTCCAGACATAACTTTTGATGCTCTATCGAATTGTATATCGCATGAGGGTCAAAAATGAAATTTATTTTTCGTGCATGATGAGCATGAATCACCATGAAAAGTTAACGGTGGCATACCTAACCCCTTGGGAGTACCCACAGCAAATTTCAGCTCGATCGGAGCATTTTCAATCATTGTGCCACCCCCTTCCCGCTCTTACAGAGAACGCGTTTTAACTTGAGTATCTTTGCAGATCTCGGTTTACTTCGAATTCCGTCCGTGGTTCTTCCTCTCGTGAGAGCATCGTGACAATACACGATACATCAGTTTCCAACATAAGGGCACCTCCTCCTCTGCCCTTTGCCCATCAAAGGAGTGCTGGTGGAGCATCAGCTAGCAACTCATTTCATGAGTCTGTTTCTTTCTATTATCATCGACTGTTTTTTTTGAATTCTATATTGATTTTTTTCATGTCTTGACTCTAAGAATTGTTAAAAGCCATCAAGCTGTAATAATTTCATCTAGCTTAAAAATAGCGGTCAGTTTTTGACTGTTTGACTTCGTTCCATTCAGATTGACCTCGCCACCAGTTCGTTCTCGAACATCGTCCGCTCTCCAGACGCCGTCGTCGGTAATGACGCCTGTTGCTACGCCACCCCAGATATCGTCAGTGTTTGCCTTCCTATTTATAAATGTGGTATCTGTCCTGAAGAACACCATTGTATTTCCAGTTATCCTCCGTTAGCGATCAAGTACGGACCCGGTGTTGCTGCATATCTCGTGAATGGAATTGGTAGTAGTCACTACCCGAGACCGGGTGGTCTTTACGGGCAACAAGTACATCAGCATCAGGTTTGTTTTCGTTATAAGTGTGATGAGTGGCTTATTTTTAATGATTATTGCAGCCGACGGTGACAATTAATCGTAGTTTCCTCTATCCTGCACCGCTCTCGGCAACTCTTCTACGTACTATCTATCATCCTGCTTGGTTCAGACCTAGACATATTGGTGCTGATGAAATGTGTGGGTCGCCAATTTGCTTGTTTATTGTATATATTTTTTTCGTAACAACTTTTGGGGTTGACCATAAAAATCAATTGTTTAGATGCGATGAGACTCCACGGCCACTCGCATCTCATTCTTCCTGTGAGGATGCGCAAGACAGGAACTTTGATGGAGAGATGTCTCAAAGCATTAGGAGTTAGTAAACAGAGAAAATATGAAAATTTGATTTTTTTTTAGTTGAGATTTCCTACTCATGCCGATTTAATTTATATGGATTAAACTTCTCTAGTTCCTCTGAAAAAAGAGATAGCTAATTGGCGTTGTTTAGGATACGTCGATGCCTCTTCCCCCGCTGCAACCGTTGATGCCTGCTCCGTGTCCTCTGCTGCAAGATGTTTATACTGACCCCCTCACCGACATCCTCCCAAGGTATTTTAACTAAATAAAGCAGGTTTTTTGTATTTATTATTTGTTCAAATTATGCGCTGCTTGTTATCATCAGTTCAAACTCGTTCTTTTTAGCCGTCCTATTCTCCCATCCCATCCAAGCCCATTCGTCCCACAATCGATGAACACAGGGCCCGAGCCAAAATACGTGGTCGGTTTGAGAGAATTGGTCGCGATTAATGTTCATGTGTAGGCTAGCAAAATTTAAGTCAGTTTCTCAATGAATCATCTTGTTCAGACCGCATGCGAGGGCGCACGTTTCCAACCATGGTCGAAGAGTGAGGATCGAAGATGGTGGGAGGTACGTGAATGATCATAACCATATGCATATTGAATGATACCCAGTTACCCTTCTATTTGAGGTGCGCACATTTCCATCTTTCAACTCGTTGCAATCATCCGGTCCTTGTTATCCGATGCCAACTTCTGCTCGTTCCGATATGATGATCTACTCTATGGCAGACAAGAACACGAGAAGACATTCTATGAAGTACACCTACGTCACATCCAAGGTACATTACCGTATCCCTTTATCTACATATTCAAAGTACTCTGATGTATGCCACTTCTATACATAACAATCGGCGCTATGTCGAATGAGAACTTTTGGGAGCGAGAGACAACTGTTATGTCAGAGAACATATTGTGAAATAATTCTCATTCGACACAGTTCCTAACAATCGTATGCTCAATAATTTCCTAGTATCCTTTACCGTATTCTATGAATCGTTTTTTCGCTTGAGAAGCCAGTCTTCTCCGTGCTGGATACTCAATGGACGACATCATCGTCGTCATCGGAGATGCAACCTCCTTCTTCCAATCCATTCTCATGCTACACCACGCCAACTCCGGCCTATCCCACTCCTTCGAACACACCAGCAGTCAGCGGAAGTTACGGTATCGAGCAGTGCCAGGGAAGGTGAGACTTTTGAGATATTTTAAGATTTACAGATTTAAAATTGTAATTTTGAGAGGTAAAGGTAAAGGTTGAGAGGTAATGCAAAGAAATTGACAGTGTAAATGCTAGTTTTTCGCGGAGGCATTTTTTCTGCGAAATATATATTTCATAGACAATAGACATGCAGTAAGTGTAATCTACTTTCTTTACAGTCGTCCTGTGTCGTCTTCGAGAAGTCATCAACCTCCTCCTGCTATCGCTGCCGCCACACGAGCCTTGTCGTGGACTTTGCCACCTAAGAAGAGAAAGGCTCCGGAAGAGGTGAGAAACACGGTATTGTTGTCGATTGTCACTACAGCAATCGACTTTTGTAGTAGATGGGAGGCGTAATAGCTAATCGAATTTACTCTGAAATGTTCGAGCCTGTTTTCGGTTTCAGAAAAATGTATATTTTTTCATTCCAGGCAAGACAGTCGACGGGCAGTGAGGTTGAGGCACTAGTGAAACGCATAAAACGCGATTCGTTTCACGAATCGCTCCCGGGACATTCGGTTAGTGGTACGACGAGATTAGATTCAAAACAAGTGGTGATGCAGCAGCTGCAGCAGCTTCTGTTCGAGCAGCCTCCTCCTTCCGATATGATTGTGAGACAGCCAGACCATCAGATGATGCAACCACCAGAGGACTCGTACGCCAATTCAATGCAACTTGAATCTCACTGTAAGTGTGTTTTATTTTTTTTGTAGCATTTATCATTATTTAATTTTTTTACTTTTATTATTATCTGAGGTTATCGTATACCTGTACTTATTTAGCTAACGACCAGGATCCACTCAATCAGGTGAAGATAAAGGTAGAGCAGGATGGAACAACCTTCACAGTCCTTTAGAAGATTCAGAAAATAATACTTTCTTCGCTGTTTATTACTTGCCTTTTTGTAATTAGTTGATTTCTCTTCTTTTTTTGTTCTAAATAATAAGTCCAGTGTTCTATAGTTTCGTTTTTACATAGCTGTTCTTGTTATCTTGAATTAGATAATCCGAATAGAATTTATAGAAATATAAATTATGTATATCATTGTAACAATAGTTGCAATAGTAGTCTTTGTTGTTTCTCCCCGCTATTCTTTCCATATGATTTGTTGCCCGGTAACATAATTCATTCCGAGTTATCAGCGAAGTGCCTGCTACAATTTTTCTTAATTTTCCTGTAATCTTTAGAAGATGCCCCTTTTGAAGAGATATTGGTAGCCGCACGTTTTAATTCCTTCGCTCATTGTCTCAAATTTTGATAAACCAAATTTGAGAATGCTTGCATTGCTTTGATTAAATTGCTATCGATTCTCTTTTCGAACAGGGATATTTTTTCCGTGCTAATCACAAGTGTGCCCCTGTTCAACCGCCTACCGTACTTTTCTATTCGTTGAATTTTTAATTTTTTTTCCCTAAAAAGTGCGTCGTCTCAGGCATCCGGGACGCTTGCGAATCGCCGATCGTCTCTTTGAGTAAGGTAGGTCCCTTAGCACAAGTTTAACTAATATGTTGGACAAGAGTTCGACTAAGTTTCGACTATATCGCTTTTGATTACACGCGATGTTTTATGCCGTTAAGTATTTTCCATCTAGTTTGTTCCGGAAATGCTGGTTGAGTGCACTGAATTAGTGGCGTGAGTGGCTGGGGCAGTATGGGAGTGACGGGCGGACGTGCCTCACGAATAGTAAGCGGCTGCTTTGGGTCGACCGTGGAAACGGCGCGTACGGACGACGGTAAGTATAGACGAAACGACGGATTCATCGATTGGGGACTATACTATGCGGGAAATCCCGCCAACCACTCTGCCAGCGGGTTGACCTCATGCTAGAGCAATAAGGGGGCGGGAGCGAAGCGCTAACACTAAGGATTGCATTGACCCCTGCATCGGATAATTATAGTCCCTGCCGTCTATAAGGTTTATTCCTTTCTCGAATTCCCCTTTTTATCTTGTCCATTTCGCTTATTGCATTCGTATAGTGCGATTCTGTACAAGGGAAGGTTCTCAAAGAGCTTCTTTCCTCCCTTTATCATTGTACGCTTTCTCGGAAAAGCGCCCATCTGTCGCCGATAAGAGGCAGTGAGATCAGCCGGACGATTGATAGATTATAGCTAAGATGACATGAATAAAGTGAGCGAGATAGCTGCTACTCCCCTCTTCAATAGGTCATCGTAGGTCAGTCCTGTCTGTAATGATATACCCGAAATACGGAGGTAAAACGGAGAAGGGCTACTTATTCGATGTGAGAGTTTTCCAAAGAAAGGATAATTTCCTCTCTGCTGAGATTTACCATTTAATACATCGGAGAAGTAATTGATCTCTGATCGCCGGATGATTTATTTTCAAGGGTAGATTAGGAATTGAATGTAGGTGCATGTCTCGTTCACGCTCCCTTCACGCGAGTTAACGATTTCACACTCTGTATTCTCTCATTTTTGCATGCTCACTGTCTCTGATGAGACTTTGACCGCTCGGCCTTTCTGTTATCACTCCTCCCACTACTGCCTATCGTACCCTGGGAGTTCTCTGGAAATCGCACGCTCAATGATGGATCTGTCTGTCTGCACTCTCTCAATTGACCATTATCACTCATCCATTATCTAATCATCTTGTCTCTTGTCTCTTCCGCAAGGATGCCCAGGGTATAAGAAGAAGGGATTCCCCTGCCAAGCCAACGTGACGAGGAGTCGTCCGACCCGTTGTTCTTTTATATCAAGGCTTATTTAAAAATTCACTTCTGGCCCTAACAATCTTGAATAAGGCCGTGCTCGTCTTTTATCATGTACTGCAGTACAGATCTTGAGTACTTGTGTCTATCTACTACGTTTGCTTATGTTCTCAAGAAAGATGATTCGAGTAGCCATCTCCTTGGCTAATTCCCTCCCTTCTTACATGCTATTCGTCCTCGTGATGTTTACTGGAAGTGAGCAATCATCGATGATGGTACAACGAACACTGATTCCACAGTGTTGATTCGAATCATATGAACGTCTCTCCTGACTCCCTTTCCCCAGTCTTTATCTAGCCATCTCCTGCCATAGTTGCGTATTTGTGTTGTTTTTACGCGTGTTATAATAATTGTAAACAAAGTTGTAGGTGCGAACTCAATCCCCCTACGCAAGCCAGCAATGATTCGCTATAGACAGACGCACCCAGGTGTCGCTTTTCGGCCGCATTATTTATACTTGCGATAATGAGTGGTTGATTAGGATTAGTACGTTGCCAATATTTTTGTGATTGTTCCATTGCAATGATCCGTTCAGGAGTCGAGCACACAGGCCGATCTCAGTGGAATCAAGCGAGGTCAGTGCAGTGTAGCAGCGGCAGCAGTTGTAGCGGTGGAAGTGACGACGAAAAGGTTTGTAATGAATTGATTAAGTAATTAATACTTGGACATCTGATCTCACAGTGATCATTGTGTTGAGTGGTCGATTAAAGTATCGGCAGAATGGGCGATATAAAGGAGAAGGCAAGGACGAAGGGATGGCTGTCATTGATATCTAATGGCAGCTAAGAATACTGTAAAGTGATTGGAAATCTCCCCATTCTCCACGCTTGTTAGATTGAAAAAGAGTAGGTTGAATGAGGAGGGAAGAGACGGACGAGAGAGAGAAAGAGATGAGAGAGCAACGACGCAACAATTGATACGGGAAGAGGAAGGGGGTAAAGTGCATGTAGAGAGTGGGGGAGAAGAGAAATATATGATAAGATAGGAACGAAGATGAGAGATATCGTTCATTTGGACGTTCGTGCAATGGCAATGTTGGAATTGATAGGGTGTAGACAATAGAATTGAGAAAGATCGAAAGATTGATTTCACGCAATTGGGCAAAAGATGTTTAGATTAGGGATTGATGTCTTTTCTCTGATCATAATTTCTTACTTCATTTACAAATTGAATTTAAATTTGGCGTTGCCAAGGTCCGTTGCACCTCTTATCACTGTGCAGAGAGTTGTCCGTGATATCAGACAACTGATCTCTCACCACTATCATTCCATGTCCATCTGCCGACTATTTCCACTTTTTATCACTTCCCTAAATAGTACCTAATCGCACGTTCCCAGTTCGTTTATTGATATCAAAGTGTTCTTTTTTTCCATGATTCTTTGTTATTTCATAGAGGATCATTCAATAATTGTCGTTTGCAGCACCAATCTCGTGTGTCGACACCGGATTCACTCGAAGAGCGTAAGGAGAACATCGATCACGAACAATCGAAGCAGTCGGAGGTAGATCAACGTCGATCCCTCCTGGAGACAAACCCAACCACGTCAGATTCTACTGAGAACCACCCCGCTCCTCAGGTACGGTTGCGACCACGGGTATATTAGGAATACGGTTTTGTGGGTTTAGGAGTCTAGTCGGATGAATGCTAGTGTGCGTGCGTAAGATAAGAGTGTTTGAATGATAAGAGAGGGCGGGAGAGAAAGAAAGGGGCGTAAAAGGATCGACAATGAGCGACAGTTCTTTCTCTTGCAGGGTGAGCGTGCTGGCCTTTTCTGTTCCTTGTTGTACTTGTTGTTAGGCTACAACAAGCCATCCTTGGTTGCTGACTCACTAACATTATCCATTTACAGGAAGGACTCGAGTGCAAGCAGGCAACTAAAGACTACGGACCAGTTAGAATGCCCAACATCAAGGTACGCGATCTTTTTTTCGGTAGAGCTTCCTGGTTTCCTGAATTATGGTGCTCAACAACGATTTGACTGTTGGATATTGCAGGTCTTCTCCGGCTCGTCTCATCCGGCTCTCACTCAGCGTATCTGCGAGCGTCTCCAGCTCGAAGTGAGCAAGGCCAGTCTCAAGAAGTTCTCCAACAAGGTCCGTTTCATATTTATAATTACAGTGTGAATACATAACTAAATCTAATATAATGATTATAATGATATATTTTGCAGGAAACAAACGTGGAGATAGGAGAGTCTGTTCGTGGAGAGGATGTGTACATCATCCAGTCTGCCGCCGGCGAGATTAACGACAACCTCATGGAACTTCTTATAATGATCAACGCGTGCAAGATTGCCTCGTCCTGCAGGTTATTTTTTATTTTTTAATAAGTATTATTTTATTGGTTATCTTTATAATGAAATTTTTTTTTGCAGAGTGGCGGCTGTCATTCCCTGCTTCCCGTACGCTCGTCAGGACAAGAAGGACAAGTCCCGTGCACCCATATCCGCCAAGCTGGTGCGGTATTTTTAATTGAAACTACGCAGCTCCATAAACTCGATCGAATGCAAACATCACTTTACAATTAAAAATATTTATCCACCAGGACTCCTGGTGGATAAATAATTGAAATGTAAAATTACTGACCGTTAACATCTTTGAGGTGGCGAACATGCTGTCCGTGGCTGGAGCCGATCACATCATTACGATGGACCTCCACGCGTCTCAGATTCAGGGCTTCTTCGACATTCCCGTCGATAATCTCTACGCTGAGCCTGCTATCCTCAAGTACATCAAGGTACGGTAGAAGGAATAGAAGTGCAATCAAGGACTGATGCTATTTGTATCGGAATCAGAGCTGATAAATTGATTGCAGGAGAGCATTCCCAACTGGCAGCGTGCTGTGATCGTGTCGCCTGATGCTGGAGGAGCCAAGAGGTGAGGAGATGAGAAATTACTTTTGGAACCATATAAATATGACGGATTTGTATGAATGAATAAATTGCAGAGTGACGTCGATCGCTGACAGACTGAACGTCGACTTCGCCCTCATCCACAAAGAGCGCAAACGTGCCAATGAGGTGGAGAAGATGACGCTCGTCGGAAACGTCGAGGGCAAGGTGCGAACGGGATATATTTGCCTTTCCAAACTACAGTATCCCTCGATTGCATCATAATCAGTCGCTTTTGTTCAGGTGGCCATTCTGGTGGACGACATGGCCGATACTTGCGGCACCATCTGCCTGGCTGCTGACAAGTGAGTGTCCCAGCAGGGAATAGCCTTTCTCGGCCTCTCCCATTGCTGTAGGAAAGTTTAGTTATCGGTTGTTTGCAGACTGGTCGAGGCTGGTGCAGAGAAGGTGTACGCCTTCTGTGTCCACGGAATCTTCAGGTATTGTGTTTTAGATTTTCCCAATCTTGAAATAATTATTTCTGATATTTTAATGTTTAAAATTGCAGTGGCCCGGCGCTTACTCGCCTGAACAACTCGGCCTTCGAGGCGGTTGTCGTGACGAACACTATTCCACAGGAGGAAAACATGAAGAAGTGCCCGAAGATTCAGGTGAGGACGGGATACGGTAGATCTACGGTACACATATTGACTTTAGACCAGAATATCGAAAAGTATTTTTATCATTATCGGTTTTTTTACACATACTGATGATGTGTGCATGCAAGCTTGTGGTTGTACGGCTTTGCGTGTGTGCTGCTTGACTACGGTAGCTCTGCCTCTTTCAGTGCATCGATATTTCGATGATTCTCGCCGAGGCAATTCGTCGTACTCACAACGGAGAATCCGTCTCCTACCTCTTCTCGCACGTCCCCATCTGCTAAGAAGATCCCAATCTTCTGCTATTTCTTATTGATATCTTCCCTAAGTCCGAGTAATCGAGTCAAACTTCTCGTTGAAAATAATTTTTGCTCGCATATCGATTTAATGGTAACAAGCCGATCTTCCCCCGTTTCACCTTCTGTGTTCTGTTGTGTATGATGTGATGAGTGCCCGAAATCGGCAATATAGTGCAACCACTTTCTGTAGATTAGTGTGACTATACTTCTCTTATTATCTCACTTATCCAATGTTCTCCTTCTCTATCCCCGTCTCTATTTTGTTATACACACCTCCGATAGTTCTAGATCGAACTTTTCGTTTTTTCTCTCGATCCCTTCTCCACTCACGATTTATTTTGTTACTTAGTGAGTTTTCTTTTTGTTTATCCAAGTCTCAGAATACATCCCTATCGATAGAACTGTTTCAATATCTAGAAGAACTCATCTGATTCTTTCTGTTCCCTATCGATAAAAGTGATGTTCGAAAGCGCAGGGTTGCATGGGATTAGTGTGAGAGAGGATGGTAACGGAGAGTGAGAGAAAGACGATCGATTGATAATTGATAGGGTTTCTGGTGGGTGATAAGACACTCTCTCGTATTTCCTTTCTCCCTAGACATCTTAGTAGACAAAAGAGTGTGGAAATAGAGAGAGAATGTCTAGCTGAGTGTTGCGTAGTTCGATAAGAATCGGCTCGTAAAAGTGGAGAGAACTCGTCGACGATTTTCGCTTTTTCCTTGTCGTCGTTTGAGATCTTATTAGTCGTTAGGCATGGCCGTTACAGTGAATGATCTACTCTTTATCCATCGGTTTGGGGCTACTAGTTCATCTATCTGATGCTGCTGTCTGGGTCACCGGCGACAATGCAACTGTCAGAGGCTGCAGGTACTGATCTCTGATCCTTGAATGATTTCAATGATCTTTGATCTTTGCAGGTCTACCTGTTCTCCGATCGATTACGATTGTTGGCAGCACACGGCTGAGTACATTGACCAAGCGTTGATCGCTCAGCTGCGACACTATTCAACTGCACAGGTTCATCTTTGAAACTTTTCTAACAATGAGCGATCGGTTTTCGAGAAAGGGAATGATAGTAGGAACATATTTTCGAGTTCATCTGTCTGAACTAAAGTCAAATGAATCTTTCAGGTCTCTCTTGATCAGTGGTACTACAGACATGTGAGCGAGGATGGAATGAATAAAACTGAGGTGAAAATTTGGATTTTGTGATCGAATTGTCCGGTTTATGTTCTGCCGGCAGCAACTTTCATTCTCCCATTGTATCGAATCTAAACAGTTGTATCTCTCATTCACCGCGTTTGTTGCCGACTCAAGTGTAAACTACAATCTCAATTCGTTTATCCTAGTGATCATGAGAAATGAGAGAGTCTGACACAAAATCTCCCTAAGTTTACAAAACACTTCATTTTTCGGATAGCCAAGCGAGTCTCTGACGGTCTGCTAGCAGGCCTCCAACCGGATGATATCCTTCCAACATCCACCATGAGAAGAGTTGCCGTCGTTATCGGAAAGGCTATCGAGGAGGTATGGCACAATTAAACTAACATGTAAAATAAGAGGATAAATTGTCAGTTCTGATTCATTTCGATAAGTTCACGTTGAAGAATGCACAAAATTATTGGCAGAATTAAGCAATTCGATTCGACTATCCTACCGAACTGATTCCAGTATTCTGATCACATTCTTGGATGGCCTCCCCAGTATTCCTGCCCGCTCCCATGCGAGTACAGAAGCACCATGTACATCTATCTCTTCAGCATCTCTGTTAGTCTCTTAATAATTACTAAAAATACCTTTAAAACATTGCGCCATTGAATCAATAAGAGGGAGATAAAGCGTGATTCTCGCATATTTTGAGATGGCCGTCAACGTTGCAGCTATCATTTTCTTCCTTCCACACGTTATGCAAGTTCACAAAATGACCAAGGAGACTACCAAGAGTTTGCGAGGTCTGAGGATATTTCCTAATTAAGAAAAAACTGGCTATTATTTGTTTGTAATGCAACTAGATCTCAAGTAATGTATTGCCCGCGGAGGAAACACTTAACGGGGAAAGCAATTACAGCCGATCTGGCTCCCACTACGACGGCAACGAGGCAGTGAGGGATGAAATAGAAGTAGTTTATCGAATTCATATTGTAATTTTCTCTCTCCAGATAAAATCGATTCCCTATATTCTGTGTTTTTTTGCTTATAATTCAAGTTGGTTTGCAACCAATCACCTATTTGTAATGATATTCATTCTTGGAGTATTATTTGGATTTGTCAGATAGAAATTCCACCGTAGTCGATGAGTCTTCCTCTCAGTCAACTCGTCTACGAAACCGATCTATTGGTGAGCAGTAGTAACGTTTAGGGTCAACAAAGCGGATACAGTTATTCTCATTAAAACAACGAAGAAGCTCTATTATACTCCTTCGCCAGATATATACCATTTATTTCTCCAAAAAAATGATCAGGTTGAGGATGGAGCTTTCGAGCTGATCGATACGAGTGGAGTGGACGGACAACCGATGACATCATCCTTCCAGGTACACTCTCAGACAAATAGTATTCGAAGATGATTATGATAGCTAGGCGGATCTCAATTCAGGCCATTCCCGAGTCGGGCGCATCTCTGATGAGGCAGCATCCGGTAGATGATTTCCCGAGCACCTCAATCGATGGTTAGCTGCTTGATTCCAATTTTCGGAATATGGTTAACTGTAGCAGATCTTTAAAAAATAAAAATAAAAGAAATTTTCACGCTCATAATAAAATTATCTTTCAAAAGTGTATCATATTTGCAATTTCAAACAAAATTTCAGATTGGCTGCAGAACACTGGCCCTCTCGACGCTTTCGACGATCACAGATACGGCCCATCGGATACGGATTTCGATCGACTCGTGAATTCGAATCACGATTACTATGACAAGTAAGCAATGTCAGCTGAATAATGTCTCCTGATTCCATGCAATTTCTAGATGGGTTATGTGCTAATAATTGTTTGTCATAAAGGTTACTGTAATAGATATCTTTTGAGAGTTCCACAAAGCGACTTCGACAATGATCAAGCAGAGCATTCGTATGCACACTATCTTCCTCCACTTCATTACTCAGCCGGATTTGCAGAAGTGAGAATTATCAAATAAAAACCTTGATATTTTTTTCAAAAAATTCTGTGAATAAATGGATAAATGACAGAGCTCCTGCATGCCGATGGCAAACGGTGGTTCATCCTCCTCATCTTCCACAACTACATCTGCTTCTCCCGCTGCTGCCACGTCTCCAAATGTCTCGTCTGATATTGCTTTCCCGACTGAGTACGGATTGGAGGAGATTGTGTGCAAATGGACGATGGATAATGGCGTCCAATGCACGTTTAGAGGTGAGGGAAACATGCTTCCAAAGGAGAAACTTTTCTGGTTTCGGGCTATCTAACTATTGTATGGTTGAGACGCTCGTTGTCGGATGGAGGCTCATGTCTCATCGACACACATCGGACGAGGAATCAAGAATCCCGTGTGCAGATGGGATAATTGCATGAAGAGCTTCGTCCGGAGGTGATTCGGATTCTGTTTAGGATTTCGAGAACGATTTATAACTACAGAGATACTTTTATTGTAATATCATTGCTTCTGCAGTACCTCTTCCGAGTCAGCAGAATGTTCATGGCTGTCTAGGATATTGAAAGTGTCAAATATGCGAGGATTGCTCACAATTCCGCTTTTTCGAACCCCATTCTTATAAAAAAAAACAAAATGGAACTCATAATTAAAGTTTTCCTTGCAGATACTTGATGCTGCGACACGTTCGTTGTTTGCACTGTGATGACAAACCGTACGAATGTTCGGAATGCGGGCAGCGATTCTCGCTAAGAGAGAGGTAAAGTGATCTTTGATCTTTGATAATTCAAATCCCTATTGAAAAGATTGTAGTATCTAGAGATGATTGCTAATTCGATGCGAGGTACAAAAAACCCCAATTTATTTGCCAATATCTTTCAGAATGAAGCTACATCAACGGGTGGCTCATGGATTGCACCCACAGCTGAAACTGCCGAAGAACTACCAACAGAGAATGCAACAGATTGATGAATCTTCCAGTCTTCAACGACTGCCGACGACGTACAATTGCAAGGAGTGTAGTGAGACCTTCCCGACTACCGCTCATAGAAGACATCATGTGGAGAGGATTCATCAAAGTGAGCTATATTCTCTTATTCAATTGATTTACAAAATATCTATACGGAATAAATGTAACTATCATCGCAACTTGCCACTTAGCTTCTCAGAAATTATATTTGATTTCTAATTTATCCTTTCATGGTCATAAGCATTATCCCTCTCCACAAGTCATAATTTCAGAGACGCGATTCGTGTGTGACCAGTGCTTCGAGATACTTGCCGATCGGAGCAGCCTCAGTCGGCACAGGAAAAGGATGCATCCAGGAGGATCGAATACGGTAGTCGATGGAACAGTTGTGGATACATCGGTTACGGTAGTTGATGGTCAGATTAATGCTGTACCACACGAATCACTGATGATGATCAAGGATGAGGTAATGTAGATGATATACTCACTTATTTTCGCACCTTTTGCGCTAGATTGCCATGTTTATGATGAATCCGAGTGCTGTATGAAGTGTGAGTGCTCTCCTACTTTCCCCCGGTTTTTACACTGTCTTTCCGGTTAAGATATTCAGTATTTTTTCGAGCCAGCCCGAGCCAATAAGAATCATCAATTTTTTGTATGCATCGATGTTGTGTAGTCAATAGTTGTAGTCTTTCGCTATCCGCCGATTTCTAATGTTCTGAGATTACTTTATTCTTTCTCAAGTTGATTTTTGTTTTTGTATCTGTAACGTTACGCGTCACAAAGCTTGAACGATTCTGATTTCTTTACTGTTCATCTCATTCCTAGTGCTCTAAACTGATAAATTAGTATTTCAATTTATAGCAACCGAGTTTCGGCAATATCCGGAAAAAATCTGAAAATCTGATAAAATACTCTTCAACATATTCGTGATGGCATATTATTTATCGACCCGTGTGAATTGTACACGAAATGAAGACTGATAACTAATTGCATAGACTTTTAGGGGGAAAGACATGATTGGATTGAAAAGGCTAGAAATTGTGGGGGGTATTTCTTCAGTCTCTACATTGGAAACAAAGGGCGAAGAATGCTCCAGCAACGAATCCGACAGAAGCAATTCCGGCTGGTCTGAAGATATGTCATTACACTAACGTCACTGTGTTTTCAAATTAAAGATTGTGGTAAAATTCCTGCTCTTTTTAGGTGAATGGTCCTCTAGAGACGGGATCGCTTGTGATAAAAAATCGGGCAGTAACTGAATCCCTCACTATGAATAAATCCTCCATTAGAAGATTTGGCGTGCGCTCCAATTTTTGTGGTCGGACAGACGCGCAAAATACTCGAAATCGAGAAGAGAGAGCGAGAGATTGCGTGTAATTGAGAGAGCATTGGCCCCAAAATAAGCCTCGAAAGAGGAAGCGAAAGTGAGAGAGCGAATGGGAAATCTTGCGCGCACATTATGCCTCAAGAGGCGAGAGAGTTAGTGACCCGAGTGTTTTCATCGTCGCCACATATTTTTCACAGCTTACGCTCCGGAAGAGGGGGAAAACTACTGTATAGCTCAGGAAGTTTGCATGATTTACTAGCTAATCGGAGTCTACCCCGGATATTCGGGTCTATTTCTATTCTACTCTTCAAAGATCTTTGGCCGGGGGGAGGCTAAGAATTGGATGGCGAGCGCCAATTTAGACTAGTCGGCCGTCCGAAATTGGACACCCGACTGCTTGAAAACACGAAACGAAGAGTGAAAAGGCACACACGCCAACACAACATGTCACACCCTTATTTGACGCCTTGTTTTCGGGGGTTTCGCTAGACAACAAAAACTGAAAAATATCCCAGTCTAGCAGCTGATGATATTTGTTGTATATTTTTTATTTAATCTACTAAAGCTAAATTGAGATCAACAGAAAAGAAGAACTTACATGACCCAAAATCGGAATTTGTGACAGCAATCGTCCGCGCAACAGGAATGATACGAGAAGAAGGAATCGCCTAGAGGATCCTCGCACCTGAAAAATAGTAATTCAAATTTTTGCAGTTGCCGGTCATACGCTGGCCATTCTGACTACTAATATCCTGAGAATTCGCAATTTTCTGTTGCTCAAGGTTGCTACCGTAAAGAGAGGGCTAATTTTCGTGTTAGCAGACGGATTTCCGGCCCATTTCTCCTCGGAATTTTACTATATTGCCAACGGAAACGATCAGGATTAGTCTAGGCCTAACGGGAAAATGTGAAGTTCGAAAGAATACAATTTTCCATCCCTTCCACTTTGAAATTCCTCCAAAACTATGTTTCATAGTCCTGCAAGAAAAGTGGTGTCATAAATAATGCATGAATCGGACTCTGATTCGACTTGTTAGTTGCACTTTTTCAAACCTTTCTTCATTTCCTCTATCTGGTTGTTCGCAATTCCTATTCAACCACCATCAACATAAATCTTGCCCCCTAATTTCCTGTCCAGACGCCTCTTTTCGCTCTTAATCAATCACTTCTTACTGATGCTTTGATGGAACCAAAACCGAATCCAGAGATGTTGATTCTGGGGAGCGATATGGCGATGGCAATATGCCTGATTTTCAAAAATTAGAAAATATAGACAAAATCGAAAAGCGAATCCAGATGCGAAGGATCATCTGTGTGTAATACTCCCAGTCGTGTGGACTCCACTCAATACGAAACCATTGGTCGGATGACAAGAGACACCAAGAAAACATTCAGTTCCATGATTTGTTGAAGTTATATTCTTGATTGATCTTCTTACTGGAACTAAGAATGATTTCAACGTTATCTTAGCAAGCCAATTTAGTCTGGATAGTGATTTTTTTGGTTTAAAATTATATTTTATTTGATGATTTGGACTACTAAAATAAGTTCGCCCGTAGTTCAAGTTGGTTCAAGAAGAGAAATCAACTTGAGCGTACCCCATTCTTCCAAACTTGAAGCGTCTATTCCAACTGTCAGTTGGAAAGACGAATAAAGTGTGGGTTCAACAACTAACTGCATTCGGTTGCAGACTTGAAAAAAAAACACATCTAGTGTATAGGGCGATATAAAATGGGAGGAGAGAGGTAAGAATATATTTCTTTTCGAAATAATTGTCAGTTGTTGGAATTTGACCACAATGTAGTAGTAATCTCTCAATTGACCCCTCGTTACTTTCCCCCCTTTCCTTTGACTTCCTTCCCTCACTCCCCTCCCCCCTCTCCGACCCTATAATAGGCCCAATTCATCATTCTCCCACTTCTTTTTCTTCCCAGGGCACATGATGGAGAGCACGCGGCTTGCTGTGATTATTGGGCATTGTGGGGGGGGGGGCAACACACATTTGAAGACTGTAGTAATTAAAGCTAGCGGAAGCATTTCAAACGTGTGTAACCAGGCCAGATGCCAACATATCACGCAGGAAGAGAGAGAAAATTCCTTTACTCATATGATTCGTCGATCAGACAGAATAAGAGTGCTTGTTGAATAGAGAGAGCGCAAGGGTGAAATAGGGAAGATGTTCGCTGTCTCTCTCTCTAGCAAACGAGGCAATCCGCGGACTGGGGAAAAGCGCAAGCCACATGTTTTGGGATGCTGACAGGCTGGTGAATATTCGTTGATTATGCCTAGTACTTCTCCCCAGACCATAAAATCTCAAGCATTGTAGCAGTCTGCCAGTAACAAGAATGCCCTTACACTACAGTGAAATATACTACGATTGAGAGTGCGACAATCTCGGCTACGATATAGATACAATTCATATTTTATATTGTACCCTTGTTTTCCATTGCATTCCAAAGAACTACAGTTTAAATTATCCATTTGCATTACATTTGTGACTTGTCAGATAAGTAGACTTTCTCTATGCGAACATTCTTTCCAATTCATCATTTGATAGATGCCATCTCCATCTTCCTCTCAATTCAAACAAATTATGAATAATTGAGAGCAGCGAGGACTTTGCGCGAGCGATCTACGAATCCTTGCGGGAATCTTCTCTTTCACTCTCCAAATTCTATTCATCTTCCCTCATTCGTTTGTTCATACACAGATGATTTCAAAAGAATCAGATTATTCAATGGCTATTTGCAACTTCTTTTTACTGGTTTCAACTTCGGATATCTTGGTCTATTCGCGCCCTCTATCCTTCCAAATTGCGCGCTTTTCCCTCTTTCAGACGCTGCGACGAGTTGCCTACTCTCTGAGAGGAAAACTGGAAAGAAGAGATAATAGCCCCCCTCCTTCGCACCCTCTATTCCTACCACTAGCAAGAGTTGTTCAGTGTACACTGAGGTCGAACAACCAAATAATAAAGATGGATTACCCCACATTCCAAAGCACCTGTTCCTCATAAATACCCACGAAGCCTCGTCGACATTCCATGAGATTTTTTATGGGATATCCTTTCCGATTGATGGTTTCACTCTTTGTTTATGTAGTGGAGAAACATCGTTTCCGTATTCATTACATCAGTCTACTTTCGACCTTCTCCATCTTCTCCCACTAATCCCCCTCCGCCCTTTTCGAGTCTCGCTCCTCTATAATAGACCGCTCGCTTCACCCACACAAGTAACGTGCCCTCTGTCCTCGAGGGAGCTGCCCCCCTCTTGTTACGCAGAGAATTCAAAGTGACTTCGATAGCTAAAATACTGCAAAATTGAAGGGCCAATACTAGAGATTCGCCCCTCTCGTCTCGTATTGCAGCACTTGACATTCAATGAGTGAAGAAAAGAGGAAATAGCGATGACCTACTCTTCGAGTGAGTAGGAGGAAACTGGAGAGAGAGAGAAGGAGGAGGCCATGCCTCGAATTTGATTCATTACTCAGGACCTCATTTAAGAGTCAGTATGATCGTAGTAGTACACTTCCGGATCCGATTGAACTACTCAGGAAATTATTCCAATTTTCGCTTTGTCTGCCAGATTACAAGGTGGAGAAGAAAGATATTGGGTGAGAATCTTATATTCTAGATGTTCCCTGGCACCAAAGAAGAGACCGACAGAAAGGAGGCCAACCCGTGAAAACATCCCCTCAATTGTCGTCGTTTTGCCAAATAAGATCTGCATAAATTCGCCAATCCCTAAACAACTCTTGGTTGTTGCGTGTTCATACACAATCGGTCCTTTTCTTGGACGAGCGCGCCGACAAAAATGTCCGAGAGGGAATCCCATAAAAGTTATAGTAGCCATATAGGCGTCAATGTCAATGATGACCGCAGGATGTACCCCATTTTAGATTAAAAAAATGGATAAATTCCATTGCCTGTCAAAATCATTCCTAATAATTGTGATTCCATGTGATAAGCTGACAAATCGCCGAAACACTAGGATTCTACTGGAAGAGGGAACAGCGTGTGACATCTTTCATTCTGCGGCTCCTTCCCTCTCTTCATAGTCATGCACTCCCGAGGGACGTCTCGGTGAGAGCAGTCCTTCTATATTGAGGGGGAAAAGAGACACCCCGAAACTCTTCGGCTTCTACCCAAGTTGGATACACAAAAGGGTCAGCTCAATAGGTTCGGACCGGAGGTCACGACATCCCAGGAAACGTCAATCAAAATCCCTAGAGCTCAATGTTCAGTGGCGCAGGAGAAATGACCGTACGTTACGTTTCGAAGAGTGAAACCAGTTAATTTACCACTCGTCGCACAATGAATGAATCCTATCGTAAATTTATCTTACGTATGCAAATATGTGGAGCGAAAAGAAAGTGAACAAACCATTAAGTCAGACCCAACTTCGTAAGGCACATATCAATTTCAATTAACGAACCTGTCTGGGATGCAGCCAAAGTAGTGATCCTCATCTTCAAAAACGCTGCGCTCCGCAGCCACAGCGCCGGTCACGGTGGCCACCTGGTGCGCTAGAGTGAGTGCAGCGAGTGCGGTGGTGAGAGCGACGAATGCGAAACGTCGTCGACGTGTGGTGGCAGCCATCTCTCGGTGCTGCTGCTGCTTCAAACCATCGGTCTGAGTGGCAGTCTCGCAAGAATGAATAGAGGGCGGGAGGAGAGGGGGGATGCCTGACTCCGCCTCCTTTCACTGCTATTTCTCCCGCCTGGCCTTCTGCTCTAGTCAGTAGTAGATCATGAGCTATGAATGGGACGACAAGTGAGGGAGGAAGTAAACAACATCAGCGTTTGATATCTGCACGCACGTTTAGCTTTAAAAATAAGTTCGAAAGACGACTTTCAATCTTTCATTATTGTATTCATTCTTGAGTGAATGCAGAAAAAGCTCCGTTTAATTTCCATTTTCGGATTCTGAACAAATTAATCAAATTTGATCGTCTTCACTAGATTTTTTAATGGATTTTTATCATAATTTCTTCGAAGTCGCTCGAACTTTTTTAGTGGTTGGCTAGTGTGGAACGAATATTTTCAAACAACTCTCTAAAATGTTGCGATGAAACGAGAAGAAGAGAGAAAAGTAAACGAATATTTGTCGACACACATGAGCGCCGTTGCAAGCTATAGCCCCAATTGAGGAAGAGACGTGTGCACATTTCTCCTATTTCGGCCATATTTGCTAAGAAACACAGTAGAGGAGGAGAAAAGAGAAATGCCCAATATCTAAATAACTCTAAACTATCTACTAAGTGTGGCAGTCAAAATAATTCAAGGTGAAGCACAGTGTTTTCACAAAAATTCCAACTTTTCTGATCAACCGGAATTCCATGTAATTCTATACTCTCTCTACGTAGAATAGTTCAACAACAGGCACTGACAACCCCATAAAAGCATTTGTTGACGACGAAGCTATCAAAAGCAAACAAAGCGATAGTGTGGCATCGATTTCACTCTCTGGTTCAAGGCGCATGCAATCCTTATATATCATATTCCTTCGTACGTCTATAATAAGCATTCATTTTCTTTATTTTCACCTGCTACCATTGCTATCTTCGCTCGTTTGATATTTTGACGGGACAGACTGTTTTGAGGGAGCAATTTAACGGCTTTAATTACTGGGTTTCAGTTGCCAGCTTAATTATTCGGTGGCGGGGTAGGGGTTTGAACAGAAAAAAATAGATGTTTTTTCAGTTAGAGTTCTTGACAGAAGAGCCCATTAGCGATGATGAGAGAGGGTATTGTTCTATGCGGAACGACGGCTTTCTTCTCTCTCGACAGCCGAAGAAGACGAATTGAAAAGGGAGAAGGGAACAGGGGCTTTCGGAAATTCCATCATAATGCTAACTGAGTAAAGGCGAGAGAAAGGAATAGCTAAGCAGATCTCATTTTCTGATTACTACCGGGAAAAATAGGCAGAAAGCCTGGAAAGGGACAAACAGCCAACCGCCTTTTCAGCGTAATGAAACACTCTTTCAAATGAGCTTCCTGCTACCTGAAAACAATTGATACAAAACACTTTTTGGCGGCTAGTTTTCAAAGACTGACACACAAAAACAAATTCACATCGGTACATTTCGCATATGAGTCAAGTATTATTGTGGCGCAGCCAAAATGTTCACGGCTTGAAATACAGAAGAATAGGAATGCGGAAAATGTCATTCGATGAATAGAAGAAGGGAAAAATGGCAAAATATTCTTGCCGTTGGCGGTTGAATGTGCGTGATTTCCATATATGAATCATTTGATTCTCCCCATCATTTTCGATCTCCTCTCTCCTCCTCTTCATTCTTCTACTCACGTGTCACTCCGAGTGGTCGACTGATGGATCCCGCATAGAGGTACTGGGCAAGCACCTATTTGTGTGACGTTATGATGTTCTAGAGATCAAAGATCAATGTTCGGAGGCTGGCTGCCATCGATTTTTGGACGCCGCCGTGATTCCGAGCGGGAAGATGAGGTGAGCGTTGAATCCCTTTGGAGGGTTTTTCATCCTATTAGCCGGTATGCATTGAGAACTGATGGTATGTATGTGCACTAGGGAGGTGATATAAATAGCGAACTTTGCCTGATCAGTAAGAGATGACTGAAAATGAAAGGCTCTATCTAATTGCGACCAATTTTCCTTTTTTCTATGGGTGAGAATGAACCGAAAAAAAAGAAACCCTTGATAATCTTAGGACTCGTCCGACTCTCCACGCCCAGCAGCTCCATTAAGCAAGAGATCAAAGAGCAAGTCTCGTGAAAGCAACAAGTCCGGGTCTTCCGTAGAAGTCAATGTAGCTTTACTAGTAGAGAAGTATGTTTTGATTGCAATTTTAAAGTACTCCCTCAAGGATATTTCACAATGCAGAAATAGGGGGATGGGGTAAACAGTGTAAATTTGTCTATTGAGATGGACCGTTGCCTGTCTCAATTCGGTGATGCTACCCACTCATCAAGAGCTGAGCAATGTGAGCATTGATGGCGGTTATATTTCACATTGCTTGTTATAGGTCTTTGCTCCGCTCCCAATGCTTGCGCTTTTCTGCATTATTTGGATGGGCGTGACCGATGGTAACTTTTTTTGTTTTCTCAAATTTTGAAATTATATAAAAATTCAGAAGTGCGCAAGCATATGAAGGCCGTGTGTGGAATCGACAAGAAAAGTCTCATAGGTATTAGTTATTACCAAAATATATCACATTCCTTTTCCTTGCAGATTTCTCGGAACTTCTTACTCGCATAATTGCCGCACTCAACAAGGATTCTCTACTGATTTATCGAGTGCTCACTACACCCGATCAGATACACAGTAAGTTATAAGCCTATCTAATTCTATTTCCGTTTTTTACTGATCGTACTCATTCAGCCATCGATCCAATCTTCACGACTAAGCTACAGAAGCGTTTCGGACGACGGGTATTCCTTATTTGCTATTCGAGCTTTACAGAATTCATTGCAGGCACTAATTCCTGCTGATCGCGACAAACAGCGTGACTACATTAGAACAAACACTAAAAGGGTGGGAAGTGCACAAATAGTAGTAAAAATACTAGTCTGAAATAATTTTTTTCCATTAGGATTGTCTTTTCTAAAAAGAGCCTAATAAGAACAATTGCAGATCATCACCGACCTCTCGATTCCCTCTTCGGCCGGCTTACTCGGTTTCGCAGCTGCTTCCGTTGCTGAAAAATGGCAGGCTGAAGTGAGAACATAGCTCTATTCTGCATGCTATTTATTGGAAAAATATAAACTTATATTCAATTCACCGACTTTTTCAATTACATTCGAAATTTATGTCAACATTCAAAATATTAAATGCGCGTCATTAAATATTTCTTGTAACTATAAAAACAAGTATAAAATTGTAGACTCGTCCTTATCCCGATCGTCCATTTGCTCTTTCTCAACGGGAGAAACAATCACACGAATGCTTCGAGATGCGAGGAGTGATGAGAATACTGAGAGAGGAATGGATCGATGTAATCTCTTTTCCATATTTGTTCACTAGTGCTTGGCTGCTTTTGAAGGAAGGAGTAAATAACTATGAAATAACTATGACTATAAAAATCATTATTAGTCGTGCCTGCTGCCCTTCCGCGATTCGCCTCTCGCCCTGGCAATTCTTCGTCCGTCGGAGCGAAGTGGTAATTATTGCTATTAATTAATTAAGCTGTCTAGGCGTTTTCTGAAATAGACTAGTCTAACAAGAAGTTGCATTTCTAAAAAAAAAAGATGATATAAGAAATAACAAATAAATGTTGAGGAATCGTCCGTCTTCGTCGGGAGCTCACCGCCAAAGAACTGCACGATACACTGAAGAAACTCGGCGAGCAGAAGGTGGAGTTTCGCAGGGGCGGATCTTAGAAAATAGATGAGCTAATCCACGAATCCACGAATCTTCAGCCGGCCGTTAATCGCATTCTCCTGCCTCGAATCGATCTACGATCGTGCGAGTCGTCTTTGCTACCGAAGTGGAGACTTTCCGGTTGGTTTGATTATTAAACGTAGTTCAGTATCGGTTTCATCGTGAAAGAGGTTGATTCGTTTCCTTTGAGGAGTTCTATCCGAGCGTGTTCGTCTACGCAAGAAGGGAGGAGAGAGGGTGTGTCCGTCCTTCAGAGAGGTTTCTTTTCAATATATTTGTACTTGTTTCGCTTTTTGCCGAGAAATGAATGAGAATTCTCATCGAAATATGAAAATTAGAATCTCGATTTATCAATCAATCTCATTGTCATTTCAGATTGCTGTTGGTGCCTCCATACGCATTGATGAACGAGGAGTGAACTCATCGACAGAGGAACGACCAAGACCTAGAGTATGTATTTTATATTTCATAAAATTTAAGTACTAGTCCATATTCAGCGCAGTATTCTGTTTATCTTCCTATAATCAAGTATAAAATAATTGTTCAGTCGACCTCAACCACTTCCTCCTCTACTCACTCGTATTACTCTGCTGCTGTTGATATCTCACTCGATCCAAACTTCAATCTTCGTCTCGATTCACCTTTCCTCTTCTTCGTCGTACATACAGAGACAATGGCACCCGTACTGGCCGGCACTTACGCTGGTCAGTTTGTAATTGTCACAATAATGGTATTACAATACAATACAACACATATGTAGATGATGATGATCACTGTCTTACACATTCTCTAAATGATGGGCTTCGAGAAAAAATTGTGAAGTGTCACCACAACCTCGTAAAATGCATGTCGTTGTACAGGTAACGCCCTGATTACTCCATACACTCGATCCGTGAGTGTATCCAAGTCGAAGAGTAGCAAATCGTTCGCTCGCAAGTCGCTCAGTGTCATCAGCAGGTACGTATTAATCTAAGTTTTTTTTCCAATAGAAGTAATCTGTTGAGAGAAAAGAAGTAATGACTGTACAATTAAGCCTAGGCAAATTATATTGCTTTATTTTCCAACATTCAGACCGCTCCGGAAAGTTCGGATGTCCTCTTCAAAGTCAACGAGAGAATCGTCGAAGTAGGTCTTAAATAGAGTGGACATAGAGTAACCTTCGCTTCCCTTTTCGCTTGTTTAATCATTCGATTTCTGTACAGTAGAAAATCGTTCTTTTTGTGATAACTCCATTCGTGTTCCTTCGAAGCAAGGAATTAACTTTAACTCCGATAGATTGTCATGATTTATCGATAAAAACTCATTTTAAGCTCTGAAGAGAAGAAGAAGAATGAGAAACCAGGGTGGCAAGGTGTGCCAAAGTGTGAAGGGTGTGAAGAGCGATCCAAAAAGTCTGGTGGAAGATCGAGAGAGTCAGTGCAGAAAGTGGCTGCGACCCCTGCGGTCCCTGCGGCTTCTGCAGTATCTGCAGTATCTGCATCGCCTGCTAATGTAGCTGCTGCTACGACAGTTTCTACGACATCACAGAGATCTGCTCGACAGTCGAAACACGAAAGTGTTAGAGAGACACTCAAGGTAGGTAGCCTTTCTTTTTTAAAAGAACGGAGCATTAAAATGTACACTCCGAAACGAGCCTCGTTCATTAAAAAATGACGAATGTGAAAAAGATCGGATATTGTAGGAGACCCATCGTTCAACGCGCGAAGGCCTAAATCGCACTATATCTGCAGGAAGGACGACGACATATGCGGCTAAGGTTTTATTTATTTATGTAAATTATTATTTACCTCACTGAAATCTAGGATGGTCTCATTAAAGCTGCGCAGATCGGAGGGAAGAAGATTGGAGCAGGTGTGAATTATGGTATTATCGAATGTCTCAGTGCGCAAATATCATTAGGAGATACAAAATGTCGGATCACGAGTAGTCAACGGCTCTAGGATATTGGGAATATATAATCAGATATTGTTAAGGTCTGGACAAGACTAAACAGACAGCAGTTCGCATTGCCGATAAGAGCTCTGAGAAGGCGAAAAAGGCAAAGACAATCGTCTCATCGACTGCAAAGTCGATCGGTCGAGCAATCAAGAAATCACCCATCGTAAGCAAGGAGGAAGGTGGTGGACAATGCTGCAAAGCACACGATTTTTTCAGTGTAGTAAATGTAATTGAGAAATGAAGAAGAGCAACATTTGCAAAGATGTATTTGCTGCATAAATTAGATGGAAGAACATGGAAAAAAGTGACAACAATATTGAGGTATCTCATCTCTCGCGGTCTCGCAGTAGTAGTCGCAGTGTGGAGGGGGAGGCTGAAGGAAAGACTACAACTAGAGAGATAACGGAGAGCTCGGAGAGGGCTCCTATTCAGGTGGGCAATATATTTGATCTTATATGTTATGTGTTGAATGTATTTAATTCTAAGTTCCTTTAAGGTACCCGTGAAGAAAGAGTCGTCCGTTAGCAGCAGCCGTAGCAAAGTTAGAGCATTTATCGAAGAACTTAGATGGAAGAACATGGAAATAAGCCTATTTGCAGACGCCTGCTCGTACTTCATCTTCTTCTTCTAAGAAGTCCCCCGATGCTCATAATATGAGTGGGAACAAGAGCAGCAAGACTGCAGATGATACGTCGAAGCCGACTCCTGTAGTAACTGAAGCTAAACCAAATGTGGCGTCTACCAAGCCCGTTGAGACATCATTCGAAATATCAAAGGCAACGGCAAAGTCGGCAGGAAAGGAGATGGCGAGAAATGTGAAGAAGGTATTATTCCATTGAGCAACTACAAAGACGAATTGTAGTATTTTTGTTACCTTCAGTTCTACATCAATATGGTTTCATCATGTGTTAAAATATTTTCCAGTCTCGATTTGAATTGCACTTGGCCATATTTTTATTCTCAGGGACTCTCAAAGGCTAAAGGATCTATGAAGAAGCTGTTCGGCAAAATCGTGAAACGATCAAAAAACGAAGATAACAGTGGAGAGTGATTCAATGTTCTAGAGAATTTCGTTGGGAAACTTCCCTACAAATAATCATCACTGCATAAAATTTGATTAACAATGATGTGTGAAACACTACAAGTGCACATTCCCATTTTCGTTTCAAATTCATTAGTGATATGTTGCTCACCGTTTATTGATATCATTTCTAGTAGACAGTTTGACAAAACTTTTTTACTCGATTTTCTCATTACAAATTATTGAAAATGTTCGTTCCTTTAGCTCCATTATATTTTTTTAAAATATTATAGTAATTGCCATATCTCACATCTTCGTACCCGAATGTTTGCGATTCTTTAAATTTTCAGCGCACGAAACCTCTACTTAACTCAAGCATACATATATATTTTCTACTTTTTCTAGATTTGGTTTCTGGCTTTATCTCTTCGTCGCTACAAACCACTCGAAAAAGTCCCGTGAGCAGATAATTAGTGAAGTAGGAAATTCAAGAGCGAATCTCCATATTTCTCGTGATTTACGTAACTCCCGCTATGACAGAGAATGTGAAAAGACGAGCGCCAATTCAAATAATTAACGGATATCACGCGCTTATCTCTCCTCAGTATTATTCTCACTTGCAATACCGTCGTATATTTTTTCCTTAGGCCTGTAATATCAGTTCGTTTTGGAGTAAATAGAAAGAAATATTACGGAGGCTTGCGTATTATTTCTAAGAAAAATACACTCTGCGATTTGTTCACTCCTCCTCTTCTCCAGCGCATTTCTTTAGTAGATCATTGGCTGAAAACCAGTTCTCTGTCACCGTTTTAAACGTGAACGAGAAGGAAATTCGAATGTTCTTTTTGAAATTATATAAATAATTATTGAGGTAACCAAAATGAGCGACGTGGTGATAATTATCATTTACTCCATAATTCTTTTTGTGTCCATAACTCTCAACATTGTTCTTCTCGCTCTCATCATGCTAGTGACACCTCAATCCAACAAGAACTTGTCCATATTCATGGGTGAATATATTTTAATCGTTCCTTTAGAAAAAAATAGATGTAATAAATCATTAAATCGATTTAGTAGCCCACACTGTCTTCGACATTATTATTACGCTGTCGACATTCAGTAATATGGGACGGTTAGCATAAGTATATGTTCATAATCAAAATAGTGTATATCTCTCAGAATTCTCGTCCTTTCTTCTCATATCGTCTGGATCATGCATGGCCCTTGTGGCCTCATCTCAACTCGTTTCTGTTATCTCGCATTCGACGGATATCTCACGGGAGTCAGTGCAGTTGTGCGTTTTGCTCCCTCCTTGTTTCACAAAAACTATTTTATTTCAAGCAACTGCAAATGCATTATTATTTATTTCCTTCAGTTCTACATAAATATGGTTTCATTTCTCGCTCGTCTTATCTACCTCAGGAATGGATCAATATCGAAACAACAAGTGTTTCTTCTACTCCTCTTACTCGTCGCACCACACGTAATAGCTCTCATGGTAACTTTCACCATTTCACTCCATTTGAGTTTCTATATTTTTGATGAGTTATTCACATAGGGACAATTTTTATGCAACGGCGAAGGAATGGGAATTGTAGTAAGAGTTGTTTGTTATCTATCATGTGGTTCAATGCCATACCTCAACAATATGTACACAATTCCCGGACTCACTGTGATCTCTGATATACACACTCCATGAGACCTGGCTATCACGCATACATTTATTTGAGAAGTTTAAGCACTTTGATGCATTTCTTTTTTACATCATCTTTTCAACTGCACAGATCGGTGATCTTCAAGCACGACAACTGGTTGAAGAAAACCTGCCTGCTTATGCTCATGAAACGACGATTATTGGTTAGATTAGCATACATAATATGAACAATTTTAAATGGAAAAGAAGCACCTTCTTTCACAGAACTATCTTCTAGACTTGTTTTAATCGGCATTGAAAACTAGATTATATCTCGTTAAGCCTCCGACGACATTCTCTCTCCTCCTATTGCCTACACTCTTTGCTATGTCTGCATTGTGATCTACCCAGCCATGTTCGGACTGTGGAAATTACGGTATGCCATCTATTCATTGATGCGTTCGCAACCCTTGTAATACAAATATGCTAAACGAAATATTTAATCTGAGTATGCAAAAAAACATTAGTTGGTAGAATTATGACGATCAGTCATTACTCCTTAGTATGCGCATGGGACATCATACATTTTTACTGATTCCTCATCGCAGAGCCACTGTGATCGCTGAACTCGATAGTAAGGAACAATATATGAGCTCAGCGACGAGAATTATGCATCATACATTAGTCAAGGTGAGCCACGAAATTGAGAAGTTCGGAGACCGTGAAGAATGAATATTTTTCGATATTTTCATTAAATATTTTCTTATTGAGATAATGACGTACCAAGCAATGGTTCCATTCATCTTCGTCCTTTCGGCCTTAATATTCATTATCGTTCAATTGTTCGAATGGCGTCAACCTGCTGCAGAATCTGTGCCAATGATGGTAAGATCTCGATTGCGAATTGATTCTTACTATTAGCTTGTTAGATAGCGTGTAGATCAGCTCATATTCTCTCATTTAGATTGGCGAAGCACCCGCAATAATCTCTGCGATTATCAGTATTTCGTTCTTCCCAGCTTACAGACGGTTCAATTTTGTACTTTCCTCTCGAACTACTTCTTGCCATTTTTATTTTATAACTATAACCAGTTTTTTTGTATATTACTTTTACTTCGTTTCTGTCTCGTGATGCTTCTTGTACATATTAAATTTGGTCATTGATCAGGTATCTCAGCCGAATAATTTTTCGCCGACCCTATATACACGACTGCACGCGTGTGAGCTCCCACACGTCTATTCAAATGAATTCACTGATGACGGTGCGATTTCACAATGTGAAAACAATTATTACTTAATTACTCTTCTTAGGTCCGAGAAAATCACCCCGAAGGCAACCCTTTAATCATCACCGAAGCTGCTATTGAAGAATGCTCTCTATAAGAGGAGCACTATACTCTGTTCGTTACCATCCATACACAACCAGTTATTACTCCTCATATTAAATTATCAACACAATTTTAATATCCTAGTGTACGGTTCCATGCAGTCGAACTTGTATCTATGATTACATTGTTTACACGCAGATCCTTTATACAGTACTTTGATAAGACAGTGAAACGCACATTCGAAATGTATTCATGCAGAAAAGACTTTCGAATTGGTTATATAATTGATATGGCCATTGATTGTGAATGAAATGTGGGCTACCTAAACATTCGAAATATAGAGTCTATGAAATATAAGTGATTAAATGTAGTCGCCATCGATGGTGAATGGGGTTTTCAAGCGGGAAACACTAGAAAATCCATTTTCCGATCGGATATTTGAGTAATACGAAGTATGCAGCACTCGGATACTGTGATGATTAGTGAGAGAGTCTAGTATCATTGGTAGATCATCAGGGATGACTGCCACAACTAGCGAAAAGGAAGGTATTATGCGTATTAAACTGTCACAGGGAGTGAAATGGGCGAGAAGAATGATAATGGTTGAGCAGTGAGACTTAAACAGAAGAGTTGAAATTAGGAGGAATTAGTGAGAGAGTTGTTTAGTGGCGTCCATCGACCTCGCGCTTGAACGAATACTCCGTGCTCTGCTCACTGCAAGTCATCCATAATTATTTACAAATAATATTGTAATTGTTTCAGTTTACATCGTAAAGTTGCTTATGATCAGCGCGCGCGGTAGTTTGCGCTTCTGGAGGAATCCCTCCATTCCTAGGAAATAGAATGCAGTGAGTAAAAATTACTAAGTTGAATACATCAGACATACTTGAAATCAACAGGTCTTCCGTCTCTTCCCATTCTTCTTCCCTGATCTCCCTTCATCTCCTTGTGATATGTCTCGTATCCTCCCGGAATCTGCTCAGTTCTGCAACATTGTCAATTATCGTAAAAAAAGCAGAACAAAAATATAAGAGCAGCGCTTCTAAAATTTTGATATCTCTTTTCGCTGAACCAACTGTGTAGCTTGGCTTGATGAGACTTGACTAACCTGTGCTCCCGATGATTGACTGGTCCTCCTCCCATATTAGCAGGTACAAGCAGACTAGCATCTCTGAATTCCGTCTCCAGACGAGACATCTCATCGTCACCACTAAAAATACTCATTTTAATTGATTCTTTTTCAATTATGCTGATTAATCCGTAATACATTTACTCTGATATACATAGTATGATGAAGAGTTTTATCTTAGATACAAATCGAATATCTCACCGTCTTCTTCCCCTCTCTCTGTCATCCCAATCAGCATACGAGCGAGACTTGCTCACTGGACGATACTCCGATCGAGAGTCTCCGTGTCTACAACATTCACCACCTTATTAATGTATTATTACTACGTTTGATTCATTCAATTCATTGTGCTACTCTCTAAGCGAAAAATAATTGTATTTAAGCAAATGCTCACCTCGGAAGCGTCGGGGGATACTCGACAAAGGGACTTCCTCTTCTCCATGAAGAACGACCATCCTCGTATCCACCATTGAAGACGTCACCTGCAAACAATCACTTTTTTGATAATTCGAAAATAATCAGAAAAATGGAGAAGATCCTGACTACGTCACTAACACTCATAACAAGTAGTCCTCTCTTTTTTCTAATTATTTGTCAACATACGGGTGGAATAGCTCTTGTGCATGCGTGATCCTCCATTCTGTCCATAGAATGATTCACGTACTTCGCCGTTGGGCACGTACCTAAATCAAGTTATCTTATCAAATGAAACGAAGTATAAAAATTTGTAGAACATACTTGAGCTCTCCCCGACGAAGTGAGTCAGATAGTGATCCATAACGGGCATGAGCAAGGCCTCCCTCGTGGAACTGAAGAGGAATATGGAATTATTGCAATCACAATGACATAATCATTCGGTTACAGACGAACTCACTCCATTCTGTCCTCTTCTCATGCTCTCATGACGCCAATGGCTCTCCGAACTGGGATGATATCCAATCGCGTAATTTTGACGTGACATCGAGTTACTGCGATGACCTGCATTTGCTCGTATTTTATTATTATTTTAACGGAAACCCAAGGGAAGACTTTGCATTAGGGGACTGGCTACTGGTGTATGTTAGCAGATTGACATGCAAGAAGCGAGGGTAGGACGATGTTAGATTTCTTTGTTATGGTACTTACGAATCTCCCTGTATGCCTGGTCGACACAACGATACGCATGACGAACGGCACCATTCAACTCGTCGGGAGTCCATTGTCGTCGTTCATAGACAATTCTTGGAGTAAGAGGAGCCGAGGCGGGAGAGACTGAATATATTACACAGATGGTTAGGACACACGAGACGGACTGGTTATTGGACGATGAACAACAAATGGATTATAATATTATTTTCAAGTTAGTTATCCGCTATAAACACAATAGATTACAAAATAACGGTGAGTAATATCATGATAAAATGACGTATAATTGGAGTTAATCAAATTTTGACAGATAGATAGTATAATTTTTCAAATTGTTTGATTAGAATAATTGAAAAAAAGAGAGAATTCTAACCTCCTCCTTGATGTCTTCCACTTTCACTCCATTCATGTCTCGTTCTTCTTTCTCTTCTCTCTTTTCTCTGCACTCTTCTCTCGATCTCCTCCGTACGTTTATGTTCCTCGAAGCGTTGCACCGTCTGAGTTACACGTGGCTGAAAATTCACAGTTATTCTCAATAGCATCCTTTTACAACAAATTACTAAATTGTGTCATGTTTGTTGTCCGTTATTAAATCATATTTTTGTTGCTGAAGAAATTTAGGATTACCTTGGCAGACATGCTGCTGTGGCTGCGTTGGTAGTCCCGATGGACCGCAATCTGAAATACAATGAATGATTTGTTTAGTAATTTGAGATAGATTCCGAGTTAATCAATGATTTGCATAATCGTTGGTGGTCCCTAGAATGAGTAATACATTTATTAGACGTCGTTCAATACATTTGTCTTAATTTCCTGAATAATTCTAGTGTACTGTATCCGAGCTACGGTATAAAAACTGAGGAATCAAGCGATACAAGGAGGGGGGGGTCTAATATACGACACTATAATAATAAGAAATGTACCTCCTTGCCGGCTCCCATCATATCTTCTCTCGATTCCAACTCGCGTCTCTTCATGATCGACTTGGCCGGCTCCTGAAATACCGTTTTATAGCTGCATCCATACAATTTATTTTACCCACCCAAGCGAACTCATAACACTAAGTTGGTCACAAAAGCATAGAGCGGAAAAAAGACAGAGAGTAGATCTTTATTCGATGAATGTATTCCTGTTTGATCTTTGAAAATATAAATTTGTCGCAAATAATTTGCAAATAAATTAATCCAATCTTCCACCAACTACTATCACCCTCCTGTGACAGCTACCTTGAGTAATACTTACGTCTGTATCGACTCGAACCTTGAGTAGTCCATCATCTTGCGTGCCTCCATTCACAGAGACGACAGAGCGAGGAGAGAATGATTGGGTTGAGAATTGCCATGTAGCCGAAGAGACGTCCTATACACGAGAATGACCTTACCACCATAGATAACAGTCACATCAGGACTAATCGATCGGTGTCAACTTAGGATACTTTGGTTCGGTTAGCGGCGTTTGCGATACGGCACTCGTACACGCACACACTATTAAGAAGGCACACGAGGATAAGAAGAAAAAACAATGCAGTTATGGATAGGCTGGGGATAATGGGCGCCTACCGTTACGTATCCCGATTTGGCATCGTCCTCCTTTGTCTTTGCAGTGTCAATGCTTGCACGAGACTCGAGCATCTCTCGCACGTGCTCCTGCAATGAAACCTTTCGTAATTACTATTACTGTTTCATATTTCACACCCCTAATCAGAAAAATCTTACAATTAGGTGTTTACGATTGAAAATTCTGGTTTAAACACTAATGTTTAATAAAATGTAAAACACAAACCTTGAAGTATGCAGGGACAGGCTCGGGTCCCTTCTTAATCAATTCCGAGTCAGTAGCAACGTATGAGTCCCTGTTCCTTCTCGATCTCTCCAGTAATTCTTCTTGACGTCGTCGTAGTTCGTCCAATTCGTCATTCTATTGGTTAATTACTACTAATTAGCAAATATAAATTCAAATTAAAAGCGCCTCTACTGAGGTCCACGATATTGTTCGTGATAAGCTCTCGAACGAAGCGCACGACATGTTATCAAGCAGTAAGCTCATGTTTGAAATGAAATTCGATCAATATGTCGCACCTTCTTCGGTTTGGCCGCTTCCTGCAATTATTCATAATTAGAACCATTTTTTGATCACAAGAGAGCTTGAGTTTCTGTTTTTCCCCATTTTCAGTGATTATTTTGGTAATGGTGGTGGGTTGGAGCATTCTGAAAAGACGTACATTTTTCAATTTATTAAATCTTCATGAAGGACAACGACATACAAAGAAGCGGCGAGCTATAGACAGAGCTGTTACATTGATTCAAATGAGAGTAGTTTAGGCCATACGGTGATATGTAATTATTTGCAATGATAAAAACTCAAAAGATAAGGGGGAATAATGTCAAAAAAAATCGAATTGAGCAAATATTTCTCACACATGGGATGAACTGAAAGAGTTTACTAGCTTCTCTGGTGCTTTAAGAAGGACACTTATATGATTCTAATAGTTTTTTTAGGATAACGAGGGAAACGAGTCATTCAATTAATGACCAGATAAACTAGACACTAAAATGGTATTCGACGGAGTTCACAAGTACTGTGAGGAGGGTGAGAGCAATCGTGTGTCGACTACACTGTGTCGTCGAGAGGTCGACGATCTACGAGAAGGTGCAGTAGTAGACTGAGGAGGAGGAGGAGGTGGAGGAGGTGGAGGAGGACTGACGACTCGTTGCTGCGATTGCTGCACACCTCCTAGTTGACGACTACTGCCTGTGTTGCTGTTGTAGTCGTGATGGAGATTGTGTGCAGAGTGATAGTGATGTGGTTGGTACTGGCTGGATTGCTGTTGCATCTGGTGCTGTGCCATGTGATTAGGTGTGAGACGAGATGCTTGATCAGCTACAGATCTAACGAGACGACGAGTATTCCCAGAGGAGGGCGAGAGTGCACGTGGTTCCGCTTTGCGCATGTCCGTTTGCTGCAATGAAAGCATTGCACATTTGTCAATTACGTTTGTGCATTAACCTTTGCTGACTCTAATAATGTGCCTTGAACCTCGTCAATGACTAATCACTCAGAACAAAACTATTTGTCAATTAGCTTCCCCAATAATCTATAAATATGTTCAGTATCAATGGAATGAGTGAAGTTGCTTACCCTGTAACCAGGTGGGAGTGCGGGAGGCTGGTAAGACCTGGCCCTGTCATAAGAGGGCGGTGTGGGAGAGATCGCAGCGATTGAGTTCATGCGATGACGAACACGCTCGGCCTGCACGGATTTTTGGTTAGTTTAATCTTAGAAAGAAATTATATAAAAATCAACAAAATATGCGCTCCCAGCTATATGGAAGCATGTACTTATGGCAAAAGCAAAGACATCGAGTTTGATTAGCAGATTATTATTTTTTAAATATTTTTAGAAAGATTACCTTGGGTTCATCTCCTCTTGGAATGGGCGAAAGAAGAGCAGATGAAGCAGCGGAATCAGGACGAGAAGATTCAGCACGAGTTGATGGAGCAGTTGTACGAATGGAAAGACGAGGTTGAACAGATGCAGATCGAGATGCAGGAGCAGAATTGCGACGATGAATCTGATGAGAAAGTATTATTCACTTTTTATATTTGACACAACACAAGATCAGAACATGATTTTGAAATCATAAGGTGCTTACATCATGATGAATTCCGTTCTCAAATGCAGCTAGTCGTCTTCCCACATCAACTCTCCGAGGAACTTCTTTGTTTACGAGAGTCGATGAATGAGGAGGTAGATCGTAGATTTTTTCCCAGTCGTGAATTACTTCGTCTGCAAAAAATGAAGTGTCATTGACACTAAATCATCTTTTTCTTAATAAACACATTGAGCATCAATTAATATACCTTGATTATCTCTCCTACTCGCTCTCGATCCTATTCTATCACCATTGACCACCTTGAACGATGGTTTCTCATGGATAATTTCCTCTTGTGTCTGGAGCAGTCCGTCGTTCACCGAGTGGTGCTTTACCACCTTTAAAAAATAATATTCAACAAACAAGTCGCTGAGATGGAATAGACCAGTTTATGGACAAACCTTGATCGCATTAGGTGCATGGGGATAGAAGCCACCCTGCGGAGCGTTTCTTGCGGCCTGCAAATATTTCAAATAACTTCAATAACAGTACGAATTATTCTGAACATCAACTTTATTTATGAAAATATAGGGTACCTTGAAAGCAGGTTTTGGTCGATGACTGCCATCAGGAGAAGGATGCACGAGGTATTTTGTCTGTCGTCGTGCCGGCTCATCCAAAGGACCAGTTCCACCTAAAGCAATATATTTTATTATTCAAAATTCAATTCTTGATACTTCATGCCGTAATCTCATGTTATGTGGGAGAAGGAAATTTCGAAGCAGCATTCTCAAAGATGTCTGACGAACCTCCTTTTCGTGGATGACGAGGAGGCGAATGATCCGGAGTAAAGTTCTTTCTTTCCCTCTTAAATTGTGGATCGTGTGTCACTGGTTCCCAATTGTATTCATCTCCATCGGGTGCACCCGGTTTGAAATCACGCGGACTCATATCGGGTTCGACGCTGATTGGCTGACGAAGTTGTGGCCATACGTACGGTTGATCAGGAGGAGGCTGCCATCTGCATTTTTAATGTTACGAAGAGATAACCACGTTTGTAAAGTGCGTATAGTACGGGTTTAACAAGAGAGCCAAAATAAGAAATATATTATAATGAGAAAAAAGAGTATTCGGGTGCCCAACCTTCTGCCAGTCCGGAATATCTCCTTTGGCTGATCTGGCTTAGGGACGAATGCTTCACGTCTCTTCAGAAGATCGATATCGAATTGATCACGAGCAAGTAAATCGTCCGACGTGAGAATCTCGTTTTTAGCCACCTACAATGGATATAAATAAGTCTCCGTAAGAGTGCATATCAAACACATTTAGAAATACTGATGAATATAGATCACAATGCTGAAATTGCTCACATCATCTGGAGTGTGCACGATATAAGTCCTTTTCCAACTTGTTCCATTCGGTGACATCGCTCCCTCTCTCATTCCGGGTGATAACGGACGAGTTTCGAAAACATAAAGATCGTCTGGAGGAACGGCGTGTGGGTCCTGAAAAATATTTTATTTGCTATCGTGAGAAAACAATGAGATCTTGAAGTTCAGGATCTGAATAGTTAATGAAATATTTCAATACTATTATATACGCTGATACCTGCTGCGTGTAACTCTTCTCGCCATGATGCATCAGATGAGATGGAGTGTATCGATTTCCTCCATTGCTCATCGATGGAGTTGATGCTTGATTCATTTGTTGCTGTTGCTGGTTGTACTGTGCTGGCCGATGGTAGATATCGCTCGGAGTAGCTGAACCCACGGGGGCACCTGAATATAGTAATTACTAATATCAATATTGGCTCATTGTTTTTGGGCTCATTGTTGGAGAAAGCATTAATGGTCTACGAAGCTAAAATTTCATGTGTATACGACAAGCGCTCCAATGCTCATTTTATTGTTTGCTCACCAGACAAGGGCACTGGCGATCTCATGCCGTGTTTCTGCTCATATAAGTACTGCTGCTGAATCTCCGTTGCTCGAATTTGCTTCTCGTATGCTCGACGTTTAATGTCGTCTTCTCTACGCAGGTGGAAAGCTTCCAACTCGCGTTGTCTGCAATTTTTTAAATGTAATCATTATGAATAATAATGATAATAATAATGGCATCAATATTTTTATTAGTGCTAACCTTCTGAACTCCTCAATTCGATCGGGATCGGTGACACTTCTAGCCATGACTGATTGAGAACGAGGTCGCTCTCGCGGATCAAGAGGCGGCCATATTACCACCGAAGCTGCCTCAAATGGCTTCTTTATGTCATTTAAATTTTTTTTTAAAAGTGTAAAAAAACGGAATGGGTAACAATTGCCTACCCGATCAGCTCTGTCCAACTCCATCTCGCTAGCACTCATTTGCCTTGATCGCTCGAGTCTCTCCCTTCTTGCTATTTCGTCTTCATAGTTTTGTGCATTAGACTGCGAAGGAGTCGTCGGAATTCTTCTATAATGATTGAGTAAATTTGAAACTAATCCATACACGAATAATTTCAGAAAATGGAAGGGATAAAAGTATTCGTGATAGCTCACCTCCCGCCGTGTCCATTGACCTCCTGCAGTTCAAAGAAAGGTCCATTGAAGGAGACCTCAGCAGGTTTGGGTAGCGTTGATGCGGGTCTCTGCAAAAGGTTAAGATAAACAAGAAGATATTCACTAATGCCAAACCATTCTCTGCTTGAGTAAATTCTCCTGCATGATCGCTCGTCTTTCATCCTCAGGAAGATCACGGAAAGAGGGAGCGCGCATCTAAATCACAATCAAATATTATAAAATAAATTGTTTCCGTCCAAACAAACGCTGGGTAATTCTCACTCATAGCATGACCATTTTCTTTTCAAAACAGCGCGTACAAATCTCATATTGTTTTTGAAATGGGACTAAAGCTTGTAAGAAAGTTCCAATTTCCAATGTTGCGCTGAAGTGCGGGGGTGAGAGCTAGCTATTGTTTGTGCTTCCGCTGAACAGAGTGTATGACTCTTATCCATGTTGTTGAACACATTTCTGGGTTCTCCATTTTACTCTGCCACGATTAGTGAAAACAAGATGAACTATTTTCCGCAAATCAATAACGGATATAGATAACAATAAGAAAATTCAAAAATGATGTGACATACCTCGTAGTTACCGTTGCTTTGTTGAGGAGGATTCTGTGGCCTTGACTGCTTGAGAATCGGTCGAGGTTGTATTGGTTGTTGCTGCAATTGCTGTGACGGAGTCGGACTCATCAACCGCACTGGGTAATCTTGCTCCTGAAAAGTGCCAATTTAATATATTTTCTTTTGTTCTGACATTGAGAGCTGTGAGTGCTTACTCTAGTTATTGCCCTGTAGGCGCTAGTTAAAATTTCCTTGTCAATATATTATTTACTTTTCTATTAATAAACAAGTTTAATGAGTCGGAGAGATAATATTTCTTAAATTTCATGTTGATAAACAATTTTTATTCGGAACGATACGTCTACCTGCTGCCTCGATTGATCCACTCGAAGAGACAACGACACAGGAGTGTATTGACTTCTATGAGGAGCGGGGTCGTATTGTTGATACGACGGTGGCTGCAATTATTTATTATTTTAGTCCTGGTTATCATTTTAGCATTGATGTTGCTTACCTGATTGCTTTGTTGCTCGTATCGATGTGTCTGTTCTTGATATCGTGTCTCACTGATTTGCTGTGGAGGTTGCACTTGCTGCTCACGCTCCACGGGAGGAGGCTGAGCTGACCGACGATCCTTCAACAACGAAATTATTACGATTATCGCATATTTATTTGGTTCCCCGCCTCCCCAGGTCATTGTGATTTTCATAGTGAATTTTCTCGTAATGCATTTTCAAGCTTCAGCATTTCTCAACAATTTTTCAACGTATTCAAATATTTCGGTCTGGACCTCTTCGGGAATTCCCTCCAATGGTCGTCTCTCAAGTGTTGGTGTGTATCTTCTCGCTGCTCGTGACTCTGCCCTCACTCGTTCCAAATATGCATTACGCAGCTGCTGCACAGAATATGCGCGTTCGTCCTCCTCAGTTTCTCTCTCGGATCGATCAGAAGGGTCGTGTCCTCCATTCCGCTCAACCAGCATCGACCCGTCATCGGGTTCGCCCCTCGGCCACATTCCAGCTACCACAGAGTTCACTTTTAATAAGCATGTGTTAAATTGAGCGATTAACAGTGCTAAGATCTCGTGATGAAATTACGTTGTATACATATCGTTTGAACCCTTCTAGATGGTCTAGGATTAAGAGAGAGAGAGAGAGATAAAAGCGATTGAGGAGTGCATCAGACACGTCAATGTTTGCACGGATAGAGGACACGTAATCAATACTACTCACAGGAGAAAGAACTCGTAAAAGAAGAATTGATCTTCACAAACGACAGGAATAATCAATAATCGTTGTAATCGTACGGATGCGCACTGAAACAACAGAGAAAAGTGGATTTGGAAAGGGGAAGAGAGCATCTGGAGAATTTTTCTGTGTCCGAGAGATAAGGAGAGGGAAACTAAACATAGTGGAAGGGGAGATCTGAGGAGACGAGGGATTTCTCTATCCATTCCCTCTCTCATCACCCCCAAAAACACACTGTGTGGAAACTGCTCGGTCCACCTTCCCCCCCCCTTCTCCTTAAGACACACACACACACTCGCGCACCTCTCATTAGTGAGTGATTACTCAAATGATTACCTTCCTGTGGAAACCCGGGAAGATGCAAATGTGTTATTCTTACCTTATCTCTTCTCGATGGTGGCGGAGAGCTCGTATGAGAAGATGGAGGGGGTCCGTCGATTTCTTGGTTACCCTTAAAAATATTTATTTAATTTTATTTAGTAAAACATGAACATTCATGATAAATGGAGAGAAAGTAGACAACTGCGCAGTAACTCGGCATGAGATAGCTAAGAATAGGTGGAAAAAGAGATGAGAGGGAGAGGGGACAAATCCAAGAGCAAATAATGAGAGAAGTTGTGGGGGTGAAGTAGATAAAAGTAACGAGTGGGGAAGGGTTCAGAACATTCTTCCTTATGCTATTTCAATGTGTTTTTCCTTGAAAGAGAAACAGTGTATGTTCAGTGAAAGTGAGGTATATAATCTGGAAGTTATCGTATGTGAGTATCGTTTTAATGATATTATCTGTTATTTCGTGTCGGTGATGAAAAAAGAAAGTACTTACAATACTCTTGAATATTCTCAGTTGTCCAGGTGGTGGAGATATGCATTCTCTGTGAAGATGTTCCAGTGATTTGTGCCGATCCATTGATGATATCTTGTATGCTCGTCTTCTAATCACCCATCCTGGATCGCCCTCGTCTATCTGAAAATGATGCTTGAGTAACCTACGACGCTGGATTGCAGTATCCTAATTGAATCAGAAAATGAACATAATCTAGTAACTAGGGAACTTCTCTGTTTTTGGGCTACGACCGTTCTAAATGTGAACGAGGGAAGGGAATAAGAATGGTAAGGAGGGAATACTCTGCGAAAAAAGGATGGGACAAAAAACGAAGAAGTGCCGTAACAAGATGGTGAAAATGTAGGCAAATTCACCTCTGGCACATCTGGTGGAGGTGGCACGGAAATATCCGGAGTGGAAGAATGATGAATCTTCTGGAACGAGTATTGGAATTTGATGCCGATGAAAAACTGCGTATCGGGGTTTAACCCGAATCACAGAATCATCCTCACCAAGAGAGATAGGAGGAGGAGAAGAAGGAAGAGTGGGGTAGAGATAGGAGAGAAGCGGGGGGAGGAAGCTGCGAGTCGTCGTCAGCAATCGTCGACGCGCATCGGCGCACCACGCGCACCACCCACCACACCACCATTGATACTTTTCAGATTTTCACCACACCACCAGGGGCACCGAACACTCAAGCTCTCTCGTTTGGAATAGTTTGACATGTTACAAGGAATCGAATGAGTAAAAATGAGAAGGAGGAAACTCACGCGCTCCAGACGTTCGATGCTCTGAAATTAATACATTTAATTTGTTATATTTTATAATATTTTTCAACATATTGAATATTATTATTTTAAAAGCAATGTATTTGTATTTAAATGGGTGAAATTATTGTTTTACCTTCTTCATGTGCTCCAGTTCTCGCATCTTCTCGTCATCGTTAGGCTGAAAAAGAAAATGAGAAACTTATAATTTCAGTAAGAGAAACTTATAATTCCAATAACAATAATCGCAATATTCAGTACCTTCGGACCGGGCCAACCGGGCTTGTTCCAGGGCTGGTTTGCATCACTCTCCTTAGCCTGAGAGGGGATTGTTTATTCACACTCAAAATCAGTTGCAGATCTCGCATAGTATCATAACTGGCGAGATGAATAGTGAGGTCAATTCCGCCCGCGCCTCTCTCAAATGGTATCTCGTCGGCCAGACAGGCCAGAGAGTATGCAAGTCAAGGAGAGGCGTGTGCAGATTCACCTTCACTGTGAAATTGAGGCATTGATTACCTTGAGAAGATCTCTCAGTCTGCTTGCTTCCATGTCTCTGTGACGATCGATCGATTTAGTGAGGTAGTCAGAGATGACGATCGGTTTCGAAGTGGCAGACTAAAAAATAAAATTTGTAGCCTTTTTTTCACCATTACACAACAATTCTTGTATTAAAATATCTCATGTTTGTCTCTTGACATATGTAAATCAAACCTTGAAAGTCTTATGCTCGAGGGGCTCAGACTTGAAGATGCGTCTGGAGTGTTCAGAGGTGAAATCACCGAGAGGCACTCGTGGGTCGGGAATTACGGGAGTAGGAATGGTGGCATTCGAGCGGACCTGTAATGCATTGTATGTTGTTTTTACGAGTAAGAATCTGCAGAAGAACTGTCTTGATGCGATATGTAGCAACAGAAAATATTTGAAATTAAGAGAGGAATTCATCATTAGAATTCGTACCAGTGGATCGATAATGGTCTGCTTGTAGTGTTCCATCGATTGTTTCATCTTGTAATCACCAGAAGCATTCGGAAGATGACCAGACATTCCCAACATAAGATCGTAATTCTGAAAGAAAAGGTTCTCAGAAATTGTATAAACCCGTATATTGTAAAGACATAAATAAATATTTTCGAAGAGTGAAATATAAACAGGAATTAATGAATATATGTACCGCCTTTCCATCTCCAGTTTTGTAGCTTGGCGTAATTCCTCTGATGGTAGCACGACGAGCCTCGCCCTCGATAGTCGACGGGTTGTCTTCCTATAACAAAAATTTAGTTTCCCATAGAAATCGTCTCACTCAAATTCGTGAACCTCGAGTTTGCCGCAATGATTTAATATTTACTATTTTTACAGCCAGAATGAGGAATCCATATATTCATGCCGCCGACTATCTGTGTGATGAGATTGCATGTGAAATGAAGAGACGAGTTTTTCATATTTTGATAGCCCTAATTGGAATGAAAAGATGCACGGAATATCTCTAGCTCATCTCAATTATCCCCTTGTTGTCCTCTCCTGTCAACTCTAAACAGTTCTGTGCAGTGCTCTTTCCGGTTTCTTTCCTTTATTCGCGCGCTCTCTCTCTCTTTGATTCGACCTTATCGAAAACTGAAAAATTGCGGTAGCCACAGTGCTCTTCTCATTACTTTGATTGAGCCGTTGCTTCCTCCAATTCTTCTCTCTTGAAAAGGGCCACGCCCAGACTCTTTACTCATTCAAGTGTTAGAGAAGATCAGGGGAAGGGTCGAGTAACCAAAAAGTAATGTGATTGCCTTTCTCGCGAGATAGGGCGTTGTTTCTCTTGCTGCACTTGACTAAGAATTTTAGGCATTTGCCAACTATTTTGAAAAATACTCATTTTCTCGATAAAAAATAGAATAATTACTAATAGATAAATTCATTAATTATCTATTAGCCTGATATAAAGTAATTTCATACATTGCTGGATATGGCACCAATTCCCCTATCACTCTTAATCAGTGGAAGTTGTAGTTGTGGGTACAGTAGTAATGCGCAGTTGTAAAACTGGTCGGATGATCAAGGCGCTGCGGCGGAAATTAAGAGAGAGAGAAGGAATGGAATGCAGGAAAAAAGGAGTGAATGAATTGATAAATGACAATGTCTAGAGAATTGAATATTTATAAATATAGTACTAACAGGTCTGGGAGGAGTGCCTTCGACCTCTCTCTTCCTCTCTGATTCCCATTGCTTGACTTGAGTAGTTGACTCGAGTCGAGCTGACATTGTCGATATGTAGATCGATGCTGTCGAGACGTGAGAACCAACTGAAACACATATTATTTCATACAGTGTTCAATCGCTGAATTAAATATTTTAGAAAAAAATCGTCTTCAAAAACACGAGATAATGGGCGAAAAAATAGATAGTTATATTTATTCGCAGATAGCATAAGCGTAGTAGGTTCAAGGTCTTTGAATATCTCAACTGCACAATCACTCGACAAGTTAAAGAGTAAAATAGTAGCGAAGAAGTTGTGGTGATGCGAAAGAGTGGACGGAAAGAGAGCGGAGGAGGGGGGAAGGAGGAGGGGTGGGAGTGATACCAAATGAAAGATGGCATTTGAGCTAACGCCCAATCAACCAATAAACATGATAGTACGGTGAATCAAAATTATCAGTTCATTGAGTAATGATTTTTTCGGTAAACTGACCCGATTCCTTGTCTGTTTTCGCTGAAGAAGTGAGCGAGACGCCGTTGGTTAGAGGCGCGTAGCTACCTACAATCACATAAAAATATTAAAACAAATTAAATTAACAATTAATATAAATGGTGAGTGAACAATGAATGAAGAGGGAATGTTACAAAATTGGGCAAATGGTGCAAGCAGGAAGGAGAGAAATATCACGTATATATTTTCAGTACTGCTTATAAATTTTTATATATCTATAAGTCGAATTTTTCACAAGTGAAAAATTGCGATGAAAAATTGTATTTCTGGACAGTAAAAAGGCCAATTGAATGATCATCCTTGTTGATTGGAATGAGTGCATTCATGGAAAGAAAGGGAGAGTCCTGAGGAAGAAAGAGAAGAGAAAGTGAAGAGACTAGTGGGGGAAGCGAGAGCCAACTTCTCCCCTCCCTTGGTTCAATCCCGGGAGGAAATCTTGACACACTTCCAAGGGAAGAGATGCACTTCGTAGATTAGACACAATCACTGATTGGAGAAGTTGATAAATAGGATGAGGAAAATGCGCAATGATAGTGAATCACTCAGCTATCTCACAAGTGGGACACAATCACATCATGTTCTATAATACTACAGTTAGATATGTAGATATTTGTGAAAATTTAGAGTTCTCAATTTTAGGTGATAGAAGAACATTTAACAACAACAAATGTAATCATAGCATGCAATCTATAAACTACTTTCTGAACTATTCATAAATCAGCGCAAAAACTAGGAGCAAGGCAAGCCGGATGTGTGGAGAACGGGGAGACGCCCAATAGAATGTATTGGAAAGGTCATGTCCTTTCGACCCGCTCATTACGACGTTGATCCTAATCAGATCATGAATAATTACAATAATCACAAATGCCAATCTGAGTGAGACTAAGGAGAATGAGTTCAAATGTGAATTCAATCAAAGAAGGACCACACCCAATCCGTAATGCGCTCAAGTGATCTACAACTGAAGAGGAGCGGAGTGGAATTGGCTTGTTCCATTCCTTTTCCGTCACTCAGAAAGAAGTCAAAACTATGTCACAATGGAAGAATGAGTCAATATTGATGAACATCACCAACCCGTTCATTTTCCCTTATTAAAAGTTTGAAAATGTGCGCAGGAACTGCAATGTACATCAATTTCGATATTATATGGTTCGCCGTAGTTTTTTTCTCGAATATCATCACTGCCTTGAACAAGAAAGGTGGAATGAAATAAACGAACAATGGATCTCGCGTGCTTTAGAAAATGGGATGTGAGAGAATGACCTCGAAAGCATTTCGTTTGTGGGAAATGCTCGAGATCGCGAGTTGTAATTACGTTTCAGTCTCAATTTATGCGAAGTCGTTAAGGCAATAACTGAACGCCTCAAATGTAGTTAGAATGAGATGTAAAAATAGAAAAAACCTCGCGTATTTCAAACGATCTTTTACAACGTAGAAGGAATAATATGCTATACCAGGTTGGTTTGTAGGAGGGAGTGATTCAAGGGATTGAGTAGGCGATCAGTACTATTTCCACATGTACAACGAGTTTGGAGGCAAGGGGGCTGGTCCGAATGACTCAGACTTCCTATTGTATGCGATTGAGAAAAGGGAGTGAGCAAGCGGAATTGCCAATTAAGATTTTCTAGCGACAATACTATCATTTTCCACCAAATGTATACTGCAATTGGAAAATCTCAAATATCCTCATTTTGATTTCCTTAACTTTTCTGATGCGCTAACATAGAGTAGTATAACAGTGTGAATATAACTATTAATGTGGATCAATATCGCGATCTCTGCGCAAAAAACCCGAAAGCGGAACGAGCGGGAAGAAGAGAGAGAATGGCGAATGAATTCAATCTATCGCGTACAGGAGCCAAATCGCTTTGGGCAAATATGCGAGTAGAGACAGATGAAATCGAGGAGAGCAGAGACGTAGAGGAAAAAGTTGATGCGACAGCGGTGATACTCATAACTGCAATCCAGTTAGGCTTTCTCTGCTTCTCTGATGCTCTCGCTAATTGGTCTCTCGAGGATCACAGCACCTTTTTGGAAGGAGAACCCCTAAACAGGAAGCAAACTTGTTGACTTTCGGGGGTGTATTGACAGAGGAAGGGAAGGAGGATGATGGGGAGGAGGGGGCTTACGCTTGAGTGATCCCTCAATGATCTGACAAGTATTTGACAAATTCAAGCAAACAATGTTCATGTGTGAATGAAGAAGATCCTCCCGAAAAGGATAAAGTGCATATCTGGGATTTCATATGAAAAAATGAATGCAAATGCAAGAGAAAATCGATTCTGAACAAGCCTGAAATAATCAAGATGACTTTCTCTATTGAAATATGCTAGCGATGAAATAACGAAATTTCTGAATTCAGTACTGCCTGTTGAAAAGAAAATATTAAAGCTTCGAATTTTGCGTTTACACAGAACTAAAAGAAGTTTTGAACGGCGGTATGGAACTGATAAGATCGAGGAAATTAAATGCAGGAGAAAGTTATGGAATGAAAGGGGACAGATCAGTGGAAAACAACATGGTGAGAGCGAGAGGAGGAGAAGGATGGATGGAAGGGGTGAGGGGAAGAGAGGAAGAGGAGGTAGTGTATTGGCCTTGAATAGAGTCTGTCAATAAGAACACTGTGCGATCTCACTCCTCCTCCCTCTTCCTAATACATTGGACATCTCTCACTCTCGCACTTTTGATGACTTGCACACGCAAGATGTGACAGGCAAAGAATTGTTCAATGTTATGATAGTCGCTTTCCTTTGATCGAAAATGGAACGAATCGTATAGAGCAGATGAAAAAAATTATTGAGCGGCAGTGAGCGAAAAGCTCAATCGGCTTTGAGCGCGAAAAGAGGCTTGAAGCTGTTGGGTTGATCAGTTGGAAAGTGAACGAGAGACAGAAAGTGAAGAAAAGAGTGAGCAAGAAGAAGGAAGATAGGCAAAGGTTCCCACTCTCTCTCTTTCTCTATCTAGAAAACGGCTGATCCGTAGAGCAAATTTGGCAGAGCGCAAGAAACATAGCATTGCGTTCATTCTTTCAAGTAGCTAGCAAATGTTAGTTCGATGAAAAAAGGAGTGGTCAGAGAATGTGGAAGAAGGGACTAAAATAAAACACTGACCATCGTCATCCTCTTCTTTTATCATCCTCAACGCTCAGATGAAATGCATGCGATGATAATCTGAATGGAATAATGTATCAATTAATTATTTAAAACACGTGAACAATAGGAGCTTTAATGTCGAGTGGATTCAGAATCTATGAACCTCTGAAGTCATGCGATTCATCTTTTCGTGTGTTTTTCGTAAGGAACTTGGACCCTTGAGTGCAAACATATACTCTCAGCACCTGTATACAAACAATATACTTATAGATATTGTGTGCCTCTTTCGCGCTCGCAAATCGCACCATTTGCTGTTATGCTCTACAGCAAAACGTCTGAAATTTTCTCGCCGAATGTGTGCTCAACAGCTCACAACAATTATTCATAGCAGGCGTTGACGCAAGTTTCTAGAGCGAAAAAATACCGAGAAGAATATGATGTGGAGGAAAAGCAAACAGCACTGGAATAGACTGGGAAATATGGCAGTAAGAATGGATCAATGCCGAGAAAGTAACAGTTTTCTAGGATTGTACTTTGCACTACCGGAACGTGGGAGCAATAAATCGGACTAGATTACTATGCAATGCAAATAAAATGTCCATCGTAGCCGCCATAAGTGAACTCATTCCTGCATGCAACTAAGGAACATGTAAAATGGAGAGAGTTTCAATCTGGACAGTAACTGAGACAAGTTGGTAGGAAGGCGCGCAGTCAAGGCCATCGACTCAGTCAAATGTGAAAAAATGCAACTGGGAAAGGTGAAAATGCGCTGATTCCAAAGGAAGAATCTTGTTTATTACATTAGAACTTCTATTCGAAAAACTAATTCTGAAAAAACAATTTTCTAATAAAAAAATTCTATAGAAATCCATTTTCGAAGAGTCACGAATTATACACGAGATATGACGAGCAAGAAATAGTGGCGATTTTCAATTAAAACATCATTAGTATCCAATGTTTGGCGAGAGATCAGCCACACTTGGATACACTGGTGAATTGAACCGGACACTGAAGAGAGGAGGAGGTGATTCCAGAAAGAGGAGAGGGGGGGATGGAGAGAAAGACAGGAGCACTCTATTGACTAAGTTCGTCTGATTGCTCACTGTTTTGGGAGAGAAGTGAGCTGTGTCTTAATCGCCCCCTGAAATAAGCCGAGTACTGGCACACTTTCGACATGACGGAAGTCTTTTACGAATTATGAATACACTCCAAAAATTGTATTTTTTAATGAAAACGTGCAAACAATTGTCTTCAATTGTCATTTGTGTGCATGGCAAAGCGTGTACTGAAAACTACCGAACTCATGTATCCCTTGAGGTTTGCTGCATTAATGATGCAGCTGGAAGGTCGAAATTTCTCTTCATCGCGTATTCTTTGAAGACCTCGTGAATATTCTAAAATACGACCATACATTTAATTCCCCCCTTTCCTGGTCCCCCATTGGGGCTGAAATACAGTTCTATCGCATCAAATTCGTTGTGATCATTAATCGACTTCTCTTTTTTGGCCTTTTTGCATGCTCTTTCAATGATCAGTGAGTCGCATTTACATAATACAGAAACCACGCTATAGAAACTTCTTTACCTGTCTTTGATACTGCTATCAATGTTATCAAAGCGCTCACTCTACTTCATTTCTCTATATTGTGAGACAACATGTATTACAGAGAGACTGAGATCATTGCCCTCAGTATCCTTATCATACGTACCCCTGTTCCCTTTCAATCGATTACTCTCTTCCCTAGCAAGAGATGAGACGAATAGAGGAGAGTCCATTGATCTACCTTCCTCCTTGCCCCCTCTTCCCTTCAATCTTATCTGCTCGCGTTCGTCATTGATTGGCTGCCAGTGGGCCAAAAGAAGGGCCATCGATCTGGTTCTTCCCTTAATTAGATTGCGCTCCCCAATTTACATACTCTCTCACGCATTCATTTTGTATTCTTCTCTCTTTCTCTCCTATCCACTGGGTCTGCTCATCCCATTTGATCTCTTAACCTTGTATCGCTGGGTATTCAAATTGCCCTCATCCCTTCAATTTGCATGTCATTCTTACCGCGTCACCTTCTCATTCTCACTCGCGCGTCCCTCACGCCAATGCCTTTGCGCTTGTTTATTCCTCGCTATAGTCCATTTTGACATATTTACTTATTACGTGCTGGCATCGCCCCACCCCCTCCCTCCTCCCCCCACTTCCTCAATCTGTTAATTCTGTCTTCATCGAGTCTCCGATACATGTTCTCTTCATTCTATATCTTGTGTTCATTGACCTATCTCTCATGCATTATCTCAACGAAGGTTAACTAACTTATATCTTTTAGTCATGAAGCTGATTATCGAGGAGACGGCCGATGCAGTTGCAGAGTACGCAGCACGATATGTAAGAAGGTGAGTGGGACATCTCATTGGCTGGGTTTTAGTCCTCGGTGTCGCTTTCCCTCATAGATTGAAAGGTTCCACTGTTTTCAGAAAGATCAATGACTTCTGTCCGTCGGAGGAGCGATATTTCGTGCTCGGTCTACCAACCGGTGAGTAAAGTGACTTTAGATAGTAGATATCACTTTCTCATCATCATGATTATGTTTAATTGATTGTATTGTTGTAACTACTGATGTTTGTTGATAATTGAGTGAATGATGCTCTAGTACTGATTCGCGCCACATCTAGATTTGATTAGATAAGGATGACGATGATTAGATAGCGCCTGACAGGTGATCGCGATAAGTTGGGAGAAACTTTGGAAAGAGAACTCGAAATAACCAAATGGGCGTCCCTGCTATAAGATCAAACTATTCCAATAATAAAGGTATCTTGATATTTTGAGGTTCGACGCCGCTGGGTATGTATCGTAAGCTGATCCAATTCCATCGGGCTGGAACTCTCTCATTCAAGTATGTCAAGACGTTCAATATGGACGAGTATGTTGGTCAGTCTAAATTTATTTCTATTTCGTTAGTATTGCAATCATATGCTTACCATTTCAACGGAAAACATGATAAATTGTGAGGAATAAGAAATAAGAGTTTATGAAAACTGTAATGGCATATTTAATGTCATTGCTCTAGACGAAAATGATTAGCTGAGACTCGAAACACCACTTCTTTCGATTCTCCTCTAGTCATTCCGGATCCTCTTTTTCATCTGAATCAGTTCACAATTTTACACCTGTTGTACTGGCAAAAATTGCTAATATTTCTCTGTCAGGTCTGCCTCGTGATCATCCTGAGAGCTATCATACCTTCATGCACCATAATTTGTTCCGACACATCGATATCGACCCGAGGAATGTACATATTCTAGATGGAAATGCTGCCGATCTCAAGAAGGTACGGTAGTGATATTGGTATAATATGGCGACGGTTAGCGACTCCATTATTTATGCTGTCTTGTCAGTCGAGGGTTTCAAGTCCCATTATGCGATTCAAAGGTGAAATTACGATTCACCTGACGAACGATATAACAACCAAAATGTGTTGAGGAATGCGATGGTTACGAGGCATCTATCAAGGCTGCAGGCGGGATCCATCTCTTCATTGGTGGTCAGTGATTGATTTCGTTTTGTATATTGTTGTTGATAGAGTTTGCTGATGATGAAACAGTTATAAGCAAATGAATCATTGTGATTGAAGGTATTGGCCCCGATGGACACATCGCATTCAACGAACCCGGATCGTCTCTCGCTTCACGTACTCGCATCAAGACTCTCAATGCGGATACCATACAGGCAAATGCACGGTGAGATATACTAAACGAAACTGACAATGAGAGAAACAGAGATTGTTCAAAATTTTCCCACCCCGTTGCAAATTGTATTGTGCTCATTTTTGTGCTTCTAGAGAATAGAATATGGCTTATCCATAACTATCAAAAAAGGAACATCGTATATCTTTTAGATTCTTCGACAATGATCTCTCGAAGGTGCCCAAGCAAGCTCTCACTGTCGGTGTAGCCACTGTGATGGATGCAGAAGAGGTGAGCATGTCGATATACAGATCATTCCGATTACTTTACACTTCTTTGTTTGCTATTAAAAATTAAATTAGTGATTACGATTTTTCGATTTTTTGATGCATAAGTAATCTGATTGGAAGGTAGATATTAACTGACGAAATTCTGATATTTTCAGGTGATGATTCTGATCACGGGCGCGCACAAGGCGCTCGCATTGCACAAAGCAATCGAAGAGGGTGTCTCGCACATGTGGACAGTCTCCGCTTTCCAGGTACCGTTCCTCAACTGTTTCGTATTTACCAATTCCTGTTTATTATTTCTCTTTCTCAAGCACTCTATCCTGCTTGGCTAAAAATTCTTATCTAGATTTGAAGAAAAGTTAAAATATAATCCCGAAGAATAGAACAATCAAAGTTTGAATATGTGCTTGCAGATGCATCCGACCACTCTCTTCATTGCCGATGAAGAGGCGACTCTTGAACTGAAAGTGAAGACTGTCAAGTACTTCAAAGGACTCATGGAGTTGCATAGAAGACTCGTAGAGTGAACTCCCCTTTATCTCCCACTAACCCAATTCTCTGATTCATGCATCCACTATTCACTAATCTAATCTCACTCCTCGCCCATACTACCTCTTCATGTGTAAGCAATCAATATTTTTTTATTGTATGGATTCATTATTCATAATTGTTGTACTTATAAGATCACTGTTCGCTTCACAGAAGCAATAAAAAGTATTGTCGAGAAATGTCTTTTCGTAAAATTGAATGAAGTCCAAATATTATGTTTGTACTGCTGAGATGAGTGAAAATGGCACGTATCATGTGAGAGAAACCAGAAATGTATCTCGTTAAATTGGGTGAATCTTCTCAAAAGAAAATGAATCTTCGATTGGCTGTCGTTTCTACTGTTAGATATACAGTCTTTCAATAGTATTCTCCCATATAATCCTCCCATAGTATCATGCCCGTCAACAATTCTCCTCAAATTTGCAAACACACCGACGAGGTTCGTACTACCGCAATTCCAATTGTAGTCGCTCGACCGGCCTCTGAACTTCAAAAGTGTGTGGGAGGGGAAGAGGGCATCTCTCAATTCCCCACATCCTTGAAGTCCATCGACCTCAATTGGTACCACTACTGATACTGTTGACATGATCGACGATTACGCGTATTTCCAACTCAATCAACATGGTCACCTATTTTTAGGAATGTCTCGCGCTTGTTCAGGCGGACTTTGAGCGTCTCAAGGTCGCAGAAAACTTCGCACGAGTGGCACAGTCGGTAAAAAATATATCATTAGTACAATGATCAGCAGTTTGTATTTCACCGTAAAAACATTTGAATATTTAGTGCCAGCAGAATTTTAGAAAAGAAGTTGCCATCCTTTTCATTGAATACACAGATTCCAATTCCCTCTTAAATGATGTTTACTCCTGAAGGAAATATCATAATTGCTCGACATCAGAATAAATCTATCTAGATATATTAATCATGACATAAGCCAACATCTATTATAATTCAGATTCGAGCAATCTACGCCAATTCCACCACTCTTGTGTGTGAAATCATTGTCGAGAAGGGCCATCTTAATCGAGGAGTGAGTGTGCAACACTGATCATCTTCCAAAGTCATGTAGAACCATCGAAAATGACAAACAAGAAATGCAAAAACAAATATGTGATTTGAAAAAAAATGATACTTCTCTATATCTGCCTTTTATTACATAGCATTCCCTCCCAATCATGCTGTCCTTACATATTCAGAACGATTGTTGTTTGGGTCAAAAATAGAAACTCGATGGATATTAGTGATGACGTGGATGAGCATAGCGGTATGCACTGGTGAATCTTATTGCAGGAAACTCTACACGGTGGTTTCTCTGCAACACTCATCGACATTATCACTTCACGTGCCATCGGAATAAGTGTGGGAATTACTCGTCCGAGAGCGACAATCGAGTTGTCGGCCAGGTAGAAATATTTTTTGAATGCACAACCTTTTAATCTCTGAGAGATTAAAGGAAGCGGGGGAAGTGCGGTAGCGTAGACGACGAGAGGGATCCTCCGCAAATACATCCAAATTTTGCCCACGAAGTTGAAATGTGTTGTGTATTGTATGAGCAGTAGAAACCATTATCCAATGATAATATGGACAGATAGACACCTATGCTGGGAGAAATATAATGTATTTCTCGCAGCTATCTGCTTCCCGTGAGGGCTGGAGAGAAGATGGTGATGACGGCAACTGTTCTTCAAGTTAGTTTTCGTGATTGTTTGAACCTTATTTGAACGTTATTTCTTCAATTGTAATGTGTAATGAAAAATTCAGGTCGGTCAATCGATGGCATTTGCCGAAGTCGAGTTCAAGAAAGAAGATGGAAAGGTCAGGACAATTTATAGTGTAACAAAAACCCATTTTCTAATTGCCAGAGACGTTGTGAGTTATGGTAATTGTTCAGATTGCGGTCAAGGGGAAGCAGACTATGGCCATTTTCTAGATTATTGCTCAATAAAGAACTTATACAAAGTCAAATGTATCTGTAAGACAACAAGTATTGAATTCCTAATAAATCATTTCTCGATTGTTAATTTGACATGATCGTACTGTAAATAATTTACTCAAACTTTCATCTTCTTTCTGATTTTGTACATATTTTGAATACTTATTTTAAAATAACTGATCAGTCAGATCTCATAGTAACTAAAATCGACAAAAACACATTTTCCCTTCCGATTTTACTTAAAATTGTATTTTATCATCTTCTGTATATTTTTCATTATCTTCCCATTATTGCAATTTGCAACCCAATGGCTACCTTACCAACTATGAAGATGCGTTTCTCATTCATCTGTATCCTTCTCGATCGAAAGGGCTGACTACTCTAGAGTGGAGAGTGGTCATATTGATCTGCAGTGTTGTCCTTGACATGGATGAATGTTCGTTCTCTGTCGTCTCTCGACCGAACACATCTCATACATTACAATCAGAGGAAAGGTCGAGTAGGATAGGAGTTAGCTCATTCGTCTATTTTGGAAGTATCATCTGCATTGGTTATGTATTTAAAAAATTAATTCTTGATATTGACTTACACTCTTAATTGGGCTTGTTTATCACTGTTCATTGTTGATATATTCTATATTCACACAATATTGTAAAAACATTTCATTTCTTAGCTACTTTTCATACATTTTTCTCGCTGACAAGATCATTAAAAAAAGAAAGGAACTTCGTTCTCTCGCATCTAGTTTTCTGGAGATCTTTATCGTGTTTCCTCCGTCTCGAAGAACATTCACTTGCTACGTGGCTTAGATCTCATTTCCGATTATCCGATCAATTTAACGATCATTATTCTCCTCTAACCCTGAATATTGAGTGAAATCGTTCCATCATTGACCATTTCAGGTGGATCATGTCGACTGCGAACATTGAAGAAGCGACGACATCTTGTCCATTGCGGGCGAAAGAGCAGGTTTTTACATGTTTTCATTTCCGATTCATATCTCCCATGCAGTACAGACTGCATTTATAAATATTATTGTTTTGAATGTAATTGCGAAATTATCCATAATGTTGGTCACTAAATCATGAATATTTCTTAAGGATGCAGAGCTGGAGCGTGCCATAGCGGAATTCGAGCATCTCAGCACTGTCGATAATTTCAATCGTGTCGCCTGCAAGGTGGATTTCTTTACTTGACCAGAAAGTTGTACAAGTGATATCTTTCATGAGTATCACCGGTGTGTTTCTTCACTATTTAGTGATCTCCAGCCCAGAGGATGTATACACCCGATACTATTAGTGACAGTCAGACACGTTGTATGAAGCAAATAAAATATCAAGTTGATGTAAACCAAATTTAACATGTAATTAAACCACTCATGAGATCTAAAAACACACAGACCTCTTTTTGATTATTTCATGAACAAAAACTGAAGAAGAATGCATAAAAAGGATATCACCCGAACTTTATGTATAAAACGGAGCGATAGCCCTATATTGGTCTGCCTAAGCGCCCATTGAGAATTTTGGATCTGTAATATTTTCAGTGACATCAACAATATAAGTTGTTTAGGTTCGTCCACTCTCAGCTACTGCAGAGAAACTCGTGTGCGAGCTAATCATCGAAGCTGAACACGTTAATACAAAAGTGCGCAGGTTATTTTCACACTCTGTTTTGTAATGTTTGCTGCACTTTAAACGCTTAACTGATCTACCGCTTAACTTAAAGCTTGTTGGCTAATCAATATGGTTAATGAAAGATTGGCAGGGTACATTGCACGGCGGGTTCTCTGCAAGTCTTGTGGACATCATCACAGCACGGGCGATTGGAGTGACGGTGAAAGACAAAGGAATGGCTTCTGTGGAGATTGCAGTGAGGTATGGGAGATATAATCCATATATATCAATCTGTTTAAAATGATGTTGGAATTAATGATTAAAGGAAATCATGAAAATTTAAGAAACCTTAGTGATAATGTTTACATTTTCAGTTACCTCCTACCAGTCAAGCTTGGAGATCGCATCGAAATAGAGGCCAGGGTACTGAAGGTGAGAACCATGCTTTCTTCTTCCCTATCTTCTTTCCTATTTCGCTTTATTTTACTTAGTCTGAAAAAAGCGCCATATACTTTACATTCATTGTGCTGATATGGGACAGCAATAAATGTTGCAAACTTTCAGATCGGTCGTAACCTGGCATTCACTGACATCGAATTCAGGAGGCCCGATGGCAAGGTGAAAATAATCAATATTGATAATTGACATGTTTGTTTTGTATCCGATGCGAAATGTAATCGATTCTGTCGAAGCGATGTTTTCTAATTTTCAATGGTTTCAGATTGCCGTGAAGGGAAAACATACGGTTGCCATTCTTCCCAACGACCCGCCAGTCACCGCATCAGGACGAGTAGTTCAGTTCTAACAAACATATTACGAGAAAAAATAAGATTACGTCATCACTAATCAACGCATTCATAATACCTTCACCGGTTTACCATTTTAAATGTTTATTTTCCATTCCATATTTCCCTAATTGACTATCTTGTCCATTTATATTTATATTTTATAAAATAATGCTACTACCTAGTTCACATTTTTTTGCATTGACCGTGAGTGTGATAAACTTCTCTATTCGTATTACTGGTTCCTTCTCTTTGTCAATTGAAACAATGAATATGCAACAAATTGCTGCCTACAGAAAATGACACTCATACGATTTTATAAAACCTTTATTTGACTTTGATAGGCTTTTGAATGGCATTTTTTCTCCGTCTCAGTCTCAGTCTCATTCGCTCATGCGTCAATTGTAGTACAGCGTCAATTTTACCCCCTACCACCACCATGGTCACAACTTTTTTGCTCGTTTTTTTCACGATTACGCACTCCCCGAAAGCATTTCATCACGTATTTCGAATACAATTTTTGCGCTCGTTGGACCGTTTTTGCATTACCGAAGAATAAACGTAGTTGCTACCACCCAAGATGAGCATGGCTAGAAGATAAGATCGATACGATTCCGATGGCGTACTCGACTTCGTAACAAGAGCACTTACACACTGGATGTACTTCGTATACAATATAGCTTTTGAGTTTGCTTTTGAGTGATAGCTTTTGAGTTTGCTCACATGTCAGTGAATGTAGATATTATACAACATACTATGTATATATCAATTTCTTATAAAGAAATCCTTTCATTTTTCTCGGGGTCATGAAATTGCATTATTCTTTTGTTATGTTGCACTCTGATCACTTGATTAATGGCTGATAGCTTTCTTTTGAGAAGGAAGTCATGTGCCGTCTAGGCATATTCATGTTATCATGTGATTGCATATTGAGATCTCTGACCGGATTGTGATAAGAAAAAAAATCGTCATTCAGCTCTTTCAGAGAAACGACTGATTTTTCTGCTTCCTGCGTTGACTATACAGCGAAATTTCTCTTCCACTTTGTCATGTCACTCCTTATCAACAAACGAGAAGAAGGACGATAATTATAGCTCTGTCGTACAGTTGATTGACTGGAACCTTCCCTTCTTCACGGACACTATTTCTGTTCCATGAGCGACAAACGGTTATCTTCCTTCGCCTCCAATATCTCTCAAAGGTAGTAGTATCCAAAGAAAAGGCGAGAGATACACGCGACAAAAAATCGCGATAGTGGGCGGAGTCAAGAGGGGAAAGGCAGGCGAAATCAGCAGGTAGTACTTGCATAGTCCATCATCTGTGACAGGCAGTGTCTGTCACTATAGTCGTTCTTATTATTGATATAAGTAAATAATGTCACGAGTGTTCATTCATCTCCTTCTTCTCATGCTGGTCGCTCTTATGATCGATGGATCCCTTCAGGAAAGTACTGAGGAGCAACGAAGACAAGAGTGAGCTTTTCCCCCATCTAGTTTAATTTCTCACTTCATTCGTGTTCCTTGTTGACTGACTGTTTTTCCGAAGTAAACTCTCAATTTCATCCGGATAATGAAAGTTGAATGAATGGGTTTCCTATTTTCATTGTGTGCGTGCCCTCTTTCGTCACACGTACATGAAATGGTGTTCTTCTCACGATGACTCATGCCTCAGGAATTCCAATTAGATTTCGTGGTTATGGGATGCCGGGGGGGGGCACTTGAGTGGTGAGTGAACGAGCGAACGAAAGAGCGGCGCTGACCATGAAAATAGTTTGCGAATGGTGGAGAGCCCCCTTGTGCTAACAACTATCGCATGAGTGGTTTCGGTTGCGTCAGCTGGATGAACTTTATAGTGTGTTGCGTCTAAATTAATAGTACGTTGTTTTCTTAAACAAGGACATGACATATCGTGTTCATAGAGTAGTTCTCAATATGAAGAACCTTGCACTGTCGTCGATGCGTGCCGTTCAGTGCCGTTCTAATAATATTGCGCAACATGATTTGTTTGACTAACCTTCCATCTTACCTGCCACCACAACGATCTGAGTAAACAGTTGCGAAAAAAAGGTCAATGATGATTTGCGTCGATTTCGTCAATATTGTTCCTCCCGAAAATAAAGCAACAAAATAAGAAAAGTTTCAAAAAAATGCCTTTTTAAAAATATTTGTGTCTCTGGCGGAATGTTCCTTTTACCACTATAAAATGTATCTTATACTTGAAAAAAAACAGAAGAAAGCAGATAATCCAACAAACCATGAAGCACAACTCTTGAATACAAAGGCTCTTTGTCTAGTTGTAAGGACAGTTTTTGCGCTTTCGAATGTCTCTTTGTTTCGAAGAATAGTGGATTGCTGCTGTCTAGACAGCGTTTCATAACGAAAACTTGAATCCAGAGACATATTCAGTATTAAATTATTATCCAAGGATAATAACGATAGTAAATGAATAATACGATGCGATTTCAATAGCGTACTGATATGTTCAGGAGATGAATAATATCATAACATGATAACATTACGCACCCTCGCACTTGTTCTCAACGAACTCTATCATGACATACACATACTTTATATTTGCAACACAAGTGTTAAAATAACATGGCCAAAAACTCACGGCCTGCACGTTACTCACCCACTTTTCTCTTTGTATCTCTCATTTTCGGTCGATTTTTGTAGTTTCTTACTGTCTTTCTGATGTCGAACATGCAAGATTAAATAGCATAATCTTCTTTGAAACATAATCAAACTTTTTTGATTATAGGAGAGAGTTGAATAACGACAAGGACGGTATCGCTATCGACGTAGAGTACAAGAATGGAGCAACGAAATCGACGACCGGATATCGACAATTCGTGGACGGTACGTGTCTTTTATCGGCACGAGCCTCTCCTCGATTTGCATGATCTTCCGGCAGACGATCGAGGAGAGGCGTTTTCCGAATTGTCATCACTAGTGCATCCCTTTCATCGAAGTAGTTCACAATTAAAGTCACTTGAAACGTTTATTTTATCTTGAAGACGTCCTGTAATAACAAAACACTATGTTGGAATATAACACATTTTTGATGAAATTAAAAAGAGATTCAGATAGGGTACTTAAATAGTTGCTTTTGTCAGCAAGAATATTTTATATATTCTTAGTCTCCTATGAATTTGATGATGATTACATAAATATAAATGCATTTGTTTTCCGCGCAATCAGATGTGTGAGGTTCCGCTTTTTCCTATTTGTCCATGGAAAGGCTTCAATTAGCGACGTAGTCATTCCTTGCGCGGATTCAATATAAAAATATGCTTAGAATCACAACGTCGCATTGATCACTTTTTTGTAATTAAATAGGGAAGTAATATATAACCAGCGGTATGCTACGTTTTCTGAAATAAAAGAGAATTTCACGATATATTTTCAGTGGCAATGCTATCGTCTGGCTTCGTATTCGTCGCTGTGGCGTTTCTCATTGGAATGCTCCGTCTTTCAACCCGGAAAACTGTCAACTACGAAACTATTGTTTAGTGCTTACATCCTACATCCGTGTTGTTATACCAACAGTATTTTGATGTATTTCCAGGAAATATTCGAAACTTTTATCTGTAATATCGTTTGTATTTGTTGTTGTCACCATAGATCTCAAACCTGCCCTTTATGACGATCTCCTTTTTGTTCCGATTCCTGCTCAATCGTTGTTTCCTTTAATCTAGCCCTCTAAATTTGTCTCACGCCATTCCCAGAGATCCCGATGATAATCCCTGATTTAAAGCTTTAAAAATAAAGTTATCCTGAGCTATGTAATGTATTTCTGTTATATAATCCCGTAGTATCGAAGAAATGTCGTTTTTAACGCAATTATCTATACTAATTTGCGATAATAAAATATATCACCTTTTTACTCGAACCTATGAATATTTTGAATAGAAACAATACATATATTTATCTCAGATGCAAACAAAACTTTTTTTCAGTGCGACGTAAATGTCACACTTCGTCGTTAACCATGTGATTAGTGATGTCGAAGGGAAAGAAGCCTCTCATTATTCTATTTTTCGCTTTATCGGCAGTAGTGAGTTGACGCTTGCAATAAAGACAATTTCTGTTATTATGCACCACATCCGGGAGCCACAGTCTATTTGTAATGCTACAACTTTGACTCTAAACGCACATAGTACACACATTAAAATTTAACGATAATCAAGAGTGCCAAAATTAATCAACCGGAGATTGGATTTTCCACAAATGATGTGAGGATTATGGTCGGCTCTATTGGCAATGATTGCACTAGACAAGGAATTAATCGAGGAAGGACCCTTCAAAAGTATTTTTTTCAAAATGTTTCAAAGAAAGAGGGACATTGATAGTGCAGGAGATCGAAATGAAGAAAAGATTTGTTGCGATTTCGTCAATTCTCACGTTCTCTGACACTTTGTCTGTATATCAGTTAAAAATTAACAAAACTATCTTCTCTCAGTTTTACATCAAATTGGTGGCATTGGAGGTTTGAGGATCCTTTCGGGCAACCGTTGTATCGCATTCATTTTTTGTCACATTGAAAACTCAATTAGCCAGAGAACAGAAAAAAAATTAGCCAGAGAATAGAAAAAAAATTAGCCAGAGAACAGAAAAAAAGCATTCTGACCTCCCTTTGTTCTCTCCAGGAAAGGGTGAACAAGGGGATAGAGTTGTGAAATTTCCCGCCACACCGTAATCGGACTGCAAATCGATATCAGAATTTAAAATGTTTCTGAAACTTAACCCGATTTCAACCGCTCATCCACATTCAGAATGCATATCGCGATAAATTTCAAACACATTTCATATTTCGTGTATGCAGTTTGATTACAACCCTTTTCTGTCAGTGTAGAATACTTTGTTCGTATTTCAATATCATAATAATTTATGCACCGAGCCTGTTAGATTAACCTGATTATTTTGAATTGTATCTACCCGTAATAATTGCATGTAATCAGTTAGTTAGCTCCGGCGATTTCGCTCCACCATGAGTTAACATCGGGAGAGTGATCAATGACCTTCCATTCTAGTGGAGAAGTTCCAGAAGACGGGACGGGATCAACGCTAATCGAGGAGAGGGATGCTGCAGCAAGATCTGAACCATGTTAATAGGAATATAGTCATCACAATATCTATTCATGAACCATTCACTTGAATATATTGGCATAAATTTAAAAATAAGCGATTCAATTTTCCATTTCAAAAGTGCCTACCCAGTGTATTGCTATTAGCCATCAGTTGCTGATCGTACGAATGTCTACGATCGTATGAAGAAGGAGAGTCCTCACCTAAAGCAAAATATTAATATCTGGATGTAAATATTTATCTATACTGATGGAATATTCTTTGGAGGAGGCTGAAAGACTGAAAACTCTGGAAAGCAATATTCTTACTGTCCAAATAAAAAAAACTAGCGCTCTAAATGTATGCCGTCGTTTCTTCATTTCTCAAGCTCTCTCTCTCGTTCGATCGAGTGACGAGACAGAGTGTGAAATGGAGAGACGGCGGCTCATATTTTGAACTTTACTCTTAACAATCGATTCAACCCACCACTCTCCTCTAGTTCTGGCAATTCGCATGTCTTTATCTGGAAGTTTCGCATGGCCGTTCTCCGATCTCTAGCCGTTAGATTCGGATTTGAGTTGTTATTGTTGTTGGATGTTGCATGCGCGGAATTGTTATTTCCACGGTCTTCCGATCGGCGTTTTCCAACGCTGAGCATGAACTTCTTCGCTTCCTCAACGCAATTGAATTATTGATACACATTGTATTGCTTCTATTAGAACGCATGAATTCGCAAGAAGATACCTTATATTTAAGTTAGTAAAATATAAATTCTCACCCCAACTAGTTCCGGAATGCTTCCTCGGCGGCCGGCACGGCTATTTCGACGACTTTCAGCTGCTGTTGCTCCTATAACTATTTTTATCATGCCAGACGACTATCGTCAGATGAGGATCGCGGATCGCATCGCCTTCGAACTTTTGATATTTCTTTTTGGACGTTTTGCTCTGTATGGATCCTTTACGAATGCGAAAAAAATCAATGAGATTGATACAGAATGGATACAGAATTGAGGGAAAATCACATCGTTCCGGTCATTGCTCGCTCGCTCATACCGGAATGGATGCAAATAGCCTCCTTCCGTTTCATAAGCCCAATTAAATACCTTCATCATCGGATGACTCCATGGATTGCGTTCGATTCGCAGCGGACAATAGCGAGCTGAAAAAACATCTTATATATTTCTCCGCTCTAAGCCAATAGTCAACCTGCTCTGAGTGTCCGGAGAGACTCGGTTGATAAGCGTCGAAGAGGTAGCCTTCGGCAGACCGACTGTGGATGCGCGATGGATGGCGAGAGTGGGTCCAAGCATTGTTTGCTCCGAAGCCGAAGGTGCCTTATATGAGTGACATTATAACTTCAGGCATGTTACACTAAACTAAACACATCAAAATTTCACAAACCGTGCTCTTTTGTTTGCTTTTGATCCTCTTCAGACATGATTCGAGCCAGGTGCGGATGGTGTACTTGGCGACCTTCACAATATAATTTTAATTTTATTAAATTTAATGTAAAATAATGCACAAGAAGTCGTAATGATAAGTAAACTGTATTTCCATTAATAAATCAATAAAAATGTTCATAAATATATAATTAATTGAATTCTTGTACCTCTTCTTCTATTAGATATTCTAACTCCTCCCGATGCAACAGCTCTTCCAATTGTAGACTTTTCCGAATGTCAACAGATCGATAGGATAGCATGCTGAATATGTTCAATTCAAATCAAGAAATCCACTCGAAAAATCTTTTGATGGTAAAGGTAAATATCATCCCGTTAATCAATGCACTTGCGTCCTGCGAGAGATCACACCTATTCCAGTGATACCAGTAATATTCGTTGACGAATGAATAACACTCAGAAATAGTAATCGGATTTTGTTCTCTTACTTGAGAACATCATGGAAGCTAACATCTTCTCCATTGTGAAGTCGTGACATCTCATGACACATATGCTTGAAGAGCAGACGATCCTTATGAGGGTCCACCTACAGTCAAAATTAGTATTAGTACTAGAGTTCGAAATTCGGGCAATCGTCTCTTCATTTCCCATACTCTCTAGCCTCTCTGCCCGGTGAGATAGCATGAAGAACGAAAAGTCAATTATCCTTATTTCGAACTCTAATTTAGTACAATTCAGAGTCGCTTTAATAGTTGTTTCTTTCGATAATGAAATATTAAACTGTGAGTTGACCTCTAGTCGTCCCTTCAAGAGCCGGAGCAGGAATTTCACTCGACGAATCGGAATGGATCGCTGAATTTTTAATTTTTCATTTATATTCTGTATGATTTGTTCTGTATTTTTCATATTTTTGAACTTTACAATTAAGGATTGCGAATGACTAGTGCTTACCTTTTGCTCTCGGTCAACAATGTTCCAAACTTGTTGGAAATTGCGAATATCCGCATACGAAAGTAGTGCATCCTCTTCCGATGAATAGAACAACGAGAAGTTCTCCATAATTATGGCTGAAAATATACAAGATTGAGTTGCCAATTCTCTTCCCAGAATTACTCCGCATAAATCTAGCACTCTTCTCTTACCGACAAGTAGATTGAGCACGATATAGGTGATGATTAGGTAGAAAGAGCAAAAGTAAACAATAGCTCCGAAGTAGTTTCCACAATCGGTCTGCCAGTAATTCACTCCTTCTGTCCAGAAGCAAAATGGAGGCGACCGCTGAATAGTCCTCATCAAAATTGCGCAGTTATCAAGATATCGACGGCCAGAAGTACGATGTTTTGGGAGCCTGTTTAACGTCATTGTGAAAAAAAATCGCTTTGTGGGCCCCAGATATGGGGAAAAGTATTTTCACTAAAAGGAATGAATTTTGAATTTTAAAAAAAATTTTAGTTGCGATTTTGAGCCAATTGATGACTATCTAGATACCATGCAATCGTGCATTATATCATTCCAGTCTTCTCCCGTCACACTTCTGAACAGAACAACAAGTGCTTGGCGGCCATTCCGGAAATTAACGTGTCTGCAAGATAATTATTTTCTTTGTTCAAATGAATTTAGAATCCTAGCATAAATCACTACAACTTACTTAGACACGGCTTGTCCATACTTTACCATGCCGAAAAGAATTACACCAGTATTTGCGTAGAAAAGCACCTCAAATCAATAAATAATAACAAGAGAAGCTAATGAAAAAAATCATACCAAAAGGAACATAGCTGCAATAATGAAAAGCGATCGGACCATGGACATCAATACAGTGAGCATCAACATTTTTAGAGTGCTTTTTCGACCTGAGGTGAAATTGTCACGAAATTAAATTGATCCGAAATCAATTTTTAAAAGATACTTTGAACCTTACCTGCAATAGTAAAGAAGCGAAGAATTACAACGAGGTAGCCAAAAGTATACGTAAATCGTCTCCACTCTCGGGATTTAATATTTGTCGTGAAGTCAACGGGAACTTAAGAAAATTTTTTATGTTGATAAGAAAACTGCCAGCTTTCGGTATTTTATTGGCATGTTTGGAATGCCTAAAATATGGAAGGAATAATATGCACCTTTGAGCACGAAATGCAGCAGAATCCATGCGAGGCCGAGCAAGGTAATAAGGCAGTCGCCCCGATTTCTTCTTGATTGCCAAAATCCATTAGGAGTGAATGCAACAGCCTTGAGGAGAATCTGCATTGACAATCGTTTAAAGGTTTCACAATATTGTAGGTGTAAGGTAGTATTTGCAGGGTATTGTAGTCCGTCTAACAATTGACCTTACCGGGGGGTCCCACCTAGTGCTGTCTTATGACTGTAAAATCTTTTGACGTGGATAAACCTTTACCTTTTACCTTTTAGGTGTAATGTTCACGATAGTATTGAGTGAATTAGATAGAAAAATACCTCAATTGTGAACAGAACACAGCACACGGCAGAGAGTACGGTCAGTCCGAAGAGGGCTCGAGCTCTGTGTGTGATTTTCATTTATTGTTTCCTCTATTCATTGAAACATATCCAACATTGGCTAATATTACATTAAGAAGAATATATCTTACCTCTCTTTCTCCTCTTCCAGCGCCCATGGGATAAATAACGTCGTAGAGTTGATCATGACGAGAAAGAAGAACGACTTGAATTGGACATCATTTTTTATCTCTTTTTTTTTTGGAAAAAAAAGAAAGGTAAACAATCTCGAACTTTGAACAGATAATATAGTGCGTAACCTGCTTGAATGCCTTGCTTAGGGTGAGCTCGTAGAGTCTCGAGCGTATTTTAGCTGATTCGGACGGTTTGGGAGGCACGTGTAGAGGCTGAGCCATCTTGAGACGAGCCTGAGTATATGAGTATATGAGTATGAGCATGAGTATATGAGTATATTGTATAGTTGGGCTATATATGGTGTTTAGCTAACCTTGAGATCATGCCATCGACGCTGATCGACCGTAAGTAGTGCTGTTCCCTTAATTATTTACTTTGAGCCTAACATTTCAGCATTAAAAATTCATACAAAATGCCTCCGGCAACTGCAATATCTATTGTCGATTATTGATGACAATTTGGCATGCGCCTCTCTCATTTTGAGTGTTCTCTCGTCGGTGTGACAGACGAGAGAGTATGCCAATGAAGGAAAAGGAGAGAGGAAAGGCGCATGCAGACTTTTCAACACAAAAGTCATCTCAACATCTCGATTTTTTTACAACAAACATTGTAATAATAAGTATATGATTATATTCTAACCCTGTTCTCTGTATAATTGGCGATAACTACACCGACGAAGAGAGTCAATCCGATCATACATCCCATGAAGACGTACACGTGCAGGTATAGAACAGCCCACTGCAATGTCTTTCTTTCAGTAGTTGTTTTTATGAGTGATGCCAGAGTGTGAACAGGATAGATTATTCATATTCTTCACTATGACGGGAATAACTCAGTATTCACTCCTACTTTTAGCAGTGTGGTTACGTCGAGTCTATCCAACAAGGGGCTCAAAAATACGGGAAATCGTCTCTTCTTCACGCTTTCTCACCGATCAGAGAGGTGAGAGAGTATGGTAAATGAAGCGACGATTACTCGAATTTTGAACTCTACAAATTAGTGTTGACAAATCAGCACGCGCCTCTCTGCATTATCGCTCGTCTTTCTGGTCGACACAAGCGAGAAATTAGAAAGACGCGAGCCGGATTGACATCTGTGACATCTTCAAACAAAAACCCACCGGTCCCTGTCTCAGGTATAGTATGTCTCGTACAACATTCCATCCCTTGTACGACAGTGTCTCGAACAGAGCGAGCATCGCGAAACCAATGTGGTCGAAGTTAAAGTTCCGAGGATTTGTCCTGAGAAGTACGATTTTATGTTGTATAAAAAAATATATAAAATGCACTGTTTTTTGCATAATCACTTCACCAGACAGAAAACGTTGTGTTTGTTGTAAAAATAAATCACTTTATCAAAATTTGCAAAAGAAACAGGTCCCGGGGAGAATCGAACTCCCGCTGCTAGATTCAAAGTCTAAAGTGCTAACCGCTACACTACGGGACCGAACGCTTCTTGCAGTGGGAGAGTGGATAAGATTCACGTAGCTTACAGACAAATGTGGAGAATTCTTACAATTAGAATCCTTCCGTTTCAATCGGCGAGGATTTTTTCTAGAGTTTTGCGACTTGCATGAATTCCGCACTGAGCTCACTTGGATCCGCTCTTGGTTAGTGCAGTTTTTTTCAAATTAAAAATCGTATTGAAAAAGGTTGCGAAACTTCCTTACCAAACTCTCGGAACGAGTATCTTTGGATGCGCCTCATCGTCATTTTTCCCGTGAACTTCCATACGGGTAACGAAGAGCCGTTGCTCAAAAACACCTGTGCAGTTCTCCTGAAAGATATTGGAAACATTTGCGCACGGGCAAAGTTCGGACAGTACAAAAGTGATAATTTGAGCAAATAATTTTTCGGTTTAGTTTGGGATGCTGATCGCATCAGCTATTTCATTAATTATGCAAATTTATGTATGCTTTGTTACAGTAGGTCACAGATCACCCGTTCAATAATCAGATAATTTTACGTAATAGTATGTAGCACCCATAAACTCACTCTGACGATAATTGAGGGGTCATTGCAGGCTGCAAGTTTTCCTCCAGCAATCTGCACTCCGAATGAAGCAAATATGAACATGAGCACCACGAGGAGAATCGTTACCTGATCAAGTCAATATTATTACAATAATCATGCGCCTCAAGTTCATTCCACCAAGGCAGTTTTTTTCGTGACGAGATTGAGAAAATGCATTTTATGTTGCTTGAAATTATAAAACTGGCAATGAATTGGTACCTCCCAAATTTTTTTTAATTTAGAAGTGATTAATAAAAAAGATATATCTGACCAAGAGGATTTCCTTGAATCCTCTACACAACTCGACAACAACTCTTCGGATGTGTGGGACGAGTGTATAAATTCGTAATGGGCGCATCGCTCGGAAGATCATCAGCAACTTAAAATCGACAATTTATCAATTGATTTCTATTAGAAAAATCTGTCTAATAAATTATCTAATGAATTATTTTCACTCACTTTAACCGCAACACAATTCGTTATTGCAGAAACAGTTTTATAATATTGGTATTCTTCATGTTATGATTTTACCTGCGCTGGACTATTGATCTCCACGTGACGGGGCATCCAAGCGAGGTAGATTAGGGATGTCATATAGATAAAAATGGTCATGATCCCGCCGACATCGCGAACTACCGCCTGTAAAATCATTTGCTTAATAATTTACTCAAATATCCAGCTATAGCAATTGTCAAAGAATAAGATATCAAGTATAGAATATATGAACCTTCGGTGTAAAGAACATTCCATCGGCAACAATCTTCACCAATAGCTCGACTGTCATTGCAAGGACGAAGAAATAATCGGCAATCTACAAGTTTTACACATTTTTAGCGACAATTAACTTGCTGGAAAGTGCTAGTAGAAGAAAATATATTATTATACCTGAAGGTAAACATTGTTGAAGATGAGATTCTCGCCACTGGATGGCCATGGGGACTCGAAGAGCATAGAACAGCAGGACAGGGAAGTCATTATTACCATGGTCCAGTCAAGATACGTCATCAGACCAAATAGCTCACTGAATAAAAATTAAAAATAACTCACTTGTTTATCATTTTCGGTCAATTTTGATAGGGGACAATATGGAGAACTTGTCATATTTGCAACGAAAACATCGCCCTGGGCGATATTTTCGTCGTTCTTTCGAACCTTTGGGTCCGTTTACCTGCGTTCTTATTAGAATTCTGGTAAAAATACCTTCATTCCTCGTACTCTCTCACCGGCCAGAGTGACGAGAGAGTACGCGCAGTCAGGAGACTATTACCCGTATTTCGAACTCTAATTCTTATAGGGATTACGTGTAAACGTATGACTCACTGTAGCTGCTTGTATTTTATCTGTATCGCCTTTCCTGTAGTGGGATCAGTCCGATTCGGTGTGTACTTTGCATACACAATTGCCCTAAAATTCACATCAATTGTTTATCTAAAGATAAAATATAATAATCCGAATTCGCCTACGATAGTTCATTCGAAAGTGTTAAAAAGGTATCCAATTTTTGATTTTTGGTTATCGGTAATGCTTCCCAATGAATTAAATATACCAAACCTGCAAAACTGTCGCAGTCTGCTCTCCCTTCCCACTGCAAACAACGGCCGATCAAACATAGGATGATTCTCACGCATTTCCTCCTCTATTCGATTCCTGAAAATATTTATTGATATGACAGCTCACTATTGTAATTCCAAACCTTGTAATCTCAGCGTGAGCTCTCTTTTGCTGAAGGGCCTGCAATTGCTCACTGTTATATTGCACACATCACATTTATGATTAGAAAGAAACATGGTTTTGGTGGAGAAAAGGTTAAGGGATACTGTTGGGAAGAGACTAGACATGGTAAAATTTCTAATGAAATGAAGTTAAATGTATATGTGTAGAACAGTATTCTTTCGAGATACGGCGTTCGCCATTTTATAACTAATGAATCAATAAAATGTATTCCGACCTTGATATCAATATCTCCCTCTTTCCTCTCTTTCGGAGCTACATCATCATTGCGGCAATCACCGTTCTCCTGTAAGATACTACTATGATCAATTGGAAGGAAATATTTTCTAAAAATCGACTCAGGGCGGCTAAATATTAGAGTTCGAAATACGGGTAATCGTCTCTTCATTTCGCACACTCTCTCGTCCCTCTGACCGGTGAGAGAGCGTGTGAAATGAAGAGACGATTACCCGTATTTCGAACTCTACTAAATATGTCAGCGGGACATTTTTATGTTGTGGTTGGGTATGGCTTCATGTCCAAAAACGGCCTTACCAACTTTTGAACTATATTTTTCACAACATATTAATATTTTTATTAATCTTTTATTATTTGAACGCCTGACCTTGAGGGACTCGAGTATGTGCTTGCCCTTGAGACTCGAAACGAGACCCCGATTGCGAGACCGACTTAAATTAATCAATATTTGTCAATATAAATAAAATGAATAAGAATTCGCTAATGAAAACTCACTGCTGGCCGCCTTTCATCGTTCCCGTTCGTGTAAATTGAGCAATGAACTGCGTTGAATCCGACAGAAGAGCACGCGAACGATTTGAGTCACTGCAATATTTGAGTTCGCTCCTTTTTTGCATTTGTAAAGTCCGAGTCTCTTTTGTACTTTCGAAATCATAATGGAACTTACTCAATCAAATTCGAAATTATGTTCTTGGATGAAAGCTGTCCGATATGGCGTATCCGCATCTCATTCTATAATTTATCTTGTTTCTTAATGTGCATTTCCCAAATCGCAAACGCGAAAAGTTACCTGCTTTCTTGATATCGTTCCTCGTCTCAGCAACAGCCGTCCGTTTTCTCTTACTCCTGAGAACTTTGACGTTAGGAATGGACTGAATAAGTATGTTTATCGATTCGAACCAGATTCCTCCACGAATGTCGCCTCATCATCCTCCGCGAAGCAACGAGTGAAAGAGTGTCGAATCTTCGGACAGGGAAATTCACTGGTCATTCTCTGAAATGCTTTGGTATTTCACTGGACCATTTTCCGTATCAATTATTTCATGTCGATTATGAATGTGAGGGAAAAAACAAGATTTGGGTTTTATTTATGTTTCGCGGATAGATCAGCGCTGCCTGCATTTACGAAATAAGCGATAACCTTGAACGAGATCATCTGAGGTCGAGTAGGAAAGTGATCAAATATTCGCAGTCGCCAGGGAAGTGTCGTCCGCACAGTGTTCTGAACGGGTTTATAAAGTTCACTGTGTAAGGTTTATATTGAAAAACGCTGGAAATAAAATACGCTAAAAAGTGAATTGTACCTGCTCCCTGGCTTTGAGCTGTTTAATCTTCTTCAATTCCTCGTCCATCTCCAAGTTGTCGAGAATAACGGCGACGAAGAGTGAGAGCACAATCTGAATTTATGATTTATTTTAAATAGTACAATAATTTATAATTTAAGAAGGACAAAAAACGTGATACTCACTAAAGTGACCAGCAAATGGTACCCGACAAAGTAGATGGCAACGAAGGGAACAAAATTCTCGTGAGTTGTTCTGCAATAATATAATAGATAAAAAAGAGCCTCAGAACAGTAACCTCAATATCTCGACGACCACATCAGTCCACCCCTCCTGCGTGATGATTTGGAACATCGACATAAATGCCTGAATTTGATTATAATTATGTTGTTCATTAGAATCAATCTTTTAAAATTGCATTAGTAGATCTAACCGCTTCTTTCGTATGTTGCGAACAGTATCTCTATATAGACGACAACGAGGGAGATACTACTTTGCATCTCTCCACTCTTCATCAAAGAGTTGGCAAAATTATGTAGATCTCCCTTGCTTTGTCTTAGACACTGATAACAGCATTATACTGGAACTTGTACCTGCGGAAAGGTGGTGAACTTGTTGAGTGTGGGCACCCAACAGAAAAGCTGGAGGGAAATAGCAGAAGTGACGATGAGCAGCATCATTGTGAAGATTACGAGACCTCCGAGTTTCTTGCCCGGTCCGAAGATCTACAAGGAAATAGATTCTTTTGGCCCGCCGATTCCCTATCATTCTCATTCCCAGTCAACACTTAAAGCTGTTGCTGTATCAAAAAGAGAGATGTTTCGAATAAGCAATCATTTCTTTACATTTGTTTTACCAATATTAATACTAATGATAACTTTTGTGCACTAATGATGATGATATATTTCATGAACACACTTTGTAGATGAAATCCTCTAGCATCGGTGACGCTTTAATGAGGCGAACTATGCGAAATACCTGAAAATATATACTAGGACAATACATGTATGGTTCAGCAATCGCAAATTCTGAATGCTCTGAAAATAAACAAACTTGAAAGTACGTGAAATAATTTGCATCGTAAAAGCTTGGAATTAGATTAAGTGAGCTGCCGATGCACAAAACGAACTCAAATTTGTGTTGACCTGAATTTACTGATATTAGATTTTTTTCAGACCCCACAAAAATCACCTCGCTTCCAATAAGTTCTCCAGCTATGTCCCACAATCTTCATTATGGTCTCGAAGTTAAAAAGAATGGTGAATCCGACCTGAAATGTATTTACAAATGTATTACTGAAATGTATACACTGGGGCAAAAAAATGCAAACGGAACAGGCTTACTATGACCAGTATTAGACAATGCTTGAAAATGTTATACGTATGTGTGCATTTATCGTACCTCAACAAAATAGTAAATGTTCCTTCTATGCTGATCAGTTCCGTCGTGTCGATACACGAATGTAGCATGAAAAGTTGCATTGAAGAGAACAAGAATCATCATAGTCGCTTGGTAGAGCGTTGATGTAACAATCTATAACATATTTATTGATAATTTCATATGATTCCATGTTTCATTCAATTCTTTGTTTTCGTTGAATGATCTGTGCATACTTTTGTGAGAAAAAAAGCTGTTTTTTTTACAAAAGTTGAATAAAATAAGTAGTAGAGTTCGAAATACGGGTGGATTGTCTCTTCATTCCTCGCACTCTCTAATCGGTCAGAGTGACGAGAGTAAATGCAAAATGAAGATACGATTACCCGTAATTAGAACTCTATCGCTTACCCAGTGGAATATCTTGGGTGATCGGCCGTGTAAGACGTAATCGTCAACTTCAATCAGCCTCCAACCAGATGCTGTCTTTTCCAGTTTCTCAAGGGGACATTATTAACCAATATACTATATTTCAAGGCTTTAAATTTACGTAGTTCCCCTTAAATAAAATATCAAAATAAATATTTAAAAAGGTAGATAGTGATAATATTTTTCACCATTGAAAAATCTTCCTCTGCAGTTGCCTCTCTTGTCTGCCAAATTTCATTGAATTGCACTCGAACTTCCGCGAATGTTTCCGTGATTACGGCGATGAAAACGTTCTGAAATTTATTTATTTATTTTTATATATTTGAAAACGTTCTGAAATTTATTTATTTATTTATAATATTTGAAAACGTTCTGGAATAATTGAATGCTGGTTATTGAATGTTCTGGAATAATTGAATGCTGGTTATTGAATGTACCTAAAATATATTTTGTTCACAGGAAATCCGAATCTAATTGTAAGAATTAAGTAGTCGTACATAATCATTGCGTTTGAAAAACACGGGCACATTTTAAGTTGGTTATAACAATAAAAAATAGTTATAATCATAGATTATTTACCTTGACCAACCAGGCAAGGAAGAATATAAGCGTAACAAAGTAGAGGAAGCACACCCACGAAGGAAAGGTATCAAGACAGTCGTAGAGGACGTATACCCACCCTTCCTGAAATAACGAATCTTTTATTTTGTATTCGAAATTGTTATTTGCGAACAAAAAGTGATACAAAATGAAATGATTATTGAAGGAAACGAAACATATATGAAAATAAAGGGGAATTCGATACCTGTGACGCTGCCATATACACAGTGAAGAGAGAGTGCACGAAATCGTTGAACATTCCATAGAATCCTTCTGCGTGAGCTGTCATGTCCAGTTTCACACACTGCATCGTGTCAGGACACTCGTACCCACCTGCATGTTTTACGGATTGTTCATAAATTAACAAAATAATGATTGCGTTCACAAAATAAGAAGAAAAGAGTAAAGGCCGTTCCGCCTTCATCATATTTTTTCAACCAAATAAAATGAGCAGAACTCTACGTTTTCATCGCTTAGCAGAAAACGACACAAACGGTGGCTCAATTTCTAACCAGCGACACAGCCGTTTTGCTTCTGTTGTGATACCAGGACTAATTGAAGCAACCATGATGTGAGTGTGAAAGTGGCAGACTCTTGTCACACGTTCGATTTTAGATTGAGGAAGGTCTCATTGAACAGATATGATCGTTGTTTTACTTCAAATTAATCAATGTTCTCACAAAAACTTATGTTCGTTTTATGTTAATATATTATCTATTATGATGTTTGAATGGCTAAAACATACCCTCTCCCTTCTGCGAGCACATCGTATCGGGAATGGCCAAGTCCTTGATCGTCACATTCTTCGGGTCTGTGCCTGCAAAATCACTTTTCAACAATAAACGAGAAAAAAACATTATTGAAAAATCATTAATTATCCAAAAAAAGTTAACTTTGTACTTACCCGGTAGCACACAATGGTAGTCCATTCGTCCGAACAGTTGTACACCCATGATTGCGTATAGAGCCATGAAGAATGTAAAGAATATGGTCACATTCTGTATCTGCTGCGAGGAACGTCTACAAATTTATAAAGCATTTATGATGTGCTGATATAATAATCCATTAAGAAATTGAAATTACCCACTTGATAATCTGCTTTATTCTGTTTTTGGGCAATTTGAATTGCAAGACGGAACGAATAAATCGAATCATTACGAATGGCCGAGGCGATCGAATGATCCCATAGTATGGCTCGTACTGGAAAATGGATACATCGTACGGAATTTATATTCCGGAACGAATACGAGATTGTACGGTATTGTACGTTATTTTTTAATACAAGTTTCAAAAAAACAAACACCCCAAATGCAATTTCCTGACTCATTTTTGTGGTCATTCAACTCACAAGGCATGGTTACAGCTTATATAATCATTTAAAAATTGTATTATATTAAAAATACAGAGAAAATCGATAATCAAGTACGGCGTTGTGGGCACACAATGTGCGTGGGTATGTGTGTATTTTCACATTTGCTCATTTTTGGACTTTTGCAATGTTTCGCCACGTTTTCTTTGCTTGTTTTCACAATTTCATGATGTGTTGTTGTTCAAACGGAGCTCGGGGTCATCGTGAGCAGATGTGGCGAGATAACACTTGCTATCAGTACCTTCTAACAAAGAAAGAATAAATTTTCCTCATATTTTGCAAATTTTTGGAAAACCTCTATGCTCATGTTGACCCCGCGCTCCGTTTGAACAACAAAAAATCATGAAATAGAAAAATCAAACAAAGAAAACGTGGCGAAACTTTGCAAAAGTCCAAAAATGAGCAAATGTGAAAATACACACATACCCACGCACATTGTGTGCCCACAACGCCGTACTTGATTATCGATTTTCTTTGTATTTTTAATATAATACAATTTTTTAAATGATTATATAAGGTGTAACCATGCCTTGTGAGTTGAATGACCACAAAAATGAGTCAGGAAATTGCATTTGGGGTGTTTTGAAACTTGTATTCAAAAATACCGTACAATACCGTACAATCTCGTATTCGTCCCGGAATATAAATTCCGTACGATATTTAAAATAAACAATCAATTTATCATACTTTAACTCCAGCTTCAGGCCAAAACAGAGCGAATAACTCGAGAAGATGGAGTCCAACGGAGAGATAATGCATAGCGAGCATAAACAGGTCAAATCGAGCCCATCTATCGCCAATTAGGTTTGAGCTCTGAACATTATTAATTAGTATTTAAGGTATGATTAATTTGTCATCACTTTCAGTATTCAAAATTATATTCAAAATGATTGAGACGACCCAAAAAAGAGTACCGAAACATGTATTGAAGGCAGGTGAGCAGAGAAGGTTATCACAGAAGCCAATGGTTTGAGAATTTTTTAAAATTTTATTTCAACTATCTCTTTTCCTTTCAATATTTTATTTTTACGATTATGCTTTGCCCAATTGTGTATAAATTAATTTGTTTCAAGTGCGTTTAAACACGCGATTTCGCTCTCCCTATTCCTTCAACACACAATTTTTGTCTCTCTGATCCTTCAACAATTGCCTTACATAAATAAATTACCTGCCAATTGCCCTGGTGCCGCATAATCGCAATGGCATCGATCGTGAAAATTGCGGTAACGACGAAATCGGTCGTGAGAATAAACTGAATTAGGTAATATGGACATTCATCCTTCCATCCTTTGAAAATGACCACCACTAGCGAATTATATTAGAAAGTTCTATTTTTCGGCTTTAGAGTTACAGAATTAATATAATTCAGTTTTGGAGACTCAAAAAAGTTAAAAGAAACGGACAAAATGCAATGGCGGCCATCTTGAAAGGGTTTGTGGAGTGTGGAGACAACACGAGAGCATCGAGCAAAGACAGGCAAATCGAAGAATATCTCGCCAGGTCGACCATTCGAGAAGTTCTGCAGAACATAGTTAAGGAGGTGATGTGTTTTATCAATATGTCAGTTTAATTATCGAATCATCTCAACACACAAAATTGGTAGCTCCCTCTTTTATCTAATTGTAAAATAAGAAATTGATAATTCTATGAACGTGCTTATTGTTGTACATATATTATTCACCTGAAGCCTTCTTTTTCTTCATGCTATTTGGATCGAGATTGATCATCTCAGTAATGGCAACGATCGATTCTCGAGCTCTTCGCGCCACCTCAAATTATTGCATCTTAATTATGACTGTTGTTAGTAGAGTTCGAAATACGGGTAATCGTTTCTTCATTTCCTTTGCTCTCTCTCCGGTCATAGAAGTGAAAGTGTACGAGGAATGAAGAGAGATTACCCGTATTTCGAGCTCTTTTTGTTGGTATTAATAGAATATTTAGAAACTCATAAATTCGTGAAACGACACAAAAAATCCCATAATAAAATTAATGCGACAAGTAATTCTAAAAATTCCGCCTTCAATTTCCGCAACAACGACTCCTTTGTTTTCTCTGTCATCTTTCTGCGCAGGGCTCAGTTGCTAGAAAATAGGAGGAATCACATATTTTTGTCTAAATTATGCCGTTAACCTTTCGCTATCTGCGAACGATAAGAAGAGATGTATTGTATTCGGATTAAATTATAGCTTTACCACGAATCATTGCACATTAGCTCATCCTGTATTATGCAACTTATATTTTTAAGGCGGCACTTTGGAAACTACATGTATAAGAGATACCGCTGCATTGAAATAATGCATTACTCAACAGGCCCATACCCTGATACTGGAATAAACTGTATAAACTTTAAAGTATAAAAAGATGACCTTGCTTCCTCCACTTTCTCCCCTGCTCCCAGCCGTCCCTCCTCCCGTCTCTCCTCCTCCTGGTTGGGAGGAGGACTTACGACGAGTAAGCATCGCCGATGAAAGAGCCGCAGCCTTACACGCTAGAATTTATTATTAATTAAGAATTGAATAAAATCTCTAATTTCATAAAATAAAACACACTATTTATTGAGAAAAAAAGAAGAGACCACAAATAAAAGAAATTTGAAATAGAAATGGAATAACAAGATTTCAAAAAAAATATACATATGGTTTTATGGTTGTATGCTCTGGTGTCGCCCCACATGTTGGAATTAAGCACGTTTCGGGAGCCCACAAGTTGTATCCATTGCTTGATGGCAACTTGTTCGAGCCAAAAAGTGCTTGATTTCAACTAGTGGGAGGATAACAGCGTGTGGTGGAGGGGGGAGGGGAGGGGGTTGCATCCTGACCAACTCAGAGAACATGTGGTAGCGTAATGCTCACGCCTTCGTAATGCATTTTTCCTCACACATCTTTCTCCCCTCTAATAATGAGAGAAGCGCATTTTCGCTGTTTACGACCGGGATGAGCAAAAGAAGAAAAAAGCGCGCAGTAGAATAAAGAAGAGACGAAGAAAGGATGGAAGGGGGGAAGAAGACAAGAGGGGAGTGGAGAGAAAAGGAACGGGTGAGAAGAAGGCTTATGCGAGTGAAGACTGATGAGGCTTTCGAGAAGATGCGGTAAGCGGAAGGGGAATGTGCTATGGAATAAGCAGTCATTCGTTGGGGGGTGGGTCGATAGATTGCTTAACTCTACAATTTATCGCACAATAGGATAATGTCACACACATGTCAGCTAGGCGCGCGAAGACCTATGCGAGAAGAGTAAATTGGACTAACTCTTTCTCGGCTATTACTAGAAAGTAGAGACGAGGGCTGAAATGGAGACTCTACTCGACTCTTCTTCTCCTTCTTTCAGAGGCAGCTTAATAAATATGAGGAAGGAGCTAATGGGTGAGAAGGGGGAAAGGAAGAGGCTCGCTCCTAGAATGAACTAGGTAATATACAAAAGTAAAACAACAAAGTGAGGACAATTTGTAATGATACATAAACACGAAATAATGGAGCTCTTCGCTCAAAAACTGCAACAGGGTGGCAAATAGAGCTCGAGAAATGCTACCTCCGTCTCTTCATTCCATACGGTTTCTCGGCCGGACGAGCGACGAAAGAGTATGTGAAATGAAGAGACGACTACCCGAATTGCGCACTCTAGTGGCAAATGGTGAAAGTTAAGGCAAGGCGAGCAGGTGTTATCTAAAGGAAAAGGCGGCGATTCAATAGAAGTCAGAATTCTCTGCTGGGCTTTCTTACGGAGAGAAAAGATGCGGGAAGAAGAAGGAGGCAGAAGAGGGGAAGTCGCCAATTTGCTCAATTTGGTTAGGAAAGGGAGAGAGTCAGTCTGTCAGATGCGAATCTGATGCTGAGGAGGACAAATGAGTTCGGATGTGAGAAGGGGGATGCACAAAATATACTATCGCTTCCTAATTCTTGAGCTTTGCTTCACTTTGAATAGTTGAAAGGAATATTCTAATTTGCTGTTGTTGAGGAGAAGCGCTGAAAATACAATAACAGTAAATTCGTCGCGGCTCTTCAATACTTCTCCAGCGAGGCATTGAGTAAAACTTAAGCGGCAACGATAGATAAAGACTCCATTTTTCCATATAGGAAACTTTTTTAAGACAGACGCCTACAAGATATTGAGGTGTAACCTCATAATTATGGCTGTCAGGATGAATAATCCGTCTCTTAATTTCGCGTGCTCTCTCGCTTTTTTAACCGATGAGAGATTACGTGGAACGAAAAGACGGATTCTTCATTCTGATAGCCATACTCATATTCCGAATTCCCATATTTCACAAGAGTCTGAGGGCAAGTGATTTGTAATGCGCACTCGTGAAACTAATACAACGTCCCCGGGTGAATAGATGGACACGAAACTAGCGAGAAATATTCAATGCAAATTCTGACACTCTTCTGGTGCGCCAGAATACATTATTTAAAGAAGAAAATGAAATGTCCGTTTTAAGTTTTGTAAAAAAATTAGCTAACCTAAAAGTCGTGTTGTTGCCGATGACATGTTGTGATTATTTCTGATAGTCTGCAAATGATAGGTTAATTTAATATTCACGTGAGAGATATAAATCAGCTTTACAAGTTTCAAATGAATAAAAAATCGCGATAATATTCTCTGGCTTCGCACCACTAGCTTCTTCTTGAATATGAGGAAGACTGACTGAAAAACAAGGTTAGAAGATGAAATGAGCGGAAATTCGCATTTGATTTAAGAGAAGAGCTCGAAATAGTTGAATATATAGAAGCAAAATTTAGAGCCAACTTCAAGCACGTTAGTGGGTGGGATCGTTTCAAATTGTATTTCAGCTCTTATTTTAATCTGCGAAAAAAAACAAGTAGAAGGGAAGACTGAATTAGAGAAGCACACATCAAATGAAGAGCCGACAAATGAGAGATTGCGCTGAGTGGAGGACGAAATTTGACCCTATGATGCTCTTTACGGCAGCAAAGAAATATAATATAAACTCAAGAAATATAAAATCATTATAATATGTTCAACTAAAATGTAACAATGACACATGATGAGTGTTACGATATGTTATCAGAAAAATATTAAAATCTATTATAATTAATTTGGCATTATTTATATTAAAAATTATATATATATATATATATATCAAATTAAACCATTCTCCTTTTACCACGATATTTTTTTATGAAATCGGCATCGAATCTCGAAAATAGTAATTATTTCGCGTTCAGCGATGAATGTGGATGCATTTCGAGAGTTGGCGCCCCTAGACAACAGAAGAGAAGAATGAATGCTTATAGGAAGCCCCTTTGATGGACCCGAATAGAATAGTTTCTTCTCTCCCATTTTCCCCATTTTATTCCCATATAAATGAATGAATACACTCTGAATGACAAAAATAAGTTTAATTTGAAAATAAAAGATAACGAGTGAAATATACTAATTTTATGGCAATATTTGGCTAGATGAGTTATCAATTATAGACGATACTTTCGAAACTCTAATGTTTTCAATTTTTGGATTGAACTGAGATATGGATGATTGGCTGTGTGCCAAAATCCCTCTCAATGCCCTGTATTGCAGGCATTGATAGAGGCAGAGAAGGGCAAAGAATACGGCGCATTCAAATCGCCTCGCGCCACTCGGTTACGATAATTGAGCAGGTATTTGTGTCTACTCCCCTATGAAAGAATACGCACAACGAATTATATTTCAATTTGCGAATTCCGGAGAACTAAAAACTTTCGCATTCGTTTTCGTACTTCACACCACAAAAATATGAAAATGTGTAAGGACGAAGTTTGAACATGAAGAATACATTTCCCTTTTGCCTCCTTGTCTCTGCTAGAAATAACGAGAAGACGCGAGAGTATCTCCATCTTCCTCAGTGAACTTCGTGTGAAGATTTACGCATCGTCAATCACAGAACAAAAAGAATCACGAAATATCTAGTTTTTTCTGTTTCACATACTCTGCCATTGACTTCGAAATTGAAAGCAAAATATTTTTTTAATAGTTAAATTTTCTTAGGAATATATATTTCAGATTTTTTCCGGTCAGCCCTAGGATATCCATGTTGTATGTATTCAGTTGAATCCATTACTTTCACTCCTGGACCATAGTAGAGTTTGAAATACGAGTAATGGTCTCTTCATTCTTGATGTTATCTCACCGGTCAGAAAGACGCAAGAGAGTATGGGAAATGAAGAGACGATTAACCGAATTTCGAACTCTAGACGAGAGGATAAAGGGGTCCTGCCATCTCTTCATTCTCATCAAGCAAACACCCCCACCATCATCGCTCAAGTTTTGAAGGGGTTGTGGGGGCGGTTGAGGAGAGGCAAGAGAAAAGTGGCTCCTGGAGAGAATAGAGAGAAGAAATCCGTCGATCCACAAGGCAAACTTATCTTCTTCTGCACTCTTCCGCTCTCCTCGTCCTTTCATTTACTCTCTTCGATGTGCATACTCTCTCATTCGTCAGATGGAAATAGAGAATGGGCGAATTGGATAGATTCCTCCCCTCGCCTTGTATCTTCTCACAGGAAGCTCGCAGGTATCTGCTCTATTTGTCGTCCGTGTGTCTCAATTCTCTCTCCCTGTCTCACTTAGCCTGTCCTATCTCTTCATCCTTGTCTCTCTTTTTTGTGCCAGCCTCTCTCTCTCACTCTCTTGCAGGACAGTGTTGTCATCTATCACAACCGGATATCACACCTATTTTATCCCCTTTGATTTCCCCTTTTTGTTACATTCCTCTATTAACTATTGATTAATGGTTGTTATCGATTCAAGGACTCTCGATATCCATACATTAGGAAGATTCTAACGTAATGTTTCATTTCAACCGCACACTGGCGGCAAAATATTCTAACGCTCGAAGGTGCATGTAGAGACCACCCCAATCGTCCCGAAAGGGCTCGTAAAAGATTGACGAAGTATGGGAAGGGAGAAGGAGGTCTGTATGTCTAAGCGTGTGTGTGGACATGATGTGAATGTATAAGCGCCCAATCAGTACAAGTGACTAAATGGGAGGAATTAAATCCGTCATTAGCTCATTATTTTCTTGAAAAGTATAGGAAAACTATTTTTACGAGATATTTCAAAATTTATTGTATTGTTTAGAGATATATTTCCTTGACATGACCGCACTCTACCCCGGTTGTCAGCAAGATAGTCTTGTCCAACCAATCATTGCCCTGTTCCTATCATGCCGCTTCGCTGCTTCCGGATCTCACACTTCTTTTTTGATTCCCCGGGCTTTCCATTCTCTCTCTCTTGGTCGGTCAATCAAAGTGAGGGAGATTATCGGCTCGAGGGAGTTCTTGAGAGAGAAGGGATAGATCTGAGTGTAGAAGAGGGGGGGGGGATCAAGTGGGGGCGATCGAGGAGGCAAATCATCACACTTTCACTAATACTCTGCTGATTTTGAATGTGTTCATGTCCTGCCCTCATTTTACTCATATTTATTCAGAACCGAATTCATTTTGTTCACCTTGATAGAGTTTCTCTTCCTCATCTCTTTCTCCTTCTTCTCTGGGCGTTTCCCGATCTCCCTTGAGCGGCCTTTTCTTGCAATTTACATGATCAACACGAGCTAGAGAGTAGCACCGATGGGAAATCAGTGCGTATCAGTACCTCTTTATCTATTTTTTTATTTATTTTATGAGGCTTTTCGTGACAACAGAAACAAATACGTGCTTTCTTCTAATCGGATATACGAAATTTCTAAGATTTGATTGTACATTCAATAATTGATTTCTGTTCACAATACGCCTTAATGACTATTCATTACTCACTCGTAATAATCTGACTCATTAGGAAGATCTTCATTGGAATTTGTCCCAATAGAGACAACACCAATCTCAATAGGGACACACCCTTCCTTTTCGAGTGAGATAGCGGAGGAGTAGTGCGTGAGACACAAATTGAAGATGGTTCTTACAAAAGCTTACCTATCTCCGCAATCGCAAATTCGAGACCAAATGAAAGTGAACGGTGCGCAACCACTTCCCAAGACCGTGTATCCATTGTTTAGCAGATAAAATCCCTATCAAAACAGTAAGTACCGTATTTTGAAGAAATACATCTCACTGCAGACCCATTTGTGCATTATTATTCGGAAATTCAATTAAGGCTTCGATATTGACGCATCTCAGCAAAAAATGAAGGAGTTCCGTATACTTCTTCTTCTCAATCCATTCTTCTCTATTCTGACTCAGCATCCCACACTTAGGAGGCACGATCGTAATCCATTCATTTGATCTCTCGCGAGGGCGTTGCCCCCCCCCCCTCATTCCCTCCACCCCTCCTATGACTACGTATTCCCTGCAATTTAACCGTTCTCAACTTTCACATATCTCAGTCACTTACGTTCTCAACTTCTTGTCAGTGGCTTGAATTACTTCAACTTTTTAAGAACTTGTCTGCCAATTCCCGTGCCTATCTTACCTTGCCATACCTATCTTGCGCTTTCAACTTTCCGAACTTTTGGTTGTTTATAACCACTGTCTTCTGCCTAAGGGCATCCTTGCAATAATGATTTCGTAAGGTCAAAACGCAAGCCAACCCAAATTTTTTTGTAGTCCTTGATAGCTTTCTCTCAAAATGAGAACCACGCCCCGTTACGGTATCTTTCATTCTTGTCTCTCACTCTTTCCCAGTCTCTGGTTGTCTCATCGCAAGAACCCATTCGGAATAGAGAAACAGCAACTCGCAAGTCAACCACACCCAATGTCCTTCCGTTCGAAATTCAATACCGAATTTCGCATCCATCAAGAACCCACACTAAACGTGTTTTGATGGCCGGTTGTAAATCAGTAGTGAGATGGAAGGTGAATGAGAGACGGATAGACGGGGGGCAAAGTTATCATAGTGGTCCGGTTTGGCACCGAATTATCGCATTCGTAATTCATTGTCTTCGATTTGATAACCAACTCAGCCGTTTTTTGCGATTGATCTGGCAATTATACTTGCAATGTTTCCAAGAGAGTTTGAATTAGATTTTTTTCTTTTAATTTCATACTTTATTGCTCCCATATCATATCTAACAAAAATTGCAGACTTTTCTGCCCTTTGATAAGATATAACGAGACAGTCCAGAGATTTGTTTATCACCTTCAAATGCTTCCAATTGTGTTTATCCTTGTCCTTGGCGCGTCTCGTGGAGAGCAAGAATGCCTAACTCGCGCAATGTCTGACAGATAAAATACCGTGTATACGAAGGAGTGTGCGAGCATTGCTCCCTGTGGGAAGCACTCAAAGAACATCTCCAACTCATGAGCATTAGGGCATTGTCATCTTCCTTCCGTGTTTTAGTTATTATAGTTGGGGCTCTGCGAATATACTTACCAAATAAATAAGATTGGCATCATTGTCACCTCATTTCTAGGTTTCCTATGATGAATAATCCATCACTTCATTCCGCGCACTCAAAGAGGAGAAGTGTTTTTCATTCTCAAAAATATTTGTTTTTGTTTGTAGTGCGGTTTTCTCTCTCTCTAATTGTAAGAACAGAAAGAATTTCCAAACAACAAAATCATTGTAGATGAATCGCTAGTGCAGAAAGTAAAGCGGTGAGCGGCGAGCATAAAAAGAAAGAAAGAAAGACTGTCACTCAGTTCTTTACTTCAATCCCTTCTCTTATCGCACATTCAAAGAGGAGTGAAAAGGGATCAGTATTGATAACTGAGAAGACGAATGCAGAACGATGTTTTCAAGTTATCGTCTTTTCGTCGCTCATAGTGACAGAAAATAAATATGCGCTTATCCTATTTCGAACTCTAATGAAGGCCCTTTGCTCAATCGTCATTAGCTTTATTTCATCTGCGTGTCGAATTATAAATATTTAGCCATCTACAAAATATCCTACAAGTTTTGCGTAGTAATACTTCAGACGCTTTCAACATGTTTCCGCTGTGTCACCTCACTTGTCTCCCTCCATCTCTCCTCCAATAAAATTCATATGAATCACAGTCACTACAGGAACCTCTTACTCATTTCCTCTCTCGCTCTTCGCTTTAACACCCCTTTCATTTTTTTGCTCGTTTCACATATTTTCGCGCGATTCATCCGTTTTCCCTACCTGGGCACTGCACCTCCATTTTCGCACTTGTTTTTTTTAAAGATAGCATATTTTTCATGTGTCGGGTTTCCATAAGATCAATGATCTCTCTAGTGTCTCGCTCGAAATGTCTTTGATCGGGCATAACGAGAGTGTATGTCAATTCCCAACGCTGTTTGAACGCACTTATCAAGTCTCTCTCGAGTAGCTCATATTTCCCCTTCTTGATTATGCATTCGGTCTGCTTGTGTTTCAGATTTCGTACTTGAAATGACCCGTACATCACAAGTCAGCGCTATAGCCAGTTCAATACCTCAGACATTCTCATCGATTTAGTTTCAGTTCATACCTATCATAATGGTATATATTTATCAAGTTTTCTTAGTGGGATTGTTTGTTGAAAGGAAGGGATTATTTTAAAATCTTCAAGATGGTTTTTAGAAATGTTCATTGAACATGTAAATGGGAAGAGACAGCCCACTACTGAGAGAGGGGAGCTTTCGGCGGTTGTAACTTGTTTGTGCACCTCCCTTCACCTCTCTTTTTCACTACTCTTGTACTGATAAGAATGCGTACGCATGTGTGTAATGGTATGTAGGCTTTACTTTCACTGAACTAGGAATTATTTCAATTCCGTATTTCAAAAATTTCGTATTGTTCTCCCTACAATAATTTGCTGCACTATTTGTGTAATTAAATCCAATATTCCCATTTGAAAGAAATTCATCGTTGTATGATGATGATTTCAAACGCACTAGAACTGGAAAATCAATAATAGGGTAATCAATTGAGAGATCTTCCATGCTTCTTCAACTTCTCATCTTCTTCTCCTCTTGTCAACGTTTGCGCACTGTCTCCTCTCTCCCATCCCCTCTTCCCCTTTTTCCCGAAGAACAATCGCATTTGTTTTACACATCATCAATTTCTGGCAGCGATAAAATCATTAATTTAATCTCTCATTATTGATACTTTTCCTATTCTTTCCAAAAATCTCCTCACTGAAATAAGCCGCGTGGTGGGTTCAATTGATATGAGAACATCATCGCGCGAGTGTGTCAAAATGTTTCATCTCCGCTGAAACATAACCAATGAAGCGCAATCAGATAGTTCAGCTGCTGTTCAATTGCGTTATTCAAAACAGTTATATTCGTAAGCTGTGAAAATCTCACCACTTTCGCGTTATCATAAATTCATTCTCCATATCACCGACCTCTTTACTGTCCTTGGCTCGAGATTCGCGAAAGGAGATTAATATCTCGAATTAATCATGAATTTCATGAGCTTTCATCTTAAATCTCCTCATCATTAGACACTGCTATGGGAGACCTTGCTAATTGCTTTCCACTTTCTTCTCTGGAATTTGATCTCTTTCATTTTCATGAAATTCGAGTGTGATGCTTTAAAAAAAACTTTACTTTGGTTGAACACCCATAATCATATTGAGTAATTTGCTCATCAATTCTGATCCTGTCTGAACTTCTCCCTCCCTTCCTTCTTCTTCAAGCTACTGTTCTTCTTCCCACCTTATCTCTAGGATACACCAACAAATATTTGAGCACGGCGCTTGTCTCAACAGGTACACTCGCACGTTGTTACATTGCGAGGATTATGTTCAACAAAAAATGGAGAATATTTACTCCTGCCCGTCTTTACTCGTGTAGATTCGAAGTAAAGAAACGAAACATAATCCTGAAAAAGCAGAAAACATTATAGTATATTATTCTGCAGAGTACTGTAGAGTACAATGGTTAGTTAGCTCGCCTTGCAGGGAAAATATCGCCTTTACCTCTTACTCATTTTAACGATGTTTCATGGCGCAATTATTTATTCAAATTCTACTTGACATAATAGTCCGAGTAGATATATAATAGGGTCGTGATTGTTTCTTACCGCATCTTTTCTTTCACTCTCCAGTTGGGAATGAGTTGGGTGTAACCAGTCGTCGCTCTTCTCGATCGCTTTCCACTTTCGAACCGACACTTTCGATTCAGCTCATGAATATGTCCCTTGTATCTTATCTTTCGTTAGAATGCATCAATTTTTTGGCATTCTCTATTATCACCTTAAATATAGTCCACCATAATTTTCTCATGGTAATAGCTCAAATTTTTGCTCCTGGTTCCTCGGGGTCCTGCGATCTCCCAGAAGACGCGCGATAATGAAATAGTTGCTTGTGAGAGGGCGTTTGTTTTTTTTTCTGTCATCTGACAGCCCCTCCCTTACCTCTTAATCTTCCCTAGAGATGTGCCGCACCTGATAACGTGTCCCGAGATGCCCTAACGAGATATCTCAAATGACCTTTCAGGGGGGATGAAGAAGAGGGAAAGAGGCTGTCAGGTATAGAGTGACCGCAAGAATGACTATGATGGGTCTATTCAGGTCCCATATCTAGACATTCTATCGATTTCGTCGATACTCGCAAGCAATATCTTCCTCCCATTTGCAATCAATCTCATCAACAGCCACTCTAGCATCTCCCCGTTTCTCCCCACGTAAGAATGTGCGGCGGTTCGATCTCTTCTCTCTTCCTTTCTAAGCATCATCCCACTCTTTATCTCATACCGGGTCAGAGCTCTTCTCGATTTGTTGATTGCGCCCGTTTTTCAATCCCATCAAATCTCGCTTTCCCCTCTGAGCACTTTCCTCTTTCCGTTCCAAAGCCCTCCTCTTCCCTCCTAACTCGAAGAAATCGTTCAATCGCAACTAAGTGCTAGCTCCTTCTATTGACAAGGGCGACTCTTTGATACTATAGTAGCCTATTGAGCTACCGCCGACTGGAATGACGCCTGGTTTTTGGCCGATTTTCTCTCTTAGATCATCTCATTTGAACAGAGAAGGATTGCAATCTCCCCAGTTCATCCTTTGCCGCCGAAAATGTGTCGTTTCCTCTTCCTCAATCCAATCATTTTATGCCATAACTTCCTTCCTCTCTCAGTCGTTCTTCTATCACCAAACCAGTCTTATTCGTCCGGCACCACACCCTCCGTAATTTATGCTGAATGCTTTCCGCGTGTTGCTCTTGCAACAACCTTCGTGCCTTGCGAGATATTTGTGTGCATGATGAATAATTGTTTCAGAGGCGGTAGATGGGTGACTTCTCTCGGGGGGTCACAGCCCTCCTTCTTCTGCTCATCTCTCTGGCCACGTCAATCAGTACTTCAAGGAATAGTCTACCCCGTAAGTCGATCGATAAATCAATCAATATCTTTATCAGCTATGCGTGATCTCACCCTCGCAAGTTAGGGTATCTACTCGAGTACCCTGCAAGTAGTATCGCTGCTTATTTAACGTTGTTGCTCAACCTTGAATGCATTATATGATTATCCTATTGCATTTGTGCCCCGTGCATTTCCGAAAATTGATCTGATTTCTGTCATTGAATCTTCCGTCTCATTACTACTATCACTACTATCTCCTCCACCTTCCCCTTCTTTCATCTCCACTCATTCATTCAGTTATCGGTTCAAGGCCACTCCCCTCCTCCTCTAAACCCTCTCTTGCTCTCTCCTTCCTTTCCCTTCATTCTTTCGCTGATTGCAGTTCTGCGTAATTGAGGACATGATCATATAGTTTTAAAATATTTTAAATACAACGAAATAACAACGAAATAAGAAAAGCAATAAAATGATAGTTACAAATGAAAAAATAGAATACATCTATCTACAATAGGTCTCACCTTCACAGAAAAAATATTTACGGAGTCAGAATTTTCAATATTTATTTATTTCACTAGAAACCCAGAGCAATGTTCTTAGACCGATTCTTGATTTTGTAGAAACTTCTTACTATACAGCAGCACTTTAAGCAGAGAAAGTCTAAAAAAATTAAATTAAACTTCCCTTTGCTTCTTCGTTATTGTTTTTGATTATGAGAACAATACTCTAAGATGCCGTTTATTGATTTTGAATCCTTTAGTGATTTCAATATTTTCATTTTACACTTTTTTTAAAAATAGCCTATCATCTGCTCAAGCTTCGGCGCGGTCTGAACCCCTAGTTTTTTTTCCTTCTTACCTACTGTGAATTGTGAAAGTGTTTTATAAATAACAAAGATTTGCCCAAATATTCACAAATGACACAGAGTGCATCACAACTAGAAATCAGAGCCAATAAAAAATAAAAGTATTTATCGTATACTAAGCAGTTGTGCTTCAATATTTATGTATGGCTAAAATACTCGAATACCGTAACTAGTTCATTTTGAGCGAAATTTGATAGTGATTAAGGAATAGACGAAAAAAATCGAAAATACGGCATTAAGAAGCGTATGCAGCAACCAAATATATAACAACACGGGCGGTAAAAGTGTAGCAACACTGGTCGTCCCAGGTTAGGCATAAGTTGCAACTCGACGATGGGGTTGCTAGCCTGTCTTACGAAAATAATGCCAAACACCTTTACCTTTTATCATTTACCTTTTATCGTTTATCTTTTTCAATATATTGCAGACGCCAGACTTCGCCATCGACGAGCCGTCGCCGAATCACTTCTAACTGTAGAATGGGAGGGAATCCAGACTGGTGATCATCCCGAGAGCGATGTCAAAGGATTCCTCGTTGAGTACAGGTACGGGCGCTTCAAAAAACAATAACAAAAAAGGTTATTTTTGTTTAAGAGACCGGATCGGTAAAAATGGAGTTCCCCCCGGACATGCTCCTACCGAATTCAGTTCTGCAAGCCCATACTCTAGTGGTAGGAGGGCCTTGGCCCCACATTACCTATAGTACCCTTTATTTCCATTTCTTGCTCTCGAGGGGGAAGAAAAGTGAAAAATATTGATAAATGGACTAAAAATGGTATTTTCTCAACCGATCAAGATAGACTCAATTTTACTTTTGCAATGTATTTGGGGTGTCCAAACACAGAAAATCACGCAGTTAGATTAATTTATGCTGGATTCCTAAACCGCTTTATTGGCCACAAATTTCGATTTTATTGAAAAATTGTGCCATTTTTGGGACTTCTGCACAGCCGCACTAGGTAGGTAATGTAGCGTAAGGATCCATACATCGAATATACCACAAGATATGGGGATCGGAAAATGAAGTTTTGTAAAATAAATTTTAAACTGTTGGACACTCAGGAAACTGGGCAGACAAATTCGGGTTGCAGACTAGGTTTCGCGATGCATTTGCGAAATACTACTTATATAACATTTACACATCTTCTTGAGTATATTTATCACCATAGAAGTTAAATCAGCGACATTGATATTTTTGACCCATGACCCGGGGTTCATGCCCCAAAAGTGAACCATGACCATGAACCCCGGGTCATGGTCCGAAATGGACCGAAAAAGTCATGATGGAGGAAAATTAAATACTACACACCAATACATGCTACAGTATCCCCATAATATTTAGCACCCAGAAATATGGTAATTCGACAGCCGTGGATCTGAGAAAAGAGTTTTTAGTGAGAAATTCTGCAAAAAACACTATTCTCAGCCCCAGGCCTTTCGGATTACTGTAATTCTGGGTGCTAAATATTATGGGGATACTGTAGCATGTATTGGTGTGTAGTATTTAATTTTATTCCATCATGACTTTTTCGGTCCATTTCGGACCATGACCCGGGGTTCATGGTCATGGTTCACTTTTGGGGCATGAACCCCGGGTCATGGGTCAAAAATATCAATGTCGCTGATTTAACTTCTATGGTGATAAATATACTCAAGAAGATGTGTAAATGTTATATAAGTAGTATTTCGCAAATGCATCGCGAAACCTAGTCTGCAACCCGAATTTGTCTGCCCAGTTTCCTGAGTGTCCAACAGTTTAAAATTTATTTTACAAAACTTCATTTTCCGATCCCCATATCTTGTGGTATATTCGATGTATGGATCCTTACGCTACATTACCTACCTAGTGCGGCTGTGCAGAAGTCCCAAAAATGGCACAATTTTTCAATAAAATCGAAATTTGTGGCCAATAAAGCGGTTTAGGAATCCAGCATAAATTAATCTAACTGCGTGATTTTCTGTGTTTGGACACCCCAAATACATTGCAAAAGTAAAATTGAGTCTATCTTGATCGGCTGAGAAAATACCATTTTTAGTCCATTTATCAATATTTTTCACTTTTCTTCCCCCTCGAGAGCAAGAAATGGAAATAAAGGGTACTATAGGTAATGTGGGGCCAAGGCCCTCCTACCACTAGAGTATGGGCTTGCAGAACTGAATTCGGTAGGAGCATGTCCGGGGGGTGGGTGAATTTGATACATTTTTACCGAGCAGCTCTCTTAAAATAACAATTGCAGACAAGAGCGCGAGAAGATGTGGCAGGTGCATGCGGGCATCATTCCCTACAAGGGGCCCAATCACCAGTATCGTGTGCAGGTGAGCTTGTCATAATTACATATCATATTGGCGTTTTTATGACGTTAAAAGGGCTAAACTTGGGGGGGGGGCTAAATGATGCACTTCTTCTTACAGATTGCCAAATTGCCCACGAACACTGCTTACTTCGTGCGAATCAAGGTGCTCGGGTCGAATAACGATGTCATCGTCGAAACTCCCGAAATCCGTGCCCGCAACGAGATTGTCACATACAATTGCCCCAGCGGTAGGCGAAATCCGCATTTGAGAGATATTGACCATCTTAGCCATTTTCCTCTCTCATTAGTTGTGCACCATATCGAGTTGGTAAAGACAGCGACAAGTAAGTTTGATTACATTACTTTTTGTAGATACGCTAACGGCACCTCGGTCACCTGTGGTTAGCAAGAGCGGCGCGTTCTCACTCGCATTCGAATGGGAGGAACCGGAGTGTGGCATTGTTGGAGAATATCAGGTAATTATTTTGACCCATATGCTACGAATCGTAAGTGAATTTTCATAAAAAAATTGTAAACTTTATTTTTTGCTCAGCTGGAATTGATCGGTGTAACCGCGCCCTTTGATCTTCACCGACAGACGATCACAAAACCAACCGTTTCCATCACCAATCTCCTGCCCGGATCCGTGTACCAATTCCGGTAAGTTAATCACAGCTTTTTTTGCTGTCGGGCCAGAAACAAAGAAGATCCTTCTTTATGCAACAGCAATTTTTTTCCAATATTGTGAGGTTCATTTGAAATATTTAAGAGTGCGCGCGGCTGATCGCAACCGTGTATTCGGTCCGTGGTCTGAGATGCTCGCTGCGACAACTGAAGGACACAGTATGTTACATTTATTGATTATATCTCACTAACGGATTCGATAGAACGTGTTTCTGGATTCCACGTTTTCAAGCAAAGCAATAAGTCAAGACAGATAAGAGGGTTTCCCATTTCTTTCCCATTTCAAAACAATGGAGGTAAAGATCTTTTACGACACGGCTCTCATATTGTGGCCTGACTATAACTATTTAATTTAATTTAATTAATTATTAAACTTCTTTTCTTCAGCCTCGCCAATGATCAACGATATCCGAGTCGTCTACCAGTCTGAGGGAGAAATCCAGATTGAATGGAGCCCGATGGAGCATGAAAAACTACAGAACTACGAGGTTTACAGCGAATACAATTCATTTTCATAGAAATTGGAAATTAAGAGCAAATCTCGAAGCTACGGACTAGCCAAAACTAGAACAACCTAATTTTGTGTATAGATATATGCCCTACTCTGCGTGATATCATCATCATATTAAGGTCATGCTCACGGAAGCTGGCGGAGATTCGACTAATGGTGAACCAAAGCGAGTGGAACGCGTGAGACTTCCATCAGGCACCACCTCCTTCATTCTCTCCACTCTCAAGCCAAACACAAAGTATGCTTGCTTGTGACCACAATTCGGAATGCAATTGGTCACATATCTTCTGCTGACTATCAAGAGAACATTCGAAATGAGAGAAGCGAGTGCCTGGAGTGTGCAAAATATTTTTCGATTTCTCATTTAGCAATGCACTCTCTGTTTCTTCGAACGGCGAGAGTGCATTGCGAAATAAAATATCGAAAAAATTTGCACACCCCAGGCGCGTGCCAATTTGGCTTCGCTAATGTTCACTGAATTGGCAAACATGATTGAAAGGAAAACGCTTAGAACGTCGTGACATATCAAGTTGAGTTTTGGTAAAATGATATATTTATAGATACCATATCGGTGTAGCTGCAATCGTTGATCGTGAACCGATCCGTCTCTCTAGCATCGACACCAATACCGGCATTCATCCTGTCAAGGAATTGGAGCAGGACATGACTGTTCGTTCTGTCATTCGTATTTGAAATTGAGGAGCTTTTGCATAAGCTCTCAAGCTTATCTCGCAATTCAAATTTGTCATTTAGCAAATAATATTTTTTAAAATAACTTGTATCCGAGATGCTCACGAGAAATATAAAAATTATGTTTGCTACGAAAGTGTGTGAAAATCACCTATACGCTGTTTCACATTCCGCTTTCTTATAAATATTCACCAGGTAACTGAAGATGGCGATTCGATGTATTCCGTTCACTGGGAGTTGCCCGCTCATCTAACCGCCGATCATTTCGTGGTCGAATACCGTCTACCCAACGAAACTGTCTGGAGATCCGGAGAAACGGTATGCAATGTCTGCCGTAATCCTCTAAGAGTCCGCTAAAGGCTATTATGCACAATTCCTATAACTGCCTTATATTTAAGTCCGTTTAGATTATTATCTATATATTATAATCGTGGGCAAACGTGATTGATTGATTGTTATTTAGGTGAACATCGGGGCAGGCCATCAGTTCAAAGCAGCACTGCACAATCTGGCATCCGTGCCCGTATTCGGAGTCCGTCTAACTGCTGTGGATAAGGACGGTAAGAATTACGATTAGGGTTATTAGAATACAGAATTCGTCTCTTCATTTCGACTCTCCCTCGTCTCTCTACCCGGTGAGAGAGTACGTCGAATGAAGAGACGGGTTATTCATCCTGACAGCAGTAATTAAGATGGCATGGGGGACTGGAAACAGTTACCCAAGAAGCACACACTAAAAATAGGATTTTTTTCAATAAGAAAGCTGAACATTCGAATGAAAAAATGTAATGATAAATGATTGGACACTCAGGTAACGCGCTCGCGCGCACCGACGAGACTACTGTGGGCAAGGCTGCTTCCACCTCATGTCTCGGATTAGCCGGCCTCCCGACTGAGGTTGCTCAAACCATTGAATTGTTTCCGATATTCATTGATTTAGGTTTCTGCAACGCCCGCAGGTGCTGGATCCATATATTTCTCATGGAGGAAACCGGAATGCGACGAAAGTGCTGCGCCCATTGATGGATACGAGTATATGGTAACCACTCTCCTCAATTTGTGTGCTCTCTCGCATCTCTGACCTGTGAAAGAGCAACACATTGTTTCAAAAACAATTTTTTAAAATAATTAACAATGACAACTTCTTGAAGCTGTGGGATTCTTCGTCGACGCCGCCTCAGACCGCCTCTTACATTGGCAACACGGCTGTCACTCGAGACGGACTCCTTCCCAATAAGGCCTACTCATTCAAGGTATTCCAACAACTAAGAGCTACCTAAAATGCGTTACAAACAAGACCTTTCTTCATTCGAATATTATTCCTGATAGAGTTGTAAACCAAATTTCTAAAGTTTATAAAGAAGAGGGCCTTGAATTGGCCCTGAGTTATCACTGGCCTCGCAGTCATCAGCGCAAGTCTTCGACCTTTCACTGCCCATTTCTTCTCAATTGATCATATTCAGGTTCGCTCGCGCTCTGGAAATGGCCATTCTGTGTGGTCGTCACTCGTCGAAGCCGAGACATCTGCGAGCACCGTCAATGGTACGCTCAAATCCTCAACGCCTATCTATTTCTCGTCCTACATGCCGAATTCAGATGCAATCTTTACTAACCACAACAGTCGTTCCCGACGGCAGGAGCAATACTTTGGTACTAATATCACACGCACCATCAATTTCCACTAACCCACTAATCGTTCTCTTGTTAGATTCTAATATCTACAATCTTCGATTGATTCTTCATCCACCTTCCGCTTTCCTTTCATGGACGCCGCTAGTATCTTCCGGCTACATCTCTCACTTCAAGTATATCTTTCAATCTCTCTCACAATAGCTGAAACTAAACGCACGAATATGTGTCGACTGCATGACATCAATGTGGATTTAGTCAGTTAATAGTATCGTAGTTGATTCTCCAGATTGGCAATGAAGGAAGCTGGAGCAACTCGATGGATTCGCATCGTTGCTGCTCCTCGATATTTTGTCTGTCCTAATGGCATCGGAACTACAGGCAGCTATTGTCATCGATTAACTTCCGTCTTTCACGGTGTACACTATCTAGCAAGAGTGCGTCAGTCCCCGCTTATCCATTAGCTACAATTGTAAAAAGGCTGTTCAAAAATGTAACGCACTCCTCATTTTACATGTTCTCTAGCCGGTCAGAAAGAGCGAGAGAGCATTGCGAAATAAGGAGAGCGTTAAATTTTTGAACAGCCCTGATTTGCAATATGATTGTGTTTTGCATGCGTGTGATTCCTAATTTGCCTGCAGGTAACGTACAACACTACTAACGGCGTGTGGAGTGCACACGGTGCTCAGCTGCACTTCTCGTTGGTTGAGTGTGCGTTAGTAATGATAATTCGGCATGCACCCCTCTTTTCATTATGCATGCTCTCTCGACGGCGAATCCGCCGAGTGAGCGTGTGAAATGATGGAGACGCGCGCCGATTTGAATACTGTCCCTGTATATATTTTAATGTAATTCATTATCGAAGGAATATTATCTAACAAACCTCCTACTAATGGTTTTCATAGCACAAATCTGGAGATATTTTCTGTATTTCGAATTGTAGTTACCTAGAATGAAGTGGAACTTGGAAATCCTTCAACAGGCACAGGCGCTGAATATTGAATACAACTGTAAATTTTAAACTGTATAATGAAGTAATATTTTGTAGCAGCTCAAACGGGCGCTGCAGCAATCGGACTGCAGCTGTCGCAGCCGCGTATCGAGCAGCAAGGCGCACTCACCGTAGTTTACTGGACGACGCAGGGCGATTCGAGCACCGTATACTCCTACCAAGTGCGTCAATAATAGCTACTGTATTTTCTAACGTATAGAGTGCGTAATTCGGGTCGCCGGCTCTTCATTTCACACGCCGGTCGAAAGAATGTGTGATATGAGGAGATTGCGGCCCGTATTGCGCACTCTACTAATGGACCAGTTGACAAACAATGACGAATATCTCAGGTTGAAATCCGCAAGGATTCGGAAGCGGAATGGCGCAAGGCTGGAGCAGTGATTCGTAACGATCCCAGCAAGACTCACTACAGGTATCGTTTTCACGCATATCACCTCACCACGTTCTAATATCGAGAATGTATAGATAATAGCTCTATTTACTGGTATATTTTGCAGGGAGTCTCTGGGGAACTTGCCCGTTTCTCCTCTGTATTATATCCGTGTGCGTGCTCAAGATTCTTCAATGACCACCGTTGCGACATCATCTGCTGCCAGTTTCTCTGTGAATTGTCATGGTGAGAAATGGAAGCTCTATCCAATATATTTTTTATGTGTGATTGAATAAGCATAATTTGCATGAGACAACAATATAATCAATTTTGTATAATATCGTTATTATTTTACATATAATTTCAGTTCCGTTGTCGCCTGACAATGTCCGTGTCGAGCGCGTGTCAGCCGAAACTGTCCGAGTGTCCTGGTACGACAACTATTTAAACTGTTTGTCTTATTACAACTATCGATGATATCAGGCACATTGTCTGCTGGAGGCATCATCTTCGATTTTGACTATAATAAGTAAATAATTAATTGTAGGTCGGCCCCCGCAGATGACGATGCATGTCAACCATTCTTCACTGTATCCGGAACCATCGATGGACGTCAGTTGCAGAGAAGAGTTCCCGGATTCGAGAGGTTATAGTTATATCAATTAAATATTGGAGTCTGAATTAGGAGAAATGGTTTTAAAAATTGAAATCAGATCTCCCTTCACGTAAGAACGAATGGTATATAACATATACATGGTAAGAAGTTGCTGTTCCTTGTCAGTACATCCCTTTCAATATAAATTCCTTTAGATCGGTCGAGATCGATGGATCCGGCAAGGATTACGTTCTGGAGGTGCGAATGGTGAACATTGACGGATCGGGACCCGCTTCTGCCCAAACCAGACTCATTGGAAATGAGCGAAGTTGTGAGTGCATGGAATAATTTTCAAGTTTTATACAGATTAGCCGTCGCTGTTTCCAGTGGCTATGAAGCAAGAATATTTTTGTCTCAAAATTTTCAGAATCACATTTATGATAACGATTTTCAGATTCCTAAGAATAGGCTCTTATGTCCATTGTCCTTTCCCACAGAGCACATACATTTATCCTTGGGCAAACAGGGTCTGCACAATTTCTCTTGCACCCATTGTTAGAGAACGAAATACGGGTAAACCGTCTCTTCATTTCGCACACTCTCTCGCCTCTCTGGCCGGTGAGAGAGCGCGTGAAATGAAGAGACCGCGACCCGAATTTCGAATTCTACCCATTGTTATCATTCTTGGTCCCACGTTCTCTGCCTGGGCTCGATTTCGAAAATTTCCAAGTCGTTCACGAATTTCCCACTTATTCATGTCTTCATGTCCCCTTGCAGTCCGACTGAAGCGATCTGTTTGCGATCCAGTTCGCGATTTCTGGTGCGATGGATACGGTAACAATCAGCAGCTGAACCTGCGTCCCGCCGGAACCGGTAACCGCCGTCGTGTGGTGCAGTCTGCGTGTGGTGGCGCAGTCCGCGCGTGCCGTGAGTGTGCGTGAGCGAACCGACGAATGTGTTTCTACTAATGGCGTGTCATACTACCGTACTACTCCGATGATTCGCCGCAGACAACTCGCATGGCTCAGACTCATCTAATTTCGGCTTCTAATTTCAGATCATATCTAGTGTATGTGTGTGCGTCCTTATTTCTACGTCGAATCTGCATGTTTCTGCTTATTGTTTGTTATTTCAGCATAATTTGCATGAGCTCCCATAGACTTTCGTAACGCCCAAAGGCATGCAACCAAATTATAACATGACATTTTATGATGTTTTATTTTTGACTTGCAGCGCTTTGCTCTACTCCTCGAGTGTCAGCTCGAAACGGAGATCTTGTGGTGGAGTGGCGATCGGAAGGAGATGGAAGAGGTGTTCATGGATACAGAATTCAGTACAGAACTGATCAGAGTGGATGGAACCCATACGGGTATGATATATGCAAAATGTTAGATGAATAAATGTAATGATTGCAGTCAACTGGTTCCCTATATCGGAGACGAGAAGGAGTATTCACAGACGCTCACTGGCTTGCAACGAGGTCACAACTACTACATGCACATTCAGGTATGCTGTACAGAAGGGAATCCTTATGCGAGCAGACTCAAGAATATCGTATTTAGGTGCTTGATCGCAATTCGTATGTGATGTACACATCGCCTGAGGCTTCTGCAACCTCTGCTTGCTCAGGTATGAAAATATAGTTATAAATACACATAAGAAAAGGTGAAATTTGGCTCATTGCAGCTCCCACTCAAGCTCCGTCACACATCGCAGTGGAAGCCCCTGATGCTAGCCATGTTCGTGTGACCTGGGCGCTGCCACCGCAATCCGGATGGGGATGTGCAGACATTACTTTCGAGGTAATTCGAACAGAAAAAAATATAGGGAAGAACCGGAAAATTTGTATTTGTTGCAGATCCAAGTCGAGGAACCACGAGGACTGCACGCTACACCTCAGCGAGTCGCTGGCGGATCTACTTCGCATGTTTTTGTCGCTCATCCAGGACAGCAGTGGACCATCAGGTATACATTCTGCACACTTACCACCGGCAAGTAAAAACAATATACTCAACAATCAACTTTGAATTAAAATGCATATACCATAATTGCCCCAAAAACTGCATTCAGAATGCGCACAGTAAATTCGGCTGGTCATTCTGCGTGGACTGCACCCGCGACTGTGAAAACTCCAGCAGCCGGAGAGGCGATTGTTGGTCCCACCGTAAGTTCACATTATCATGTCTTTTTTTCGGGAAATTGAAATCAAAAAGAATCAAAAACTGGGCAATAAGTTAAAAATTTAAATTTCTATGTTTTTTTTCAATCGGGAAACGAGATACTGAAAGCTCGCGAATTCAAAATATTAAAAGTCCTCGTGATTGAACTTCGGTTTCAGGTGTCTCATCGCCAAGGTGTGCCTACAGTGATGTGGCAGTCGAAGGAGTCGCACGATGATCTTATCGAATCATTCATTCTCGAATGGAGAGAGCAAGGAGAGGAGAATTGGAGGCAGCACACAAATGCTGTACGATGCCATTATAAAGCGAATACGAATAACACATATATTCTCTGATTTTAGCTGCCGTATACTGGTTGGCAGCGACCCTATTCGATGGATCTGGGAGCACTGCCGAAGGGGAAGACCTACGTCGTCAGAATTATTGCAAAGGTGCTGGCTTGATCGCGTCTTCGGAAGCACACATATAAATGAAAATTGTACGTCTACTGTAATGTTCCACTCAGGATCACAATCGTGCGAACGCTTTCGTCTCTCCGTCCATCACGATCCAGACCGAGCAGCAGTGCACTCCTCCCAGAAGAGCTCCAACGAACTTACAAGTTGCACCCCTCGGTCCCACCCAGATTCGACTCACATGGGCGGTACGTTTCAATTTCCTGAAGAACAGAAAGTGAATTCAAACATTTAAGCCGCTACACGAGTCCGAATGGGGTTGTGACCGTCTCTGGTATCTTGTGAAGTACGCTACTGCCCGAAACTCAGGTATCAGCCTTTTGCATTCCGTGGCAAGGGAAAATGTTCTCTTGTAAATTCGATCATATAGGTACTCGCAACTTGACTGCGGGAGAGAATTCGGTCGTGTTCGACTCCGATCCTTTCACTAAGTGGACCTTCGAAGTTAAATCGGCTAATCCCGCCGGAGAATCGCAGTGGTCTCGTGCCCAGAGCAGCCAGACTCAGGTGCGATCTTCTGAATTGAACTGTGTTTAGGGCAACGGGAGCCAATTACTACTCTAAACATTGCTCTAAACTAATACGCAAAAAATATAAAAATATCGATAAATCAATTCCATGAAGAGAACACAGTCCTTGTTAATAAGTGACCAAAGCTCGACATAGCATTTCCCGCTCAAATAAAATGAGTCCTACTATTTCAGGACGCAGCCCCCGGCCCAGTCTCCGGTCTGCGTGTTTCAGCAATCGGATCTGACTCTCTGCAATTGTCGTGGACACCGCCTGCCCAACCCAACGGACACGTCACCTCATACGAGATCACGTACCAGCTCACTTCCAAGTGAGTTTGACGCTAGTGAAACAAAAATCGCATTTCAACGTATCAAGTAACGAGAACATCCAGTAATGCTCTCATTGAAAATGGATATGCAAGTGCCCATTGCGTGAAATAACCAACCGAAAATGAACACAGGGGCATGTGCGAAGAGGTTCGTGAGCAACCACGCACAGTCTCCGCCGATCGGACATCATTCGTCCTCACTGGACTACAACCTCATTCACGATACAGGTATCCATATCGATCATGCATATCATGGAACGGTTCATTCATCCCTGTTAATGCAATTTAAATCCAATCTATGATAGGGTTGGCGTAGCAGCGAAGACAACAATGGCAGGAGAAAGAGTGGCACAAGAAGCCCAGACTGAACAGTCTGTTCCAACTGCAGCTCCCACTTATACCAGAAGTAGGCACTTCAATTTCACATTCATCTTTCCCATTTCCCCCTTGTAGTCGAGGAGACGACGGAATCCGAGGCAGCCGTGTCGTGGCAGGCGCCACCGTGTCTCCAGACCCACGGAGAGATCACTGAATACGAATTTGAGGCCGTTCCACTAGACAAGTAAGTTGATAGCTCAGAGGGCGCTATGTCGGATGAGAACTTTGCGGCCCGAGAGACAACTGTTATGTAAGAGAACATATTGCGAAATTGTTCTCATCCGACATAGATAGTGAAAGTATTAGTACACAATCGATTTCAGGAGGTACCCCCCGAACACGAATACTGTCCGCGGTTCAACACGCACTCGTATCACCGGACTACTGCCCGGCACTGATTACAATCTAAGAGTGAGCTAATTGTTTGCAGTAGTATTCATTTTGCGCATTGGGAAAGGTTGAGAGGCTGTGATATGATTCTGAACTCTTTGAGGTGCGTGCATTCACAACGAAAGGACCGGGACCGTGGTCGCAGCCTACTCGCTTCCAGACTGCGGCTGCCGCTGCGAGTAGTGTCCCGCCTCTTGTCAAAGTTCGTTTCAGAGACAATTCCGAATCTTTAACTTAAATATCCAGGTCGTTGGTACCGGCGCTGACTCCGCCCATCTCTTGTGGCACTCGCCTCCCAGTGGCCAACCTGATCAATACAACAAGTTCAAGTTAGTTCATTTCTAGACAAAATCTATTTAACAAAAATTGACGAATAAATGCTTAAGGTGCCGCTACGGTATAACTGGTCAACAGCAGCGCCAAGAGCAGGTCTTCCCTGCCCAGTCGCCCTGCAGGTATACATACTGACTAATTAATATATCTCATCCATTCCACTAGGGATGAATATCTGGCTACTATATATTTTCGGGATTGGTAATGATGCTTCCATTCCAGTCAGGAGCTCATCCGTCGTCAGCAAGTTCCTCCTCCACCTCCCGGCTCTCGCATGCATTGCGGTCGCATCGACAGGCTTCAGCAAAACCAGACATACGACTTCCAGGTACACGATAGGGCTGTTCAAATGAAGAAATCGCATCTTCCCGTATCTCGTATTTCGGAATACGAAGAGTAATTCTCATCTTATCTTCTTCCCTATAACATAGGTATCGCGAGAGAATGTAGCAAAAATGACTCCTTCGAGAACTAGTTTTTTCAAACTCAATTGAAATCAACCAAATTATGATGGTTGCATACACTGGAGACGAGAAAATTTTGTGTCCGGTCAAAATGTCCGAAAGCCGTCTTTTAGGGATTTCCCGGTTCTGGAGCCGGATATGACGTATCTCAGCTCCCAGATGAGCTAGGCACTTTTCCAGCGGCTCAAAAAATCCGCAAAAATATAACAAACAACTTTTATACTTTGACCAAACCTGTAAAATCACATCTGGAAAAACTAAAAATGAAAAACTGATTTTATAGTGAAATTTTAATTTTTCCTGAATTTGTTAGGGGGCATTCCCCGGAATTTTATTGCAGAATATGAAATTTGCTTAACTTGTCGAATCATCGCCAACAGTGAATTCAATTGCAAGAATAGCCCGAAATGTGTGAATTAATAAACATTCCTTTATAAATTTCGAATGTGATATATTATGTAATAAGTGCATTCACATAACAAACAATATTATTTTATTAAATATTTCTGCGGCATACGGTATATGGAGTAAAGAAATACGTTAAAGAAAATCGCTTTGATCTATTTTGTTGTTTATCATATTATTCATGTATTCACTTATCCGGTAAGAGTGCATGGGAAGGAATGAGATAGCTGACTGATGTAAACTAACAGAAACTCTCGCTACTCTATTCAATGTGCGCACTATCTCGCTGATCATAGCTCTGTCCCGTTCACTATAAAGTAGAGGTTCCAAAGAAATGTTTCTCCTCATTTCACATACTATCTCACCGCTCTAGCCGCTGAGACTATGTGATGGATGAGAGCACTCATTGCATTCCCTACTATAAACAATGCTGCGCGGGTATAAATGCATCCAGAAATAACATTGAATCATTCAGCAATGAACATTCTCTGCATTCTCCTCTTGCTTGGCTTGGGCTCCGCTACTACAGCAGGTAATAATCTTTAAAGTCACTAATAACTAATCAGCAGGTAATGATTATTTATTAGTGACTTTGAAGAAAAACAACTCAAAATCCCAACAATTGCAGATAAATGGTATTCGAATTCTTACATTGCATTCAGCGTCGACTTTGAGCGATCGGGAGATCAGGTGAAATCAATTGTCATAAAATGATCAGAAGAATTCCATTTCAGTTCAAAGCTGCTTATGAATCAATTGCTAATTACCCAAAGCAAGCTAATCGCAGTACGTTTGGTTATTTATTTTTCTCTAATTTTTTATAATAATTTGCGAGCTACTGTCTGATTGATCAATTTTTCTCGTCTCTTCGTTTTGCCCTATCTCTCTCCAGTCAGAGAGCATTGCGAAATGAGAGGCAGTTCATGATTCCAGGTAATCTGACCAAGTACATAATCCCCAAGGATCAAATCTCTTACGTTCCGGACCACTTTGGAAATCACAGCAAAGATGACGCAGTGTTTGTTTCTTATTTATTCATCAAATTTGATTAAACTGTTAACACAAACTGCTACAGCGAACTGCTCAACAAACTTGCCGATGGGATGTGCGATTTCCAACCATTTCGTTATCCCACCCAATGCTGTCTGAATGCCGGTGGCCGCCTGGCTGATATCTCAATTGATGGCAATATTGGAATCGCAGGTTTCTTCCAAAATCATCTTCACAAGGGTTGTCAGGATGAAAAATTCGTGTCTCTTCAACACTCATCCTCTTTCAATAATCATCATGACAGCCCTAATCTTGAATCTCCGACAATGTTCACATTATAGATCGAGTTGACAGAGTTTTGTACGGGAAACGTAGTCGAACGTATCCAGCTGCGTTAGTTAAAACATTTAGTGAATATTATTCTGAATCCCAAAATTGCAGCGGCCGAGTATCTTTTGCGCGATTTGATGAAGACGTTGACTTCAAACTTGAATGCTTCCAATGGTATATGTCCTGTGTACCCCTCAATTCGACCTTCCAGCTCGGAAATAGTGAGAATTTTTTTTATTGTTTTCGTTTGTTTTTCTACTCAAAATATGTTTCCAGAAATCTCATATCATGTCTGTGATCGAAATGGCATTGAAATTAACTGTCCGGAGATCGCCAGTAAAACTTTCACTTGCAAATAAAAATGTGGAATGAAAGTAATGATAAACAACGTCGCAATCACCCACACAAATCTTTATACATTTTTTTTAGCATCCTTCCTCATCCATACTTCCTTGACTTACTCAAAGTGAACAATGAAATTTCACTCATTTCTCTTCATTACTGTGTCCACACAAAAATCAAAACCGAATAACAACGTAACAGATTTCAAGATCACAGAAGGCAAGAAACTATAACAGTATTGAGCTTTGTCTAGGGTTGGCTTATCAAGCAAGATTGCAAGATCTTGTCAAGAAATAACTCAATTATCCCTTCTTGTCAAGAACAACGAATTGTTTTTCAAGATCTTGGTTCTTGAAATGATCTTGAAATTCCACACTTTTCGTCGTTTTTTGTGGGTGGACCGGTCGAAGGGAGTTGGCGCGGGTGGAAAATGATCAACCGATCTTGACAATTTCTTCAATCTTGAAATACTCTTGAATCTTGAAATGATCTTGAAAAGAATTGGCAATTTGCCAAGTCTTGCCAAGATCATTCTGCGCCATTCCAATCTTGAAATGCGGTTTCAATCTTGACAAGCCAACCCTACCAAGGATCATGCAGCAATTATTGCCTGAAATGATAAATTGATTGATTGATTGATTTTATTTCGATACTAATTTGTCGTTGCAGGCCGATCGCACCCGCAGACGTTCTCGCTCGATCGATCGACGTACCAGTACCGCATCGACAACTTGTCCCCGTCGACCCACTACAATGTCACCGTGCAGGTATGGAAAGGCTGGAAAAGATTGTTAAAAAGAGAATTATGCACTTCTCTGTTTTTGGCCCAGCCTTTTCTCGCAGAGTATTCCCGCCATATCATTCTCATTCCCTACTCCCTTCACATTCAGAGCAGTTGTTACCTCGGACAAAAACAGAAAAGTTCCAAAGAATTGTCCTAATGAAACTGTAGGCGTCGACAAACCGCGAATGGTGCGGAGGCACGTCCACTCTGATGGCTACCGATGCTGAAGCCCTCACTGCCATTTCTGGAGCGCCTCGTGTGATCGCTGAGATGCCCACCTCAGTTACCATTTCCTGGGACAACCACAACAGGTGAGCATTGTTTATTGTATATTATTATTTTACAGTGTATACTAATTGTTTTTCAATAATTATTATAAATATTAATTCGCATTTGTCTTTGCATTTTTGTTTACATAAGATAGTAAGAACATTTAAAGAGCAAAACGTGGATAATCCGAATATTTCATTTTTTGCATTCAGGAACGCTGGATCGTTCATCATCGAGTACAAAGTGGATGGAGGTGCATGGACAGAGCATCCTCGTCGCGTGCAGGCACGACCTGGACAGACCACCTACGAAGGAATCGTCGATGGAGTCAGTTATATATCTATCTATCTGCTCTATATCTACTTGACATAACCTCGCTATGAATGTCTTTTGTCAAGATACCAGAAAAACTGTGAAATCAGTAAAGATTCTTGAATATCCGATTTTCCGCCGTTATCTTGTACCAGAATAGTTTGTCAGAGGGTGTTAATCATTGACAATTACAAACATGTTTACATGATTACAGCTACCAACTAATACCGTCGTGGATCTCCGAGTCAAGGTTGTCTCAACCCGGAATGAGCAATCACCTCCATCTCCCGAAGCTCGCGCCCGTACAAAGTGTTCTCCCCCGGCCACTCCTCCTCAAGGAATTCGGTAATTATTCATTCATTTATATATGCAATTCTTATTCCGCCTGATTAGTGAACATAACAAATACGAGAGACTAGATCAGAAAATAGGGAATGCAGTAAAGATCAAAGATCAAACCCCTTCAAGATCTTTCCCTATTCATGCAATAAATATGCGAATATCTTACATTACACAACGCGGAAAAATAATAAATGGAATAAGAATAGATAATTCAGCGCCGTTTCGTAATCAGAGTGGATGAAATATAACATAATATTTCAGTGTGGATCATCTGAGCACTAATTCCTGACATGAAAAAAAATATTATTAATGTAATGTTACATTGAAATAATAATAATAATGTTATTATTATTATTTCAGTGTGGACTCTCCCACTCCATCAGAAGTGCGAGTGTCGTGGGCTCGTCCCGCCAAGGATTCCTGGATGTGCGATCAACTCAACATCGAGATTGCCTACAAGGTATTTTTGTAGTATTTTTAAATTTTCCCTTCTCTTTTTTGTTTAAACAAATATTGTGAGCCAATGATATTGTGTAATCGCACGTGTTCAGGTCGGAAACCAGCCTGAGAAGGTGGTTCCCGTTCCCGGAGAGGTCACGGACTACACTTTCCCTGCCGAACCTAACCAGCGATGGGTAGGCACAACACATTTTGATCTTCGATCTATTATTCGAAATTCCAGGCTCTATTTGTTTATTGTTACAGGTGATCAAGCTTCGTGCTACTAACCAGATGGGAAGCTCGCCATACTCGCCCGAGTACACTATCACTACAAGACAGGGAATGCCTGGAGCAGTGCGAGACTTGCGAGTGAAGGCACTTGGACCGAACGAGGTGAATAAATAGTCACACAGGACTAAACATTGAACAGTAGAATAAGGAATCGTTTTTATATCAAATATAATTATATTATTGTCGTTAGATATATTATAATTGTTAAACAATTCTAGGTTCGAGTGAACTGGCTGCCTCCTGCAGAGGCTCGTGGACAAATTGTCGGCTACGATATCTCCTACAGACTCAAGGTGAGCTTGGTGATATCTTGATCCCTAATCGTGAGACCCACAAACGGTACACCCGGATACTCTGTTGGATATTCGGTTGTTGCTGCGGATTCTAGCACAAAACACGATTATTGGGTATATTTTAGCATCGTCTTGCTTGTCCTGAGGAGGAACCGAGAGATGTGTCAAGAGACTTCGTTACCGTCTACAACCACAAGGACGTCGATTACACGCTCACGGGTCTTCTACCCTACTCGCTCTATGAGGTATGCAGATTGTGCTTCAGACTATGTTGAAAAAAATGTTAGCCAAGTTTCAGCTCGACAATATGTACTTAAAATTAGAATGAGAATAACTTTGTAGGTGAAAGTTCGAGCACGTACTACCGAGCTCGGACCCGAAGAGACCAAGGAGGTACGCAGTATTATTTACTTAATTAAGATATTGCGTGTTTTAGAAGTTTTTTACTCTTTCCATCTGATGTGTCAAAGGGAACTGCAAAAAATGATTTTCACAAAAAAATTCACTTATGGGCGATTAAATACAAGCAACGTATATGAATTATTTGATTGTTCAGGTTGCCACCGAGCAACAACCGCCTTCTGCTCCTCCCATCAATCTGCAGCTATCATACGCTCTTGAGCGGTCCCTTTCCTTCCAGTGGGAGCCAGTTGAATGCAGTCAGCGTCACGGGCACATCACCAATTACGAGTACGTTTTCTAATTATCGTTTGAAATGGTGACGTTGCTTATTTTGTCTATTAAAACATGTTGCACAATTACTCAAACAAACATTGAGTAACTTTGTATCTCATTTTCAGATACGAAATCGTCGGTCAAGACGACTGGGCGAAGCTCGAACGTCAGATCTCCAACACTTCCAACCCCAAGATCACCATTGATGGACTGACTCCGTACACGAAATATGTCATGCGAGTGAAGGTAGGGTATAATGGATGAATATGGAAATTCGAACCGCTCAATGTCAGGCATACAATTCGATTGGAGGCGGGCCAAACACGGAGAATCTGGATGTGCGAACTGCAAAGGCCGACGCGCCTCTCCCTCCTCAGGTACATTCCATCTAACTTTGCGCTTTTATTAAGTGCCATATAAAGAAGTAACAAAATCGTATGAATCAGATAAGTCGCACCGTATAGAGCTCCCATTATTAAATTAACGGTCATAAATTATTGTACTTAGCGGTTCATTACAACGCTATTTAACTTGTTTTCACCGTTAATTATTTGAAATATCATAAATATTATCATATTATAACATGCGCAGGATTTGGTCGTGGCTCAAGAAGGCACTGAGTTCTTCATGGTCTCATGGTTGCCGCCTTATCCGCCCTACGGACCCCACTCGCATTACAAGCTGCGCTACCAGTTGCTCGGCACTGACGGATGGAACGAGGTATGCGAACAACTACAATGCATGCTACAAGGCATAACAATCTCGCCATATTCCTTGTACATTTGCAAAGAAAAACGTAACGTGTACAAGTAACGGAAATAAATGAATGAATATTTTATTTCTAATGATAATTAATATTATACTTTTAACAAACGTCTTTGTATCGCAGGTGGAGAAACACGTGGAAGATCCGTTGATTGCTTGTCCCGGCGAGTCGCCTCGTTTCTGCTACAACGTAACCGAACTGGATCCCGGAAGACAGTACAAAGTGCAGGTAGGTATAATGGTTAGACAATGAATGTAATGGAAAAAACATATTGACGGATTGCTCATATTCAAGGTCTCGTGCAAGATCGAGGAGGGATCATACGGACCGTGGAGCAGTATCGTCATCGCCAACACTCTCCAGGTATCGTAAAATTTAAAAAAAAAACCGTTCCGCTTATTCCTTTTCAACAACAATAATTAACATAATATAATGATATTCCACAAATATACTGTGAGAATCAAAGCCGTAGAAAACTAAAAGCCGGCATAGGAACGGGAACGGAACGCGAAAATAGTACGGTATTTTTCGCACTGGGTGTAACGCTGTGACACTTTTCGCCTTTTATTTCACTTTCACCGCAAAATTCCTGCTCTTATTTATTTAATTTGAGTATAATTAATAGCATACTGTTCGCATCACACTTTAACCATAAACCGGCAACTTTTCGTGACTGCGCACGTGCGCTCTTCCTTAGAATGTGGAAATTTTGATGCCGCTTTGTTTTCTGGCTTTAATTATTTATTTCCAGGTGTCTAAGAGCGCTAGGGTGTGGCACGAGCATTTGGCTATTAAATAAACACAAAATTAAACAAATAAGAGCAGGAATTTTGCGGTGAAAGTTAAATAAAAGGCGAAAAGTGTCACAGCGTTACACCCAGTGCGAAAAATACCGTACTATTTTCGCGTTCCGTTCCGTTCCTATGCCGGCTTTTAGTTTTCTACGGCTTTGATTCTCACAGTAATACACTCTTCGCAGGTTCTGCCCGATGCACCTCGTGCCATTGAGCTAATCGAACGAACCGACCATTCGCTACACATTCGATGGTTGCCTCCTCTCGATCCCCAGGTAAAGGTCATAACGTGTATCCTCGACTACTAGAGCTCGAGAAATGATTCCGCCGTCTCATCATTTTGCACTCTGTGAAATGAAGAAGCTGCGGTATCATTGCTCGAGCTCTATCACCTACCTTATCCATCCGTTCGCTTTCCTAATAATTATTCATTGTAGAACCTGATCACGCAATATCGCGTTTCGATCGTATCTTTGGATGATGTAAACGACCAGAAGAGATCTCATCTCGTTGATCATCCCACACTAACTCATCTCTTCGAGAATCTTCAACCAGAGACTAGCTATAATATCTCCATCGCAGCTGGAACAAAGAGAGGATTTGGTCCCGAGATCTGGACTCGATACTCGACTGATCTCTTCAAGGTGTGTGCCTCATACATCATTTTTGGGTGGAAAATCAATCAATAGGGTCGAAATTAATAGCATCGCATCAGTGCGAGATTAGGATACGAGACTCTCGATATCGGTCTCGAACTTGCAACTCTACATATCATCATCGTTTCGCAGGTCCCGGTTGTCTTCACTGCTCCCATAGTCACTCCCGACGGCCCCCACTCATTGGATGTCGCATGGAGCGCCGTGTCAGACTCGAATAACAGAATCAAGGTACCACTTGATCTCAAATTCGTATTATATTTTGTCGCAATGTTGTTTATTGTTCCGCGCCAAACGAACTTACTATTTAACTACGATAGCTTATTAAATTGAGCATTAATTGTCTAATTGATGCTCAATGAGCGTAAAATAGTCTAATAGGTGTCTAATTACCATCGTATCATTTTTTAAATGCGATATTTTTAAATGCCACACATTGCAGGGTTATCTGATCGAGATTCGCAATTCGGAGACCGGACAATGGCAGGAGATCGGAGGCATGACGCCTCACGAGGCAGGCAAGACCCGCTTCGAGAAGAAACTCACTGGACTCGATCCCGATACGCTCTACTTTGTTCGAATCAAGGTCCGTACTTGCTATGCCTTCTGTTGAATGAGCGATCACGACGTGTTGTTATAATGGAGCGGAGCGTGGGCTCCAATACTAAAAATAATCGATATTTCAGGTTGTGGACAAGTCGAATCGTACCTCTGGCCCGTCACCGGAAGCTCAAGGTCGCACGGGCTGCGCCGCTCCCACAGCGCCACCCGCAAACTTGCAACTGGCATCGCCAAACTCCGGTCAGGTGCGAGCCACGTGGCAGGCACCCGCCCAAGGATCATGGAGATGTGGACTAATCAGGTAAATAATGATATCTACCACTTCTATTTAAATTGTAGTATTATAGAAATAGAGTAGATTATATCTAAAACCCGATCAAACTTTTAATATATGGTCGAGCTCTTATCGGCGCATCATTCGTGTGAAAGTTACAATTTTTTTCGTTACAATTTTTGAAGAATATCAGACCATCATCGCTTGAGAATTATTAATTGACGCGATAAATTTGAAAATTGAAAATGAAAATGAATCTGCATTCAGATACAAGCTCGAGTTTGTGGACGGATCCAACCCACGCGCAACTCTCGATCTGCCGTCGTCTGCCATTGAGAAGACTTTCGACTCCAAGCCGAACACGAAGTGGACTGTGCGAATTAGGTAAGTAGTTATTAGATTGCGGAAAAGTAGTTAGAAGGGGCTAGTCGCTCTCGGAAACTACCTATGGGCTAAACATAAGTAGCAGCGCAACGATGCGAAAGTCAGAAGTGGACACTGATCGACACTTCGAAATCACAAACAAATAGATAAAAGCAATTGTAGATAGATCGTTTAAAAAATGTAGCAAACTATAATAACTGCAGGACTGAGAACGACGCGGGTCAGTCGCCGTGGAGCAATGAGCTCACTCTGACAACTGCCGAGGGCGCTCCCGGTCCAGTTACTGGTCTCAAGGCACAACCTGATGTGAGTTTCACGTATCCAGCAAAGTGATTGAACACTCTTCTTATTTCGAATACTTCAGGGTCCCAATACCGCGACCGTCACATGGAACCCGCCTGCGGAGCCTAACGGCGAGATCTCCGGATACACTGTCGTCTACAACCTCAAATCCCTTGGAGAGTGCGGTCCTCGCTCTGCCCAACCACTCCAGAAGCACGCGAAGACCCCTGAAGTGGTATGAGCAAAGTGGAAATATCAAAGAATATTTATAAAGGACATTGTTCTTCCTCATCACGTTAATATGCATGGGTAGAAACTAAACAAGTGCAAACGTTTCGGGCGCGCTTTCTGGATTGTGAAATGAGTAAAGAGTGAATCGCGCTGCGGAGAGCTCTGCTAGTTGATCACACTATGGAGATCGCGGGGGCGGCAGAATAGACTAGTTGAAAAAATGTGTCATTGCAGTCTCTGGATGGCCTTCTCCCTGATGCGACATACGAAGTACATGTAATCGCTCACACGTCTCTCGCCGGCCCGAGATCAGAGATCATTACCTTCACCACTGAAGAATCAGGTTGGTGATTGCTCAAGTATAACTGTACCTGTGTACACCACCAGGAGTGGTTGTCTCATGACAACTGTAAAATCGCCTTGATTGTGGAAGCAACTTTACTTATCTTTTGCTGTAAAATAATCATGTTTTCCTTTGCAGCCCCCACTGGCGCGCCTCTGCACGTTAAGGTCGGCTCTGTGACTGCGAACCGTGCAGATGTCACCTGGCAGCAACCAGAGTGCGAGAAGGTTCGAAATTATTTATCTCTTCATTCCGCTTGCTCTCTGATCACTCAGATAACTGATAGACCTCGATCATAAAGGCAGTTAGTATAGCATATTATTACAGCGTAACGGAAAGATCACCGCATACGAGTACGAATTGGAGACCCAGGACGAATGGGGAGAGAACAAGACTGATACTAGCAGGTATTTAGATATTTATATATTTGTGCAGGTAATCATAATGCCAATCTCTTGGTAATGTTTTAGATCCGAGAGGGTTACTTTCGACGCGCTCGTTCCGTTCACTCGTTATCGTATCCGTGTAAAGGCACAGAACAAGGAGGGCGATGGACCGTTCTCTGATTGGATGGCATTCACCACTGCAAGCTCTGGTAAGCATACCTTTTCTTTCTGCTATTTTCACTTGAGAATGTATAGCTAATTTGACTGTATCGTAATGTTTGTTCGTTTTATCTTACCTTAAAAATATCCTTCATTTTAGCGCCTGGATTGCCCACTGATCTCAAGGAGGAAGGCACCTTCCCCCATGCTATCGAGGTCGGTCATTCGTGGTTGTATAAAATTGTACTATCTGCGACTTGCAGGTTTCATGGCTTGCTCCAACTCCGCCGCATGGTGTCATCGACTTCTATCGCATCCGTCATACCAAGAGCGAACAAGTAAGATATTCTATATAAATTTGCGATGACATTCACAAATATTGTCTATTTACACAGAATAAAGAAGTAATATCCCCATTCGCAGCTCAACTACAAGGAGGTTCGCGTGGAGACCGATCGCCTCCTGTGTTCGGAGGCTCGCAATCGCGATCGTCTCTGCTATCGTATCTCCGATCTCGACCCCGAGGAGACTTACACCATCCAGGTCGCAGCTCATACTGAGGGCGGTGCCTGGTCCGATTGGTCGGAGCCATTGGATGCACGCACTCAGCAACAGAGTACGTATATTTATTTGACGCATTTTTAGACGTAGTCCATATATTTTTATTACACTATGCCACAGAGATAAGTAAATTATTTATAGACTTTCAAAGTGGTCCTTAGTGCATCTCACTTGTAGAGTCTAAACACAGTAGACCGTAGAAAATGTAGACTTATTTCCTTGGGAGCAGTATCATTCACTCCTTTTCAGAAAGTGAGAATCCAATATTGTCTATTTCAGACATTCCGGTGCTTGAGCGTGAGCTGACAATCATCGAGACGAAGCCGAATTCGATCACTGTTGGATGGGAGGGACTACCCGCTGATCTCTCTCAGCATGTTGTCGGATACGTATTGGAGTATAAGGTATGTAACACATATCAGTAAGATACTACTCCAATCTTACTATATGATTTCATTTTTTTCTGAAGATACGTTACATTCTAACGATATGTTGACTTACATTTACTTTATCATGTTTGTGTTCACAAAACATTTTAAATTACTTTTTTTTTAAATTTACCTTTACTTTTTTTTAAATTTCAGTTTAAACATTTACAAATAATGAAAATTGATTGTCAGGACGCGGATGCAGACAACTGGCAGGAAGTAGAGAGCGGCATCGTTAGACATCGTGCAACCAACAACAACTACAAGGCAAGTCATCTTAAATTTAATATTGCGGTGATTGGTTAGAATGTTTTCTCTGCGTTTTAGCAATCAATTACAATTGATTTTTATCGAGAGCATTGTTTAGGTGCCGGTTCGTGGTCTCAATACCGCTACTGAATATTTCTTCCGTTTGCGTGTTGTGGGCAAGAACGACAAGAGAGGGCAACCCGGACCCGAACTTCGCGCGATGACAAACTGCGGAAGTCAGTTTTTTTATAATGTTTTCTATGTCGTATACATTTCCCGTAGTGTGTCTCAATATTTTATTCTCATTGGTACTATTATCAGAGCCCGAGGAGCCACCTGCCAATATCAAGATGGAGTCGATCGATTTCGAGAAGGTGCGTGATGGGAATTTGACCGTTGGCGCTAATTAAAACGACAACAAACAAAAAACAGAAAAACAAGAAAAAATTTTAGGTGCGTATTTCGTGGGATCCGCCTGCCGAGGAGACGTGGCAATGTGACGACGTCGAATTTGTAATCGAGTACGTGAACACGACGGGAAGAGGATCACTCGTTGTGCCGACCGATGCCAACAATGAAATGGTTATCGACACTCTACCTGGTAAATTTTTGAACTATTGATCATGGTAATACCATAAAGCTATTTCATTTTTTGCTCACCCGTCGTTTAGGCACTAAATGGGACATCAAGATGCGCACTCAAACGGTGGAGGAAGGTGAGAAGCCGCAGCAGTCGCGCTGGTCGGATAGAGTGACGCTGACCACTATGTCGCTGCCCGGAGAGCTGTTCGTCAAGGTTTGCTGATGTCTCAGAACCTTATTTTCGCAAATACATTGATTGATTATTTATTCATCACGATTCATTCTCTGGTTTCAGGTTGAGCCAAAGGGAACTAAGGATGCGCTGGTCATCTGGGATCTCATCGACAAGTCTCGTAAATGGGATTATGGAGTGGACATCAGCTATCGTCTCAAGAGTCTCGGTGGATGCTCCGAACAGCTCACTGGTCCACAAGAGCCAATCAATGTGCTTAATGTGCAAGAAAAGGAGCACATGCTCACAGATCTCAAGCCCGGAAGCACGTACGAGGTGGGTCAAAAACAATTTAAAAATAGTTTACTGTGGTTTCTTCTCAGTATAGCATGTGGTAGCGCGAGAGGAGGGGAAGGGATGACGATGGTGAATTTATCATCAATGAGACGTTTCGCGCCACCGGCGCATCATCAGTCAGGAATAACACACATGAAACGAGCTAATATTAGGACGTGGATAGTAATGACAATCAATGACAACGACAGTGGATTGAATACTGGATGATACAACGAGGCAATGAAGAGAAAATAGAGAAGGAATGGGAAGGATGAGAGAGCATGGGGAAGGGATCCTCCGGTTTCTCGTGACTAGTTGTAAATTAGTATGCTGACTAGTTGCTGGCGGATAGGGGAATCACTAGTCAGGGAACTAATTTACAACTAGTCAGCCACTAATTTACTACTAGTCGGGGATAGGCCCCGCCCACTTCTGAAATCGAGGAGGTACTGTATTATTGATTGATACCGTATGAGTGATCCTCATACTGTAACTGATCCATGCATGGTAAGACCATGTACGGTAGTCACATTCAAAAGACTTTCCCTGTTGGGGATAGCAGTCGACGGCATCCACACTCGGGAGCCATCTGATGATCAGAGCCTGATCTGAAGGGGGCTGAAAAATAGGCCCTTATAGGCAAGGCGCGTGCTAGTCACGACGGGTAGGCAAATAGCCTCCCAACTAGTTGCTGACTACTTGCTAACAACTAGTCAGCAGCCAACTAATAAGAAAATAGTCAGACAATTAATTTACTACTAGTCAGCTCAGACTCCGCCCACCCCAACTAATTTACTACTAGTCACGAGAAACCAGAGGAGACGGCAGGGTGAGAGAGTGTGTGAAAGTGAGAGAGTAGGGAAGAAAATAGTTTAATCATTATCTTGACTCTCAACTGAGAGCTCACAGTTGAGAATCAATTTTTGGCGAGAAAAAATAGCTGGTCTCATTTTTTTTCTTCAGATCACTGTTACCCCTCGTCGTCCTCCCTCACTTCCATCATCAATTGTCTCTCCCAAGACCGTGCGAACCTTCACCACTGGTGCAGATATACCGACGGGCGCGCCTCAGAACGTTCAGTCCACCGTTAGAAAGGTATGACAACCTCGTAATTTATGTCGGATGAGAACCGACAAAGAAAAATCTTTTGTTTGTGGTGTTTAGAACACACTGACAAAATACTGAGCCTCTCAACAATTTTTTTAGTTCTCATCCGACATAGTACCTAATTTATGATGCATAGACACGCATTATGAAACGAGCGAAACTAAGAGTTTTGTCATTCTTGAATAGCGGATAAATAGATATGAGTGGTATTGCAGGACACAGAGCTCGGATTCAAATGGGAGGCACCCGAGTGTGCAGCCAAGAATGGTAACATTACACAGTACGAATTCGAGCTGGCCGGTCTCGATGAATGGAATGAAGGAATCAAGTGAGAGCTTCGCAATAATCGCTAATCATACAAAAAAAATTTTTTAACATCATCTTTTTTTTAAATGTTACATTAATGATTCTAGGGAGGGCGTCACTCCTCGTCTCAACACCCTTATCAACGAGTTGCAGCCTGGATCGCTCTATTCCCTCAAGGTATACGAATGCTTATCTGCAAATTAGCAACCATTGGAATTCTAGCTTCAAAACTGGATAAAAATAGTTGAAATCTGCGTAAGTCTTGGTGTAATGAGTTGCCCCCAATTTTGTGCATAGTTTCCTAAGTTGAAACAGAAATAATATACATGATCTAAGGTGCGCGCATATACCGCGGAAGGACCCGGACCTTGGTCGGACCCTCTCGAGATTCGCACTACCGGCTCCGAGCTAGGACCACCTCGTGAACTCACTGCCGTTCAGACTAAATCTACGCAAATCCAGGTAATGCACCCTCTTCGCAATACCTATTTGACTTTGTCTGACAAGGAGCAAAATCGAAATATTAATATTGGCATTATATTCGATTTTCAGCTCACGTGGCTTCCTCCCTACCCCGAGAAGGCAATCGTTACCGCATACAAACTGCGATACTCCCCTCGTGCGGACGATTCGAACCCGACTGAAATGGAGATTTCCGGAGACGATCTTACATGTTCCGGCTACAAATCACCCATGCTCACAAACGATAACTTGTGCACGACAGTCAAGGGACTCACCCCGGCGACCACCTATCGATTTGCTGTACAGGTATGTATAGAATCCTATAGAATCAGAATCAGAATTTATTAGGTGTCGCGAAATCGCGCTGATCATGGGCTAGGGACTTCAATTCTTCGTTAGTTAGGCTCCACCACCGCTGTTCTTATCTCCGTTTTATCGTCTTATATGTTGCTTATTGATAATTATGGTAACAGCGGAGAAAGAGACTGATTGTGAGAAGTATATCAATGATGTCTTTGAACACACACGATACTGATTGTATATTTGCAAAATGTTTACTCGCGTTAATTTTTGCGGATTGTAGGGACGCGCTGCCTCGGGCAACTGGGGAGAATGGTCTTCGGACTATTTCTCGACTACTCGCAAGGACGATAATGACCTACTCGGAGGATCGCTCAAGCTTCTCTCAGCAGGATCCGACAATCTCAAGGTTTGTTTTTGCAGTGGTTGGATGATGCCTAGACAACTACAAATCGAACAAGACAGATGTACTGACAAAAAAGTTCATCCAGTAGGTAATCACCGATTGGTTCCGACATAGTGACTATTGAACTATACTTTCTGCGATAGCATCTCAACTTTCATTAATCACAATGTATATCCAAAGTAAAGATATAAATCAATTCTTATTCAGGTAAAATGGACACCGCCCGCAGTGATTGGAGACAAGATCGACAGCTACCAGGTCATTATTTATTCATTTTCCAGAAAAGAGCTTCCATTTTTTCTAGGAAATTTTATTAATAATGCTTTTTATGTTTTGCTGTTTTTGCAACAAAAAAGTAAGAATCTGATTTCAGTTATTCATCTCGGTGGCGTCTCAGTTGGATGAGCATCCGAATGAACACGGCACTCCTGGCTCTCAAACTGATTATCACTTCCGAGGACTGCAACCAGTGACCCAGTAAGTAGATGATACTCATGGTTCGAACAACGAACTATTAACTATTTTCATTGATATGAAAGATATTCTAGATATTTCAATAAAACAAGATGTAATTCAGATACAATGTAACTGTCGAAGGAACTGCTGCCGGATCCAAACTGTGGTTTATCTCAAATGTATTCTCCACTGACGATCGAGGTATTACGTTATCCAACCTAATCGCACCAATGAAAGCATCGAAATATTTAAACTAAAAAATATTTAATTCAGCCGACGACGGTCTGGTCGATTGGTTGACTCCACCGACCGATCTCCGTCTGATTGAGAAATCAGAGACGATGCTGCACGTTGACTGGGTTCCTCCTGAGATTTTCGACGAGGAAAAGAGGGAACTACTCACTCACTACCGGTATATTTCGTTTACATACATTCTTTTGCTAATCGTAAATGTCAAATATCAGTTTCAATTCGAAAATGAAAATGGTGGATTTTAATGGATATTTATGCAGTGTGACTATTGCTCCATACAACCACAACACCGGCAAGACTGGACCTCAGAAGAACTACACCGTTCCTGTTCCCGGAAATTCGATCAAGTTTGAGGGCCTTACTCCCTCCACTATCTACAACATCACAGTGCAGGTGCTGTTAATGCATATAATTTGATTTACATGCCTGAAATATATTTATATGTTATTAGAGTTGTACGTTCGCTATCGGCAATCCCAAAATCGTAATTCCTAGCCCTTATGTCTAGGTATGTCTCCGGATAAGTGTAATCAGCTTCCATTGAATTTTTAATCATGAACATTGTCAGGGAGGCACATCAACCGGCTACGGTCACACGCTGTGGGGCGTCTACTCGACTCTTGCTCCGGGAGAGCGACACATTCTCAAGCTGAAGTATCGCACGCCAACGTCTCTGCATGTCGAATGGGATCCAGTTTGGGGCAGTGGCCACCGTGGATACATCTTGGAGGCAATCCAGTTACACTCTGTCTTCAAGGTCATTTTGTGTTTTAGAAGAATCATATTATTTGATACGAAAGATAGATGTTGCCGAGATCCGATGATTAAATGTATAAGTAGTGCATATTTCCAGGATTCGAAGAACGGCGTTAAGAAACAGTTCGAAGTGGAAGCGAAGGCTACTGATTTCATCATCAACGGCCTTCACCCCTCAACCATGTACAATGTAAGAATCGGATAAAATCTTAGATATTTACTTTTCTCATTTCTTTTATATATGTAATAACTTAATTCGATAATATTGAAGGTGACTCTTCGTCCACGAGATCAACAAGAAGGCGCGTGGGGTGCATACGCTACACTTCCTCCTGGATGGTAAGAATTCTCAATTATTTTGACGTATAGATATAGCGAAATTACTACTGCATAGTAATCGATATTACACATTTGATATCGATATTGTGCATTGATATATGCATTCGAAATTGTGTTACTTGCTACTATGCAGCTTCCTCGTACAATAAATTCATCAGGTTCACGGTAAAGAATCTGAAGCAATGTGACAAAACGAACTTCGCCGTCTCGCTGTCATGGGAGCCTGTAGACCAGAACCAGGGATCCCACTATCAGGTAAATAGAACGAGTTTATAGCTTGCTCCAAGTATTACTGGAACGCTAATATCATCAGAGATCATTTAATAGGTGCGTTATCTGCGATTGAAAGACCGCGATGCAGTATGGCAAGAAGAGGCTGAACGAGAGACCAAGGTTCGAATTGATAGGTCAAAGATCAAAGATCAACTTTCGCTATTCAGTACTTGCTGTGTCCCAAAGACGGATGCGGTCGCCATTGCTACCTCGTGTTCAATCTACCCGCAGCACCTGGAGAATATGTATTCCAAGTACTGTTCTATTTTATTTTATCGGAATTCTTTATCATTCCGAACAATATTTTTTTGCAGTATTATTTCCAGGTTTTTTCACATTCTATTTTCAAGGTGAGAGCGATGGTCAACGGTCAGTGGAACATGTGGAAATCGTCGGCTAAACAAGTCGTTAGCGAGCCAACTGAGGTGTGCAGTTCACTGTATTTCTTATTTTTAGGACAGTACCTTGATTTTAGGGATAACTTTACCCCTTTTAGCCCTTATATCATTCATTTATTTTGTAATCACGGATTATGTCTTCCAGGTCCGTAAATCGTGTTGCATTGTGCCACCTCCTTACTTCGTGGAAAATATTGGAGCAACTGGTACTCACTGGGAAATCGATGTCAATCCTGCTCATACTGACGACAACATTCAGTAAGTTTTTTTGAAAATATTTTCATGGATGATTCTCGACTTTTTCGTATGCCATCATGAAGAATCCATCTCCTCATTTGGAATGACGAGAGTACGAGATGAGGAGAAGAATTATTTATCCTGACAGCCGTACTAATAATTACTCAAATGTCGGCCTGATATTGAGGGCTCCCTGGCGCTTCGGGTCATACAATTGCGGGGTTATTCGAGATTTGCCCTGTTATTATGCTAATGCGATTCGAGAAACAACTCTCCCCTCCACAATTACCCTCTCGTGTAGGTGTAATTGGGTACTGTCGAAATGGCCTTTCAAAGGCAATCGGAATGACGAGAGAGTATTTGCTCTCACCATCTGACACACGTTTGCTTAGCACAGAGTGCAATAATTAACCGCCACTAATTTCCTTCATCATAAGTTGGGGGCCCTCTTGAACGGTAAATGTCCCACAGTTCGTCTCAAGTGTGGCTCAAGGAGGGAGGGAGCGCGGGTAACCCGCTATGCAAACATGAAGCAGATAAAAGGGTTACTGGATAATTGAATGGGAAAAGAAGAAGATTTTGAAGCTTTTACGATTTCACGCTTTGAAAGAAAAATATTCAATAAGTAAATAGTAAAACCGACAAATGTATGAAATTGGCAAATTCAGGCGGTACTACGTTGTTATTGACGAGCGAGACCCTGCTGGAAGCACCAATTGGACTGAACTTACGGATAAAGTGAGTTATGCATTATTCCGGGTGTAATACATTACAATTAAAGTCATGGGTGACAATTTTGAATTGAATCGATACGACGCATTATTTGATTAATACAATCGATTGATTGATTATCTAATATAGGTGACTGCAAATAAGCTGGGAATTCCCTACTATGTAGCTGCTTCGTACAACGCCGAAACTCTGCCCGGACCTTCTAAGGTGAATTGAATCAATTTATTCAAAAGAAGAAACAGTTTATGAACAGATTTTCATGCTATTTTTCGTTTCCGTACGGAGTTGTCAAACACTCGAATTATAGGTGAAAATAGGAGACGGAACGGTGATCGGAGGATATCTCAACTATCCGCTGGTCAAGGGCAAGAAGTACAACTACGAGGTTAATTATTAACAAATCAAGTTATCAAATTACTATTACTTTTTCAGGTTTACACGCTGTGGAATATCACCGGCGACCCTCTCATCGGTAGACTGAGAGGTACGGGGCACTTTTTAGATGAGGGAAATGAAAGTGAAAAGAAAAAGAGTCTAAGAGGAGAGTATGGATTAATGTCACGTCTCGTGGATGTGATTGAGAGAAGGTGTAGAGAGTACTGGCTATTGTTAGTGAGTGGCGGAGAAGAGAGAAGTGGAAGAGTGGGGGGGGGGTAAGAAAGAACCACGCCCACCCTTTCGCATTTCAATCGCGGAGTGTTGCGTACCTGCCGCCCCCTCCTAGTGTTTGATAAACACATCAATATTTGTTAATGGCCGTATACCCTTCGGGTGAGCAATTTTATAAATTATCATATTGTAAGTACAGTTGTATCTGCTAGGAAAATAAGAGGAGAGTATGGATTAACTCAAGATCTACTTCTCAATCATGACAGGAATCACTCAGCTACCCCTTATTATGCTAGGAAAATGTTGCAAAAAACTGGTCAATTGTTGTACTCCCCCCCCCCCCCCCCATCCATTCTTTCTTTCATGAAAACGAACCGGAACCTTTTGTTAGCGCTTGATTGATTATCTTTGGGGATCTTATTGATTGTACGTAATGCATTTTTTTTGCCAAAGGAGTTAAAATTCAGAGCAGTAGGGCGGATGAGATACTCATTATTCAGACTCTTTTGTATGAAATATTGAGAATCAAAATATTGACTCTCGAGCTTTGGCAGTTCCGAAAATGGTTAACAGGAAAGGGTCAACTCGTTATATACCCCATAATCACTATCCCTCTTTCAGACGTGAAAGGTCTATGGTCATTCATACCATGGAAATGGATCTGGCCCCTTCTTCTAGTCCTGATCCTTGTCATTCTTGGCATTTGCTGCTGCTGGTTGTTTGGAACTTGTCGGTGTGTGCGAACGAGAAATATCTATACCCAAACCCTTCCCTTCCCCCCCCCACCCCAAGAGCCACCAACACTCAACTTTCCTCCCTCCTATCCATACTTACAGCATGAACAAACAGCGCGCGATGTGAAAAATATACCCAGTAATCGATAACCCCTCTGGTGTATTACCGTAATCCTTGCAGCGGATAAGTTCGAGGTGGCCGGTTGGCCATGGTGGTGGCTGCTACTACTCCTACTCCTTCTCCTTCTCGCTATTCTACTATGCTGCTGCCTCCTCTGGTGCCTTCAAGGGTATGAATTCTAACAAGTGTCAACTTACTCAATTTCCTTATTAGTCCACCTTATTGATTAATCGGTTCGGAAGAATGGATAACTATCGAGATTTCGCGTATCTCTCCCATCATTCCCGCATCTTGAGTGAAAGTGAGAGTGTCGCTGCATTCCGACACAAAAGATAGAAGAGGAAAAGGAAGTATCGAATCAGCAACTTGTTGTCTATTGATTGTACGAGAAGTATGAGTAAAAGTAGTAGTTGTGGTTACATCTAACAATAAGTATATACTCCTTCATAATTTACCCAATATGACCTAACGGAATAGATAGAGAGACATCATATCCAGTATTCCACTAACAAGTTTACCAGATCGGACAAAGTACAGTGCATTGAAGCGAATGAAGCGTGACTAAACCGTCGATCAATAATTGCCCCCCTAACCAGTATCTCTATTTAACAACCTAACATGTACCAAAAAAATTAGTTAAAAGAAAAATTAATTAGGATGCATAAGTTGAAAATTGCAGACGATATCGATCACGCAAGGAGCATCGGCGAATGACCACCAACGGGCAACATGTTCCTCTGCTAGGAGAGGTAATATAACCAATCAATGATTCTTGAGCGATTCCGCACTTCATCAATTTTTGGCCCAGCTTGAAGAGTATTCCGTCTCAACCATTATCATTCCCCACTTCCTCCGCATTGACTGGGCCAAAAATCTTTTTCCAGCGATTCTACCTTTAAAAAATCATATATCGACTTTTCAAAATATATATGTTTGGTTAAACTTTATTTTAGAATGGTTCAATTTCAGGAAGGAAAGATTGGAATGGAGTCAAATCTGCGTTCGCTCGATGAGCGCCTATCCAAGATGCGAGGAGATGTAAGCGGAGGACCACAAGGTTTGTTACACTTCCAAATACTCGGTTGTCGTCTCTTCACTTCATGTGCTTTCCCGCCGTGTCCAGAGCATCGAGAGAGTGCGAAATGAATAGACGATCTCTCATGACGATCGATTATTGTCTCACTTTTGCTCAATTTTTTATCTCACGAGAAGATGGCACTACTTACAATAAATTGTAGTGAAAGATACGCTAGCTATTGCAATGGAGTTAACGATAGGGCGTGGCGCTTATTTGGTTCTCCCGAGAAATGGCCTTTCTTTCTCATTCCATACCTCTAACCTCTTTATCGATCAGACAAAAACTGTCCAAAAATTGAGAGATCAATATTCTATTCTCATATTTTCTAAGTACATCTAATGCCAAAATATAATAAGCGAATTTCAACTCTTGCTGCCTCCAACCTTTCGATCGCGTATTCACGTTCTTATTCACTTTACTTGAGCACACATACGAGCCCACAGTGTTTGACGACTTTCTGACACATGGTCGAAATAAAAAATTGAGTAGGAGTGGTGTGCTATCGTGGGCTATCTCGAGTGCTTTTAAATTTCAGCGAAAATTTCAAATTCTAAATTTTAGAAAAAAAAGTCCAAATTTCAGCGAAGGGCGAGTTCGAAGCGGCCTACGTCAGAGGATTCAATGATGCTACCAAGTACAAGTCAGGATCTGCAGCTAAACGAAGACTCGATGAAGACTATGGAGATAGAGACGACCGTTTCAGAGAGGGATACTCCAAGGGGCTTCGGTATGTGTTAATAACACTTTCTCACATGACGGGAGGTAAAAGGCTCGCAACAAGTCACTGTTCGTTCCCGAATAGGTTCATGGTGATGGGATGGGCTCTCTTTGTGAGAGAAAGCCTGTCTACTTTTTACTTCTTCCCCCTTCAGTCTTTCGGTCTACATGTCTTTCTTTGAAGAATGGTTTTCTAAAGTGATGACTTATTTTTGCAGTGACGCTGGAATGCACGGAATGTCAACATCAATGTACAACCTGGCACAGCGTGGAAATACACCCGGCTTCTCCAAGGGTTTCATGGAAGGATACAAGGTGGGTTAAAAACATTTAAAGAAGGGATATCCGAATATTTCATTTCGATTATTATTTCATTTGAGACCATATTTTCACAGAACCGAAAATTAATCATAATTTTAGCACGGAAATTCCGGAGTGTTCGGAGACCGAGTGACGCCCTCAATCATCTCCCGCCTTGAAACAGAGTATTCGGGTGAGCTTCTTCGACGAACATAACGAACGCCGATTCGTAATGATCATTTCCCAAAAGTTATCATGTTCTAGTAATGATTTATGTATTTTCAGGTCAGGAGGACTTCAAGCAGGGTTACATCGACGGATTCAAGGAGGGTGTCGCGCATCGCACCGGTGGAGGCAGAGTACGATATATTTATCGATCCCTTTCGCTTATATCTGACCATATAGTAGATACAGGACCAAAATGGAACGTCTATGGGCGAGAAAGGATACAAGGGAAAGGAGCGTGTTTAAGTTCATTTAGCAACAAATTTTCGATTTGCAGGAATCTATCCATATCCCAAAAAAGGGAAATTTTCCTAGAAATTAATTTTTCCCTCAAAGCGACGGCTATCGAGTGAACGCAATCACGATTTCTTATTTTTGAGTACCCCAAAAAATGCTCCAATAAGGATTATTTTTACCGTCCTTCGCGTTAAACAATCCTATTTCAAAGCAGTGTAATTGCTACAACCAGGCATGCTTTCATAATGTTCATTAATGTTTTGGTCTTGGAAATTATCCTGGAAATCCCTTGAAAATGGATTGGGCATATATCCCGCTGATGAAATATCCTCGAAGGCAGCATTGACGCGCATCTAGATGATGTCACTAATCTGTACGGCTGTGGTGGATACATCGTTTGCCTCTCTCTTCCATACGCTTCGTCTCTCGTTTCTCTGTTTTCCAAGGGAGTAAAACAACGAGGATGAATTCACATCCCTACTACACTACGAATTCGGGGAAAACGTTGCGCAAAACACGTGTGTAAATGTCGACTCGGTGCCTCCTCCGTGTGGACAAGCGAACGGCTTCTCATGCTTCAACAACAGTAAATATTGTCGGAAATTTCGCTCAGTAGTGACGACGTCAGCGGAAGTTATTCAGGCATATCTTGTACTCACAAAAAAAAAACATTATTTGAACTTATTCAGACCCATTCAACGATTCCATTTCAAAAATAATTTTGGACACAACATTTTTCGCGAATAATTCATGAATTGCCACTTCTGATCAACGATATGAAAGCAAAAAATGATCTGAAAATGTTGCAGTTCGAGGATTCACGCCGTCTGCAGCAATCGCTTACCGAACTGACTGAGCGATTGACTTCCCTCGAGAAGACCCGAGGAGACGAGATTCACTCAACAAAGATCTACCACGTCTGTAAGTGACATCATATGTTCCCATCGAGCATACCTTTATAGCGTAGGGATGGATGAAAACGATTTTCGCTCGTGAAACTTTCAATTAATCCCATTCCGATTTTCAAGCCAAACGCAGCAAGAAAATGCCTTCGCGGAAGCGGAAAAAAATGAAAAACGATTATGCGATATTGTCGTACATAAGCAATCGAGCTATCGGCAACTGGTGGAATACACACCAAGAAGATTTTACCACCATCCTCATCTAACAAAAACTGCCTGAAATGATAAATTGATTGATTGTCGTACATGATATATTGCAGATAACCAGCAGGGCGAGGGTGCCGGATTCAGTGCGACTGGGGCGCAGTTGGCTCATGAACTGGATGAGATGAATAGTAGATCGAGAACGAGCACGCTACGGAAGCATTACACGGTATGTAACAGCTGTCCTTCCCTAGCGCTCTCATATGACTGTAAAATCGCTTGATGTTGATACACCTTTACCTTTTACACGGTATGCAATCTCGATTTTTCATCAGCGGCACATAGATTTTAATGTGGTACTCAATATAAATGTGATGTTTTCAGCCAGGAGACTACTTGAAGTATGCCTCTGAGGCCGATTACAATTCGCTCTCTCGTCGCAATCGATCACTCTCGGAATCACGTCTTACGGCGGCTCGAGGTACTTATTTCCAAAATAAAAATTTAAATTTATTCGAACCTCATTATTTCCTAACTCTAGCATGTAGTCTTCTCTTCATTTTTCCTCGAACAACCGTAGCATGAGTGTTAGACGATTGTCGTGTGACCCTACCCGCATGGTGCTATCGTTGTTTGTAGTAGTGTTCGTTTGCTGTTGCAGATGCATCGGAGACGCGCGAGTCTCGCTCACGCTACGCCTCGGGAATGGCCGATTCCTCGTACATCACTCGCTCAACGATGGACAAGTCCGCTCTGGGAGCTGGTTCTGACGCGTATGCGCGTCGTTACAACTACCGCTCGCGGTCGGATGTCGGATCCCCGAGACGATACGCGTCCCAGACGCTGCTGGATGGAGCGCGACCCGGTCCAAGCACGCCCCACGCAAAACGAGATGCCATCTTCACGCTACAGAGGGAACTCGATACGCTGAGTCGATCGCCCGATTTCGGCGGATCTCAGAGGGGATATGAGAGTGGAGGAGCGGCATACGATACGATCCGATCGCGTTCAACTGCAGCAGGAACAACTGGAGCTGCTCGAGGATTCGCCAATTACGATTATGGTGTGTACTTACTTTAGAATAGTTACAATGCGCCTATGCAATTCCTCACCTTTTTGTTCAGAAAAGTGGGAAATATCGTAGATTGGCCTTAAACGTATAAAGTGTGATTAGAATAATAGATACTTATAATCTTGCGCTCTGCCTTGAAATTAAATGCGGATCACTTACTGTTGGATAATCAATACGCCGATAGCCTGTGACGCACTTCTTTTTCTCGTCCCATCCATTTAGCCTTTCACTGCTTAGCCTGAAAATGAGATAAATATCTAGTAGCAATGAAAGCCACTAGAGCGCTCTCTATTAAACTCTGCGTTTCCGTTTCTCTGGCTTCATTTTCGAGCATTACTCCGGCTCTGTCCGACCATTTATTATGTGGAAAGGCAAGAACTAGCTGAATTCCCTACTAATCCCTTATTTCCCTGCATGAATTCCCTTGCAGAGAGCTCATTCACTGGAACTGGAGCAGCTGCAGCAGGTGCGACCGGCGGGTCCACTGTCACTACGACGGCCGTTCGTTATCCCGCTTCGACGACCGTCAAGGCCGGAACTGCTGCTGCTGAGACAGCTGCAGCAGGCGCAGCCAGAGGCACGTACTATGGCTGGCCATCGTCGTCGTCGTCCCAATACTACCATGGTGTGCCGTCCTACCGTAACTCCTTTCCGTCGCGTGTAGTGCAAATAACCGACGTTTCCTAACCGTCGTCTTTTCGAATTTTTGTTTTTCCTAAATCTCTATCCAGCGTAGATAGTTCGTTGTTCTAGGCGAGGAGAGTTGGACGGACAACCTCATCAACATCGTCCATGAACCCATGCCTATGACGATGGATCGCATCAGAAAGTACTCCAGCTCCGTCGCCAATCTGGGTACTGTAGCCGGCACACACCGTCTATCGAGCAATGATCGATTACAATCAATAACAGACCCACTGTCGATACCTGAGAACAGTAATTAGATAAGTGAATGACGGATGCGTATCTTCTCATTTCGCTTGTTCTACCTATCGTCTATCTGACCGGCAGAGCATTCGAAATGAGAGAGGCACATCCCGATTTGTCATTATTAACAGTTACCCAGCGCATATGCTATCATTCGTGATAGTGTAACCAAATTAGCTAGACAATTTTAGAAAACTGACGAATGTGCTGAAGATCGTAATAACTCTTGAGTGTGTGGCATAGAAGCAGCAATAAGCTAGTGACTAATGAAATGTCAGCCAAACTTGATGATTTTCATGTCCGTCTGTGTGACGCGTGCGCACTGAGAAGGTTTTACAAATAATTCAATGTAATTTTTGAATAATTATTTTCAGAAGCTGAAGAGGCAGCGAAGGAAGTTGTGGAGGAGAAGTATCATTCATCATACAAGGAGGTTTCTTTTTTTATTAATCTTCTGAATTATGCAAAAAAAAATTTCAAAATATATCTTACTCGTAAAAAAAACCATAAAATCGGAAAGCATTTTGAAATGAAGTTTCATGGTATAAAAACAATTTTTTTGAGGAACACTCAACTTCCGGGCGTTAAATGACCTCATCTTCGACGGCCATATTACTTTTCATTTATATTCATACATATTCCCGTGTGCCATCTTTTTTCCGTCTCTCATCACCTTTCTAGCCATGCCCCTCTTAAATGCTCAACTATCCCCCCTCATAGCACCGAATCCCCCTCCATCGAGCTTCATATCGAATATATAGATATTGCCACACACCGTAATCAGACGTTTGCTGCCACACAACTACAAATCGGTGCTCATTTTTTATAGTTTATATATGTTCTTCTCCTTTTCTATTCTCTTAACTCTGGGACTCCACTGTATCACTGCCTTCAGATAGATCCTTGTAGTCCGCAGTCTCTCTTTCTCTCACTCTTTATTTCTGCCCGTCGTCGCTATTCTCTCTTATCTGTACCCATTACACTTCCTCGTAGAACCGTCTCTATTCGGAATAACGGAAATTGGTGACAGATCACGTCTAGAGCATATCCCCACTCCTCCTTTGCATATCTTCACTGCCACGTTGCTTCTCATATCGCTAGGCTGTGCCGCACAATATCTCGAATAATTTCAATGCTAGATTCCCCCCCCCCCATCCAATATACGCAGAGACATCATATTAGAGCATTTATTGTATATTAACAATGTTCTCCTCGAATACGATGAGCATAAAGATCAGTTTTGTGTAGATATAACTGAGTACGTGACATTTTGAAAGGAATAGACAGAAAGAAAATACATACTCTCTTCAGTGGAACGCTCTTTCGCGCTGTCTGAGAGACGAGAGACTTTTCATCTAGAGAAAATTGATTAGTTAAAAGGCTAATGGTTGTCCGGTAAGGGCAGTCGTCTTTCTATCGAAAAAATGGTCTTCAACGACATTACTCACTGCCTACGATTGCGCACTACTAGGTAGATTGAGCACCCACTCTCCACCCATCGCTCCAATTCCCCGAACATGACTTGTTATTGAGCTTAGTGAGCCTACATTTTGTGCAACTATTGCTTTGCTACTGCACTTTTTGCACACAAAAACCATTCGTTCAAATCCATTTCTCAATCAAAGTTTTTTTTCCGCGAATCAATTTCCGCGTTATCTAGCAACACTCGTTATCATCAAATATTCTCTGTCCATGCACGCTCGTAGCTCATGATCTTTGACCTTTGCTTTTGTTGTTTTTCGATGATCGATTCCCTGCAAATCTTCCGCTATTTCATCATAGTGGAACGGTTCACCGCGAGTCCAAAGTGTGAGATCCGACTACCCTCTTATCCACCAAAACAATTGGTATCTCATCTCTGATAGAGTGATGGGGAAGCGAAAGTTGACAGATTCCATCAGTGAAAAGGAGAGGGGTGAGAATGGGGAAGGTGGGGGGGAAGGGATATGTCCGCCCAAATCGGTGGCTCTGCTGTCATTTCCTATCATTTTCGTCTAAACATCTGACTGGCGGATCATCAGCTGTGTATGTGAATGCGGGTCAGAAGAACCTTGACAAGGGCCCACGTGAGCAGTGATATAGATACCTTAATTAGGGACGATCTTTGACTCGGTGGTCGAACCATAATATCCATGTAAGCGAGGTGAAGAGTGCTCTTGCAAATTATTATTTTGTTGTTGTCAGTCTAGGGGAATGACTTGCAGTGCCTCTCAGCTTGCGTTCTTCGATCCAATAATCTTATCGTGCTGAAAAAGAGCCAGCTAAAAACGCGACGTTCAGCCCTTTTTCGCTGTTCGTCATCGCAAGATCGATCTAGATTGACCACGGACTGGCCACGAGTCACTCTTAACCTCCCCATGACCCCTCCCTATGATGCACATTTTTTTGGAGTTAACCTACCGTACACTTTTCCAATAGATTCATATTGATCTAGGGCACCTCCAGTCTATTGATTATCTCCTTTGTTCTCGCATGCAAATTGGGGAGCATGGACAAAAACTTGAACTGGTCGCATTTGCAACCTCACTAATTGAATTATCTCCCCAGTCTATTACCATAGTTTCACACTTCTCTTCGCACAATTCGCTCTCTTCAACCATCAAAACCGGCGGCAGAACGAATATCATCGATCTGTGCATATCCTCCGCTTCTCTCTACCATCTTGCCTAGTCTCTCCTAGGTCAATGAACGCATAGTGCGTGTGGAATGAAGAGTGTGTATCCACCATTACTATCATCGTTTTCACTTGTATGTTCCTCTGAATTGTCTTAGTTCCTTCTTCAGCTTCCGCCGGTAAAACTACGAACACATTTTCCACCCACTATTACCGGGATTACGCCTTAGCTCTGCGCGAAATGTGTTCTCCCTCTTTTTTTGTCGTCTCACATCGCGTCGCCCCACTTTTTATGTGAGCGCCCTCACTCGAACTCGCTAATAGTTTGGGAAATGTACCGCGGAGAGTAAAAAAAGGGTTGATCGTAGTCGCCCACAGATGTTTTTGGCTGTAGGCTTCGCTGTGCGCCACGTGAGCGCCGTCACAAATGCCTCGCCCGCCCGCGCACTTAAAGGGCGAGAGCCTCGACCATTCCCCCCTTCCATCGCTCTCATCTCTCTCGTCCCCCTTTCACCCTTTGACCATCCTCTTCTTCTTCTTCTTCTTCCTTTCAATCTTCCTCTATTCTCCCCTTTCACCGTCCTTTCCTTGTGTCTCTCGTTCTCTTGTTGGTATTTCCTCCTTCGTTTTCTCTACCCCCGCATCCTATTTGTTGCGAGAGACAGCCTGAAAGAGTGCATGAGCGGGGTAATACGGTATGGTAGGTCAAGAGGTTATGCGTGTACTCTTGCTCACTTTGAGTATTGTAGGAGTGCGACGATATTTCAAGTAGGCATCTCTTCTCCCTCCTCAATCCCACTCGTTTTGCGCTCTGTCTCAGTAAATAAAAACGCGTCATCACCAACCACACCGTAACTCTCTCCTCTGGCTCTGAGTAACTATCTAAACCGCCCTTTCTATCACAGGGTCTGGGGACGCGCCGATCACTCTGTCTGGCTGGACAACGGAGACAAGGGCGGTCTCTAAGAGCGAGAGTGAGGAGCAGACTCCTCCCCTTTCCCTCCTTCCCTCCATCCTCCTCCTTCCTCGTGTCTCTAACGGGGCTGGGGAGGGTCCATAGCCGGCCGCATCAAGCACATTTCGGACTCCTATCCCATCATGCTGGTGCGACCTCTCCGACCGCTTCGGCTGCTGCAGTTATTGCTTCGATTGCTTCCTTCTTCGTCTACAGCCATCTGCTGTTCGCTCGTGCTAATGGGAAGTCTGATGCAGACATTGGATGCTCGATCGATTCAGGTACGGTAGTTTGGGCCGGGATACTGTACTATTCACGGTTAGATTCCATCTCTGCTCATAGTTATCTCTTTCGAACCAACACACATGCAAAACAATGTAGCTGCAGAGTTAGGTTGGCGCCTATGCCATTCGTCTTCTTTCTTGCAAGTGAGCAATCACTCTAACTTCTTGCCTGTCTCTTCTGATCACTTCGCGCTCTCACTTGCCGAAACGTTTGAAGGCTCACCCCCTTCCCTCCTTTCTCCAACCTGTCCAAGTGTTTCAAGTTACAGTTTCGAAAGTTTCGAGTTGACCTTTTCCAAATCTGGCAAGGGGCGCGACAGAGCCTAGAGCCTTCTAAAAATGCCGATAATTGTGAGCATCGGAAAGATGTACCATTTGTGCAGATTCTCGAACTTATCGTGCATACCCATCGGTCAGCGTGGATCAAAAACCGGTCAATTCCCCAACTCTTCTCTATCTACCATCCCCCTCCCTCCTCGCTGTCAAGGGCATTTTAGCCACCACACCTACTATCAAACCGATCGCTCCGAAACCCCATGAATGATCCAGAATAGGGAGAGTTGACCTGAAAAAGTGGCTGCATTCAGCTTATCGCTAGGCGGCATCTGCGATTTAGTAGCCTTCATTCCCCTAATTTCTGGATGATAATGAACTTTAAGGGAGGAGGCCCGACGCGGATACTACGGTTACGACGAGACGCGGAAACCGCTGCCGAATCAACCGTCCGGCAATTAGTTGTCGTGAGTAATCTTACGGCTCCGGCCCTTGCTTTCCCGGCTCAATTCCTGATCTAGGCAGATATGGAATCTGTGTTTTTAGGTCGCCCGGGGGTAACAATTGTAGAAGCTCGTTCTGCAGCGTGAAAGTGCACAATTTCACTTTTTATTCAATGGAGAAAAGCGTGTTTTCATTGGTAGTATAAGGCCGGTCATAGGTCAGCGTGTCCTTTTCTGATGAGTGTGAGGAGGAAAAGTTCACCACTTACGGATCACTTTCTCGATTGATCTCTGATGCCTTGCAGCTAGAATAATGCAGATGCAGCTACATGAGCAAGTAGTATGAGAGGATGTATGATCAGATAACACACAAACTTGAGCGTATAGTTGGCAGTGAAAGTTGGCCCGGTAAGGTCAATGGGCTCCGAACACTTCTTGAGGATAGAGGGAAGGGGGAGGAAAAGGAGGCAAAAGAGGAAGGAGGGGGGAATGAATGCAAGTTGGACGAGGAGGCTCGCCACTCTGACCTTCTTATCTCAGTGTACGGTCAGTAGATTCGATCGGATAGGGCAGCAAGGAAAGACGCTTAGAGCTTGGGCCGTATTTCATCAAGATGGTTTGCGAGTTTAACCAAAGAAAGGGCACAATTATTATAATTAATTTGACTATAAATGTTTTTTACCTGTACTGAGGTCTAGCACCGAAAATGAACGGAATGACCCTGAATCGTAGATGCTCTTTCCCCCAAATCTTCAAAAACGGCTGGTGCATGACATATAACTGTGACAGTTTCTTTCCGTGGCGTCAGCCGGGGGGATCCGGTCTTTTCTTGATGTTTTCAAGGGGCGAGAAGAGAGATTTCGCTCGGCGATGGAGGGGGAAGGCAAAAAGCGCTCAGGGTCCGGGTCGCATTCCCCCGGCAAAAAGTGGATGAGTTATTGAGCAGTTTTGAGCCAAGTGAACGAGCGAAATAGCATACGAAATGGGGAGAGAGCGCCCGCATTAAAGATGGCGATCGCATGCATCGTTTTCCTCACACTTACTCCTCGTTTTGTGTCCGATCTCGAGGCGATTTAGGCCAAGCATTTCTCGTTTCCATCCACCACACGCGCCGACGAGCAACGAGAAAATCGGCTCGTGATGGAGGATAATAATAGCAACGCCTTCCTTAACTCAAATGAAATGAGGGGGGGGGGGTTATTGTCCGCGCATCTTGATTTGTAGGCGATAGATTTTGCAATTCTGCGAGATATCACTCATCTGGATAAAGCATTTATCTCACGCAAATGGTGCATCATAAAAAGACACTTTTGGGAGATTTTTTTAGTATTCTCCCGTCATATCACAAGTTACCGTAGCGCGTAGCGGAGAGGTACATTATTCATGTGACAAATATTTGTTGGATGAGGGGTGACAGGATGTGTGAGGAAAGAACGGGCAGTCCGTGCCATGGGGGTGGGGGATAGTTAATTGAAGCGTGTGGAAGGCATTCATTCGAAGCAAATTAGCATGTTCATGGAATGTTGTTGAAATGGACAGTGGAAAACATCAGAATCTATCAGCTCTGAAAACAGGAACTCCTAGAATATGCGAGGGCCTTGACATTTCAAATGTCTTCAAATTAGGACTTTCTGGGACAACACTCTCCCCATCATGCATGTTCTATCACTTGCAGGATGGAAAACATGTTTAGTTAAACCGTCTTCTGATTATTGGGTACTGGTGGAGGATACGGGAAATTACTATAAGTATAGATTATGATCCGAGATTGTTATAAGTATAAATATCAATACGAAATAAGTAAACATGGCAATAATATACATGACATTAAAGTAATGATTGCAGAAGCACCTTCACAAGTACGCGTACTTGCCCGATGGAGAACCGAGTGACGATGACTTTCGAAAAGCACTGCGAACGTATCAGGCAGTCGCAGGTAATCACATATTTGTTTCAATTAAAATACTATGCTAACAGTCGTATAGGTCACATTGGTTGCAATTTACGTGAAATGGTTGTGTAAGGGATAATTAGAATGAAGAGACGATTACCCGTATTTCGAACTCTAGTTATAATGAATGTATTCTCAGGCGTCCCTGTAACGGGCGAGGCCGACAGTGCAACGATCGCTGCAACGCGTATGAAGAGGTGTTCGAGACCGGACGCCGAGCCTTCTGGAGGAAATACACGTTCCAAGCGATATGGTAACCGCTCATTCTATTCTTCTTAGTCAATAGTTATGTGATTATATCACCATTTGTGTACCTAGCTCTGATCAGCGTAGACGTACCCTTGAGGCGGCTCCAAGAGACCAACTCTGTTATCGCTTTACTGTACTGACTTATCAATGGGCCGCGTGACCGTCCTTCGTGTCCTGATATGTTTGCACTTGCTTGACTAGGTCGGACTCATTCTTGGTCAGACTGTGTCTCTCCATTTCACACAATTACTCGCCTGTCGTGGCAAAGAGGCAGTATGCCAAATATAGAGAGCGAGAACATTTCTGCGTTGACTCTAGTGCGCGAGTGTTATTATCGGTCCTCTTCTGTCTTAGTCGCGGAAACTCACTTCATAAACATGTAGTTAGAAGTCGGAGGGGGGGGGGGGTATTCGAAAAATGGGATATATTTGCATCGATTCGGAATCGGTGTGAGATGGTCATTGATCGACTCTTGTTATAAGCTGGGTGGATTTTTTTTTTTCGTGGACTGGTTTTGTTATTAATGCTGAAACATGCATGTAATAATTAGAAGAATAATAGGTGCAAGAATGAGTCAAAGGCTGTGACGATATAGGGAACCCCAAACACGGAAAGTTGATAGATACGTGCTGTGAGAATGACGTCAGGAGGAGTGCTAATAATATCCCTCGTATTATTTACCGAATCCACTAATACATATTTTGAACGAATGAAGGAAGAAGCATTCGTAAATTCCAACAACAACAAAAAAATGAAAACTTTCAAGGAAGAATTATTTGCAGCTTTGCCTCATGCTTCGAAGTGGAATCCGAAGCACTTTTCCGGGCACAAGCTCAAACTGAAATGGTTCGAATTTCCAGGTGTTGAAATGTCAAAAAATGTAAATTTTGCAGGTTCATCAGCAAGTACACAAACGACATGGACAATGCAGCGACAAGGTATTAGTGAAATATTATTTCGAAAATTTTAATCTTCAAATTCAGGAAAACCATCCAAAAGGGCTTCGAGATCTGGGCAAAGCAGACACATATTCCACAATTCACCGATAAGGTTTGATCTTTGATCTATTTTTTGCATAAATATTTTGAACCATGTTTAGTCCGTTTTCATGTGAAGAATAAAGTGAAGAGTTTTTCATGTGAAGAATAATAACTAAACCGAGAATAAAGCATTCATGAGTCTATCCGCTTTAAAAAAAAATGAAGGAATGTTCATTTGTCATTCTAAGGATATTCATAATTTCAAAACGTTGCAGAATCACCAAGTGACGCTAGATTTCGAGGAGGCGAAGAATGAGGCCGATGCTGACATCAATATCCGATGGGAGGAAGGACCTCATGGCGATAAATTCCCTGTTAGTTTTGAATGTCAACATAGGTATGAAATACTCTTCAGTTTAAGAAAATGAAATGGGTTAATTCATGGAAAATGCCTTGCACTCATCTTGAAGTTCCGACAGTCTTACACTCTATTTTGATGGTTTAATGCTGATGAGGCTCGATGCTTAGGGTTGCAATCAGTATGCCATGTGGATCTGCAGAAGCAGGAGCCGCAATAAAAAAAACCCGTCATAATCGTATTATTTTCAAGTTTGACGGCGATGGTGATGATAACGAGAACGTGCTTGCACACACCTTCTACCCCGATTACAAGCCATTCCCACTCAACGGAGACATTCATTTCGATGATGCAGAGAAGTGAGCGGGAATTTTAAATCTATGTATAGACTTTTTTGTTAGCTGTTCAACAGGAAATTAGCCTCAACAAAATATGTTTCAACCTCAAAAACAATAATAATTATTTAAATAAATAAATTGTTATTAGATGGAGTCTGCAAGTGGGCGTGAACACGTTCTTTCCATACGTACTCGTGCATGAGATCGGTCACGCACTCGGACTACAGCACTCCCACTCATCCCTCGCCATTATGAACCCCCATTATAAGGTGAGAGGAAAACACTATAGCTCAAAATACGGGTATTCCTCTCTTCATTTCACGTGCTCTCTAACCGGTGAGATTGACGGGAGAGCACGAAGAATCATGAGACGATTATCCGTTTTTCAAACCATAGAAAACACATTGGCTGGTGAATCGGTAAACATGAATTGATTTCGAAACAGATTCTGAATTTATGGGTGTCAGTATTTTTTGCGAATTTAATGATTTGGATAATTGTAATGATGAAAGACTCAAAAAAATCTCAGGACATCCCGATCGACTCGATCCATCTGCATGCGGATGACAAGTGCGGTGTCAATTGGAATATTGGTACGCATTTTTTGAGAAGTAGAACTATCCGTACCCTTTTCTAAAAGTATTCTATCTTACAACACTCTAAAGAGTTTTTTTTTGTTCTATCTTACAATACTCTAAAGAGTGATGCCCTAAAGAGAGATAAGAGTAAGATAGAACGGGTCGTGTAGACTTTTTTTAAATATCGTGTTGTTATTCCAGCTGGTCCCACGAACTGGTGTCTCTTTGTCTGGTTGACATCAGAAATTGTGCCCATTCACTCGCAAACATCTGGAGTGAATCCGAATAAACGATGTAAGTGGCAAAATCAAAGTTTTATTTGAGATGTTGAAGAAACTTTCACTCTAATTCTTCGTTTTTTCAGTGTCAAGACAGGAGAAACTGTGGTCGATCAAGAAGCAGTTGTGGAGTATGTTTATTTCACACCTTACGTTTTTATTACGTTTTAACAGTGTATTTGCGAGACCCGTAACCTAGGCTGGTGTGGAAAATTGTGGTTCATTTCAGATGCGCAACTTCCCTTGTGCAGCTCCGACAATTCCGTCCGTAGTGATCTACTCGTGTTATTGGAAAAGAATCTGCACTTCTCAGAAAGCGACTCGATATTATACGGTAAGCAAAAAGTGCATCTTTCTTCACTGAAATACTGGACGCTTCCTTTCTTTAGTGCCCAAAGGTAGATAGCTATTTTCTTCCACGCTCATTCAATCGCTCGCTTTCTCATTTCTCGTTATCCACAAGTTAGAGTGCGGTTTTTGAGCACCAAAGTAAAGAAGTGCCTGATTGAAATTGGGGAAATTTGAAAGGACATTCGCAATCACAGGTGAGGTCTGCTGCCGCTTCTTGAATGGCCTGGACCAGTATCGTGAAAAGGTGAGAAATACTAATTCAACTAGAAATGAGCCCGTTTGTGTAAGAGTCGGACAAATACCACTGGAGTCCGAACAGGGTAAAAAGAGTGTTCCGAGGAAAGTTAAGATTTTAGTACAGTTTGAGGACCCTGTCCGGACATTGTTCGAGTCTTACGCAAATGGGCTCCTATGATAAACGTTATACATTTCTCCAGCTCGGCATCGTATGCTGCCAGAATGAGGATGGAGGCCTTATAATAATAAAGATATTTTAAGATCGGTGACTATGCTCACAAGCTGAATGAAGACATCGGGAAGACGAAGGAGTTTGTGTCGACTCAGGAGGATGGAAAACAACTCTCGAGAAGGGCATTGCACAGATTCGCTGCGTGAGTATAAACATCTGGATTAGAAATAGGGCTGTCAGGTGGGTGAAGAATCCCTCTCGTCACTCTGATTGATGAGAGAGTACGAGGAGTGAAGAGACGAATTCTTCTTCCTGACAGCCCTAATTATAAAGTACTGGGAGTTTTGTGGATGGCGAATATTCCGGATACAGCGTTAGGCAGTGTTGGGGATGAATGTGTTTGCAATAACTGTGCATTTTCAGTGACAAGCCGTCGATCCTGGATGTGGACCATTTCGATATGGATTTTTTCGATTCATTCTTTGCCGAATACTGAGTGGCTACCTCTCCGCAATTGATAGAAACAGTACATAATCTGCAATAGCTGCCGTACCTTTAAAAATCATATTCACTAGCTTAATCGCATTCAACCGTATTCCACACACACACACGGGTTGCGCATATCCCGGCAATTGTTTCCCTCTCTAGTTTGACAGCCCACCGGTGTTATCCGATAACCGCTGCAATACCACCCACTCCCTTTGACCTCCACCTCTCACTCCCCTTCATCCTAGCCTCGATGTTTCTTGTTCTCGTATCGTGTGTGCTTGTAGTCATTCATAACTTCATTCCCAACGGTTTGCTCCCCTCAGTCCCTTGCCCATAGTAACTACATGCTCCCGTAGTATTCATTTAGCCCAAACCACCACCGGTTTGCCCCCAGACGTCCAGCCTTTCGTAGTCTCCTCTTTGCATAAATCGAGTGTTTTCCTGTCTGTTAGTCGTTATTGTTTAGTGAGTGTTTGTGTGTATATCTACGTTTGTGTTGGTGTGTATGTGTGCCAAGTTAACTGATCCATTATAGAGCTCATCTGAGTTCATGCTTAAATCGTCGACCTTACACCTCATACCCCTCCTTCTCTCTAGCTTCACTACCCGAGCCTTCCACTTCCTATTATAAACACGGGCATCTAATAATTTCCTTCTGTAACAGAACCTACCGTAGTCACTGTTTAATGTTTCTTCGTTCTTCTAATACTCGTTTACTGGTAGTTGTGCTTTTTTAAGAGAATTGTGCAAACCATTACCTTTACAATAGCATTGTCTGTAACATGCGGAACATTGAATACTAGTAGTATTTATTCCTCTGTCTAGTGTATGTAAAACAATTCTGTAATCAAATTGTGAAGATCTCACGTGCTCCTATGATGAATTGTGCCTAATAATAATGATGAAATGATTTGCAAAAAAAAGTTTTCAATAAAGAGACAAATTGGAATGGGGCTTCACCTATTGAAAATTTAGATAACTGTTGAAATTTTCAGTATCACACATTAGAAGATGTTTACAAAACAATATAGAATGGTTAACGGAAATAGTTAACCACAAAAAAAAACAAAAATGAAAAGTTGAAAAAATTCGGAACTTACTGAAATTCAATATTTTTTCCAATTTACACATTCAGAAAAACAAAATCCTTAAAAATTTGAGGATTTGGAGAAATCCATTTCCACAACGTTGCCGAACTTCCATTGCCGAACTTTGCCGACCTCATTCTTTCAAAATACAATCTATAGTGCTCTATAAATACCAATAGAAATATGAATTCAATATTAGTTTTGAAAACACTTCATTTTTTGCATGTCATCGTACCACTTCCTCATTGCCTAATTATATGTGTCTTCATGCGTTATATATTCTTCGGATTATTCTTCATCAATCGTAATTAATAAAAATGAACAAAAAAAGTATTATTTATTTTTAAAATGCAATGCAAAAAGATGAATGCAATTAGGAAAAAGATTACGGTAGACTCGCGGGCTATGTCGAAACATCGCACTGTCACAGTATATTTCCCGGTTTTGAGTGTGTGGACTTTCCGGCTTTATTCTATTTTTTTAATCCTATTTTTGCTTTTCATGTTTTAGTTTTGCTAATTTTCTTAAGTTTTCTCTTCTAGTCGTGAGTGGCATAGCATGCTCTATGCGTGACTTAACAAATTATTGTTTTTAAATTGCATAAATATGTTCAATTTAAGCATAATTTCGATCAATAATGAGCGACGACGAAATGGAACATGGCGCCGACGTTGAGATGGAAGATTCGGGTGACGAGTCCGTTGGCGATCTCGACGATGGAGCGACTGGCAGAGGAAACGGGAGAGAGGTTGTTATATACAAGACCCTGATTTAAATTCTGCTTTACCTATTGAAGTCGCTTGTGCAATTTTATGCAACATATTTGAAGGTGTACATTCCGGGCATCAGTCGCGCTCTCAAGCGCAATGAGGAGTTAGAATTCGACCCCGATGCATACAAACTCTTCCATTCGTTTGAGACCAGTAAGTGGTTTTCATGGTACAATTGTTGTAATCAAAAATAGATGCTAGAATTCACTGGCAATCGATAATCGCACTTTCTAGCCCGTCCCTGTCTCTCATTTGACATCGCTCGAGATGCTCTGGGTGATAGCAGAACAGAGGAGAGCGGTCCTCTCGAATGTTACCTTGTCGCAGGCACACAGGCGGAGAAAGTTAGAGACAACGAGATTATGGTCCTCGGATTGAAGGTTCGAATTGTACCACAGATTATGGATGTTTAATAACTCTCTTTCGAAACATTGATTTCAGAACCTTGTGGGTATGTCTCACGATTCGGATTCTGAATCTTCGGAGGATTCTGACGATGAAGATGCAGAAGAGGAGAAGTCGAAAAAGGAAACACCCATCCTCCATTCTGTGTCCATAGCACACTACGGGGGAATTAATCGAATCAGGGTACGACCATTTTTTATAATTTAAAAAAAAACAATTTTGTACATTAAAATGACATTTTCCAGGTTAACAAACTGGGAGATGCCACTGTTGCTGCCGTGTGGAACGACCAGAAAAAGGTCCAGCTGTGGAATATCACTGGTAAGATCTATGCAAGGCTTCTATCCTAATATATCAATACGATATACGATGTTGATTTATATAATATCTGCCCATATAAAAATAATTTCACTCACCGTTTATAGGTGCTCTTGCTGACGCTCAGGCGATGACCGGTGAGAATAGGAATTCGAAATTGTCAAAGGTGAGCAGGAACATATTTTATTTGTGGTGTGATCATTCCCGTCAATACCACGTATCACGCAGGAAAATCCCCTATTCTCGTTCGCCGGCCACAGAATGGAGGGATACGCTCTCGGGTGGTCTTCCCTCACTAAGGTAGTCACGAAACCGAACCATTTTCCGTCCGTTATCTGAAATGTTTCTGCTTTTTTGTCTATATGAATATAATCATATAGAAAAAAAACAGAGAAGGTATATAGTTAATCACCTTGCTGAACTGCGCTAAAAAGTGCTTTTTGTCGAAATGCACATTTTTTCCCTATGCGGAAGACTTCTATGTATTGTCCGATTCTTGCGGAAACTGGATCATATTTATAATAAAAATATATACCAGGGTCAACTTGCTTCTGGAGATAATGCCAAGTCGCTGCACATCTGGCACATGCGAGAAGGTGATTTTCTTCTACACTTTCAATGCTTCTATTTAATAATTGGATAGGGTCTCTGAAATATTGCAATGTGCATGACACTGATGCGTTTTCTTCGCAGGAGGAGCGTGGGTGGTCGATTCGCGCGGTTTGTCTGGTCATTCCGGTAGTGTTGAGGACATTCAATGGAGTCCATCGGAAGCAGCTCTGCTTGTAAGTATTCACGGCATTTTCTTCTTCTTTTTTCTGTCAACGCTGGGCTGGCTGGCGGGCTGGCAACATACCTGTGCCAAGTATGTACTTGGAATTTTTGCTGCCTTTAAGTACGGGTAGCCGCAAATAATAAGGAATTTTTCAATGGGTAGCCGACCTGTTCCTCTCAAAAACCATCATATTTTGCACAAAAAACTCAGAAAATTCAAAATTTTCTTACTGGTTGACGACTTTTTTCTACTGTCAGAAATTTTTTAACGGGTATCCGCGTACTTGAGTACATGAAGTACGCAGGTGTGGCTGGCAATGTGAGGTGGACTAGCTCCGGACTGTAATATTCAAAAAAAAATATTCGAACCAAATCAGCATATACCTAATTCTATTAAAATTCATCGTACTTACATTTTAATATAATATTTGCAGATGTCGTGCAGCTCGGACAAAAGCGTTCGTCTGTGGGACTCGCGCGTATCTGGCAAAGTGGGAGATTTGATGATGCCTTTCCTTGATAGCGTATACCGGAAATTTACAGGAAGCGTGTGTCTGCGTGGTGAACAATGCGCACGAATCGGACGTGAACGTGCTCTCATGGAATCACCACGATTCGCTGATTGTGACGGGCGGTGACGACGCGGCTCTTCACGTGTGGAGTCTCAAAACAATTCAGGCTAGTNNNNATATATATTAATATTAAATTAGTACCAGAATAATCGCGAAGAAACTGCCTATTGTCATCATTCCCATGTTGATTCATTGTGATGATTGTTGTTATTCAGTCTGGACAGCCAGTGGCCCGCTTCAAGCAGCACACGGGTCCGATCACTTCGGTCGAGTGGCATCCCACCGACACCACCACATTCATTGCAACCGGTACTTTCTTTTGAACCAGTGGTCGAAAAGTATGTCAACATCAACATGAGGTGCCCGACGAAGTCGGGCAAAATTTGGGTGCCCGAAACGTTGAAGTTTAAGTGTTCTAACCAAGTGTGCAAGCATTTTTTGGTCATTTTTAGGTCTATGTGCCCGAAAACATCCGAAAATATAGGCCTAGGTGCCCGACGGCAAAATCCAGTTGACATGACTTTTCGACCACTGTTTTGAACTGGCGATGCCCTTTCAAATATTGTAAAAGTGCGAAATATTCGAACGACGACCATTGTTTGAGAGCAAGTCGATTCTTTAAACCAATTAATAATTAATCGGAAATAATCGCTTACTTGAGTACGCAGGTCTGGAAATAATAATAATACTTTTGTTTTGATACGTTTTGCTTTGCAACTCTACTGATGGTATTTATTGTGCAGGAGAGGACGATCAGACGACTATCTGGGACATCGCAACCGAGACAGACACGACTGCTGCGGGAGAGGCCGATGAAGAGGTCAGATATCGTAGAAATAAAAACGTTCAGGACATACGACTATTTCGCTAAAGGGGGCGGAGTTTCATGCTTATTGTGCACCTGAAAATGCGAATTTATTCAAATGCTGATTTTTGAAATAACTGTATCTGTAATACATGTTTATTCAAAATGAACATTTGCTGCACCTCTCTTGCAAAAATATGATAGACAGCGTGCACATCGGGGAACTTGCTATTGAAACATTAACTTGTCGACAGACATAGATTGTCTCTGTTCGTAGTGCTAATGTTAAGCAGCCAAAAGCAATTTCAAATTTTATCACTATTTGAAACAAGTTTTACTTCAGATGGCTGGCGTAGCTCCTCAGCTTATGTTCCTGCATTTGGGACAGAAAGAGGTACGGTTTATGTTTCAATAGTTTTAAGATTTAAGACATGTAAAATATGTAATCTATTGGAGCATTAACTATCATTAATCTGTTAAGGTAAAGGAGGCGCACTGGCACCCTCAAATTCCCGGTCTTGCTATGTCTACAGCTCTCAATGGATTCAACGTCTTCAAGACAATCAACTGCTAGTACCAAATTCTGGTCTAATGAAATAAAGCAGATAGTCTGTCTATCACAGAACAGGACACTGTCAGGCTACTAGTTATATCTTTGCCTTAGCCTTTGCTTGTTGTTTGTTGGTTTATTCGTTCACCGCTGTTTTACTCATTCCTTTATTGTTTGGTTTTGCTTTTCGTTTTCCTTGTTTCTTGTTAGCATTATCAATAAAAAAAGAATTATTACTTTACAACCACAGACACAATTTGCAAAATATGATGCTAATGTTTTAAAGACCGTCGAAATTTTTTTTCACAATGAAAATGTTAATTCGATAAGAGGAATTAGAAAGAGAATTTGAAAATGAAATGTGCACCATTCTTACGCGAGTGCGAGGTACGTAGCGGTTCTTTCCACTCTTTATCCTGGTATGCTTTGATTTTCGTACCAGAAATTACAACTAACCTTTTTATTATGATTTGATAGGAAACATCCTTTGGAACTGTAGAGTAATCGATCGTGACACAGATGGACTCTCTTCTGCGTAGCGGAGTGACAACTAGACACCATGCAGATGTTGTCGACTTTGGCAAGCGGATGAAAGACGGCTACAAGGTAAAAAAATATGTGTAGCAGACTCGGAGGTTCAGTGAGATAACTAAGCTTCATCTAGGATCAGACAGGGGTTTATATACAAACAAATCTATGGGGTGATACGAGAGAGAAGAAGAGATGATTATCAACTATCAAGAATCTAGAAAGAGGATGAGAAGGTTACATCGTCTAGCCCCAGTAACATGATTTTCGATTACTGATCTGACAATGAGACAATCTGCACATAATTTATCTGAAAGAAGCTGCTAATTGGGCTATGGTCGTTAGATAGTAGTCAATCCTGTGATAGTTATTATGTTCTCGACCCGCATTCAATTGGTTCTCATCCGACCCAGTGCCAAAACTACTTTGAACTGTCGTCATTTTGCGATCGGTGCAGGTCTCGTACATCAGCAACTCTCGAGTGACTGAAGCGGACGCTGACAATTGGATGGTACTCCCACTCATCGAAGAAAATGAGGTAGTGGATGACCAAAGATTGGTTTTTTCTGCCTACTGAGTGATCGAACCTACCAACCTCGAATAATCGTTCTTTGAGCGACACAGCATTCTGGTCTCTCCAGATTAGAGTGGGATCACGTTTTGAATTTTCCCGCCACACCGTAATCAAACTAAAAATCGATTTTAGAATATGAAATGTTTCTGAAACATATCCATATTTCGTTCATCAGCGTTCGGAATTAAAATCTGGATAAGTTTCAGAAGAATTTGATATTTCACGTTTGCAGTTCGATTATAATCCTTTCCTGTAGGTGTAGAATTCAGAGAGAGCCTGAATTTCGAGGGAGCCAACATCGTAGACGGACTAGTTCACCTAGTTAGATGCCGTTGCCGAACTTGTTGATTCGTTTGCGGAAACGAGAGACGATCTGAGAGATAGATCACTATCTATGACTAGTGTAGTCGAAAAAAATGACAGCAAGTATCTAGAGAATTTTAAAAAAAAAATTACTAACTCAATAATATTATTCCCCAGACGGAAGCTTCATGTGAGCGTCGCAACTTCCTCCTGCTACATGTGCCATCGTTGAGGGTATGCACTTTGATAGAGAAATCTCAGCGATAAAATAATATTTGAAGCATTTATCCAAAAACAAAATATTGTTCTTGGACAATTTTCATGCAATTTCAACTTGAGGAGTTTCTGCACAAGTTCGATCGCCTACCTCAACCGGCTGAAGATCATAAACAGATCAAGCTTGAAGATCCGGACATTGACACCATTTCCGTTCTTGAGTGAGTCGACGCACTCTATTTTTCGTTCCTTCTTATTTTGCAATGGTTAGGGGCAGATTTGGGTACTACCCCGAGTTGTAAATTTTTTTTTCGTAAAATTCATTTTAGAAATACATTATTCATAAAAAATAATATGGGAAAAATATTTGTGGAAAACCGTCTTTGAGAAAACACCAATTGTAAAATTTATTTTAGAAATTCGCAATGGGAAATCATTTTTGTTCATCTAGCTCGGATACTAAAAGCGGTAGTAGATTGGATGTCATCAATCGGATTATAGCCTAATGGATGAAAGCACTTTTTTTGCTCTTCTTGCTGTATGTTCTCAGAGTTATCAAAAGGTCAAAAATGGATCGAAAACGTGCAAAAAACACACCTAATAGATTCTCATCCGTCGGTGGTCATCAGACCATCACGGTTATCATACACGGCAGGTTGGGAGAAATCTTAGCCTAACCCTAGTACGCTCAGGACGTCTGTTATGACGCCGATCTCATCTGTCATCACCACGGATTTCGACGACGACATCGTTGAGGGAAGGGCGAATGAGGATATGAACCCGTCCAAGAAGATGGAAGAACGATTCGCCTCAGAATCGCCGTACACATCTGCTGGTAAGTCCTCCAATGGTAATAAAAACTAGCAAAATTATCTAGGATGAAAAATACGACTCTTCATTCCTCCTAGATACTCTCTTTCTTTACTCGGAGAGGCAGCATGAGGGATGAAGAGGAGGAATCTTCATCCTCACAGACTTACATATAATATTTACTAATAACTGAAAAAGGAAAAGTTGCAGATTCATCGTACTTTGAGTCCGCGGAGCGTAGAGGAGACTCTCCCATTGACAATGGAGGTCTAAATTCACTATTAATAGATATTTTGAGCTGAAAGACTTTTCAGATCGCACTGGATGTCTCTTCAGCCATTCGATTGATCCACGTAAAACCGTGACCCGTACGAGCGAGGTACATATTTGCTTATCCATTTATGATTTAAAAAATACAATGGGCGGGCCAAATTGATTTCTTCAGCACTCTTTCTTGAGCCCTCCGATTTGTACGTTCAAGATCGAACCTGCTTCGCCTATTGATTGTGCGACTCCTGGATATGATTTTTTATCGGTTATTAAATAATGATCCTCATCTAGATCATTTCGAAATATTATCAAAAATATCAATATAAAAAAGAATTTAAAACAAAAAATTCAAAACTGTGTCAATGCTTCTTTTAGTTTCCTCACTCACGCATCCTACGGGCGCTGTAATCGGAAAGACGGCTGCAGCAACTGCTTATATTCCGACTATCGGAGAAACGAACCGTGAGTTGACCAATAATTATAGCGACGTTCAACGCAGAGCGCGTGATAATGATTCTCAGCTCTAAATAATATTTCGTAATGGTATGGCATTTCTAACACTTCGGATAGTGTGATCTCTAATGTAACAAATATTCTTTATAACTCCTCGTTGCATGTTTATACAGGAAAATATTGATGCCAATCCGGCTTTCAAATGGGGACATTAAAATGTATTGCCCTTCAAATAGTCGTGATGAGAGATAAAATGAATTAGGTAGTATCTCTTAGATTCGGGCACACTTGACTTGCCGCCTACTCGCAAGATTCATGCTGGTGTTGTGAAGAAACAGGTATTGTCTGAGACATCTGGTATTGTTCACCTAATAGGCCACACGTTAACTGAGCTTATAGGTGAGTTATTAGGTGAGCAATACGGTTGCCCATGCAGTTCACTGATGGTCTCAGACCATTCATTTGACCATTCTTTTCCAACCCAAGTATCTAAGGATGGAGAATTATTTTCTAGTTCTGTCCAATCAAAGTGAAAATGAATGAAGTGACGTATTTTTCACCCTGTACGATCGATTGTAGATGAGTGCGCAATCTCCGTGTCCTCGTTGCTACGTGATGCTCGACAATCTAGACGAGGCGAAAGCCCACATTGAGAGAGTGAGCGATTTGTCGGTACAATCTAGGTCGGATGAGAACATTCGTATTCTACCTATCCTACTGGATGAAAACCAATTTTTTTCGTTTTCTTTCGCATATGGGATTGTGAACCAACCTACTGACAAAATACTACAACGCCCAAAATTTTTTGTAGTTCTCATCCAGTAGGTTCACATCCGAATATTCTCATCCGACCTAGTGCCGATTTGTCTCCATGCATTTCCTCTTCTAAACCGTTCTGTCGTGTAAGCAAGACATCGTACGAATGATTATAGATAGTTCCTCTTCCATAATGTGTACAATTCAACAATATTTTTTTCATTAGTATGAGCAGTATTTCATTAGTATGTATGAGCAGTCAGAGCAGAGCCTACGTTGAAAACATGTACAACAACATCGATCGTAGCCTAGCAGTTGAAATCTTCAGGCAACATGCGTCCAAATCGGAATGCACGCTTGTGAAGTCTGCGCTAAACGTCTCGCTAGCAAGTGGACGCTGAAGAAGCATGTTGAGAGGCATGCGGTAGGTAGAGGAAAGTACTCTCTCAAAATTCCATGATCATGCCAAAAAAAAATTTTTAGGGTTGTACATACATATTATTTTGTCAGTAGTTTCTCAATCCCAAAAGTGATAGAAAACAAACAAAAATAGATTTTCAACCAGTAGGTTCTCATGCGAATCTTTGCTCATCCGACCCAATGATAAACTATCAAACAGGAGAAACCTCGCTGTGTCTTCTGCTCTAATCACTTCAAGTCCGTTGATGAATTGCTCGAGCACAATCTCCTTTCTGGACACATGTATCGGTTGGCTGCTCGTACATATCTATCTACTTCTTATGAAACCTTGGCGTTTCTTTACTTTAGTGCCCAAAGGTTAAAGACTATTTTATTCCTCTCACTGCGCACAGAGATAATGATGATTCTGATATTTATTCTTTATCCTTACAGTCCCGAGGAGGCTGGTGCGGGTGCTCCCGAGATCAACGAGTTGAGGAAATTGAGAAGACAAGAACAGAAAGATGCCATGAGAAATAAGGAGGCTACTCAGTGAGTAGTTTTGCAATGATATAACTAAGTTATTCTAGACAAGAGTAGAATTTAGGATATCGACAGGTTGTCAGGCGTAGTCAGTGGCTAGCCACTAGTGCTCTCTTAATGGAATTGAATTCCAATGGAATTCCAATAGAGTTCCATTACCTTATCATTCACCACACTCTCTCGCAACCAGAGCAGTCAAATCCCTTTGTTCCTCTTATTGGAATTCCGGAATCAATTCCAACAAGAGAACTCTACTAGTCACCCTTTTGTTTGTTGTATGTTTCTTTAGATAAGAAGGCTCCCTCTCGTTTAGCACTTCCTTTCTAAATTCCATTCCATCACTCTACCATGTTTCTTTATAATTATCGTCTTCGCTTGTTGCAGCAATCTCTCCACTGTTGTCGCAGCTTTCGAGGATGTGAATGCTGTTGTTCCTGCTGCAAGTGAAGAACAGCCGATTGCGAAGATTCGAAAGGTTCGTATCTTCATCGACACTCTGCCGAGTGGTTAAAGTTACCCAACAAGGACGATTTTAACCCCCTATTTTTATTTGCTCATCGGATAGAGAATGGTCGAATTAGTATTGCTCGCACATTAAAAAAGTCAGAAAATCGATAATAGCCCTAAAAACAGGCTTGGGAAATCGGCTTTGTGTTGGGATTGATCATCAGGCAATTCAAATCGGAATATGGGGAGACTTAATTGTTTATCGCTGTGACTCCGCTCCCTTTCACTTTCTATGGTTCACTGACTCCGCATTTTTCTTTCTAGATTCAATAATGAAATAAAAATTTATCAATAAACATAATTAAATAAATTATTCAATTAATTTTTTTTTAAAGTCACTCGTATGTAGCTTTGTCGCTACTTTGCGGTTGCGGTTTTCGCGCGCATTCAAACGATAATTTGTCCTGGTTGGGTAACTTTAAAGCCAATATTTTCAGAAGTTCGGTAGGGTATCACAAGTGATTCACATCAAGGATGTGAAAAATATTTTTCGATCTCTCATTTCACAATACTCTCTCGGATACTCTGACCGACGAGAGAGCATTGCATATCGAGAGATCGTTTTTCGCAGATGACTCCTATCGATGATGAGGCAGTAAATGCAGTGGCCTCTCTTATGGAATTGGACGATCAAGCAATTGATGAAAAATAATCCAAAGAAATGTTTCATAAAAGAAAAGTAAAGTAAATATTCATAACGTGCACACGATGATAAAGATATTCAGTGATTTCCACTCTATTTTTTAATATAATTTCCACTCTATTTTGTTAATGTTTCAAAACGGGTTCAAATTCCCAACATTATTATCACGTATTGTTGATGCACAACGATGCTGAATGAGTAAAAGGCTTTATTTTTAGCAATAATATTTATTAAGAAAATAAGCAAAAAAAGAGAAGAAGACAATCTAGAGATACCAAATATTAAAACTCAGGAGAATCGACTACCGTATTAATGAAAACAGTATCGAAGAAATTAGAGAAATGGATAGACAAAACAAAAATTAGACGAGGATGAGGGGGAAAACGGATAGAAAAATGGATGGAAATGGAGAGATGAAATAGAGAAAAAACATCGGTTTGCGGTAGCGAGGGAGGCGAACTACGGAGATGGGATAACATATAAAATTGCGGGAATTAAATGGAAGAACAGTGGATTGGTCGGATCGTACCCGTACTTGTCGTTACAATATAATAGGGAGTAGGATATCGTGATTAACGAAGGAGGGGGAGAATCGAGTTCTCATTGTTAAGCCCCCGCCTTGGCGTAGAGATCCTTAATTGTATCTTCGTACTTCTGGGTGATTGGTCTTCGTTTCAGCTTGAGCGCCTCTGTGAGCAGACCGCTGTCAGGCGTCCAAACCTACAATTTATTTTAAATTGAAATCTATCTGCGCATATCCACGTAAAAGCGCCCTTGAATAATTTAATGTAAGACGGAGTTGGTAATCAAGGCAAGGGTAGAACAGTCCTTCGAGATAAATATATCACCTCAGAACAAAGATGGATGGCGCCCGGCTGCTCGACGCGGGACAACTTGTCTAAAATGCGGTTCATCATGTTCAATTTAATTAAATGTTCATTCAGTTATGGTCATAGAATCACGAGAAAAACGATATATTTGATGTTGAATTGAATGCACGTAAATGGTAGCCAATCCACTTGCAAATAAACTCACTCTTACTGGCGTGCTCATCGAGCTTCTTCTTGAATGCCTTGATGACAGCAGCGTTTGCGCACAATTCCTCCGTCGAGCCGGAGACTCCGACCTGACAATGGCAAAAATGAGCACATCAGGGAATTTTTGGGAGAAATCAATGAATTTGTTCTCATCACATAAGAGAGACACACCTCCTCCGCAATTTTCTCCAGGTGCTTCTGGTTAGGCACTACGAGAGCGATCGTGAATGCCTGCAAATTTATAGCATTAGTATGCAAAAAAAAGAACATGTATATTTGGGACAAACTGGTTTAAAAAATTTCGAACCGTAATTTTTGAACCCAATTAGAGAAAATTTCGTTATGTATGATTCACCTCCAATCCGCTACCATACACGCAGATGTTCTCGACGATTGGGCAAGTAAGCAGAGCAGTCTCGCACTTGGCCAGCGAGACGTATTCACCATGCTGCAGCTTCACCAAATCCTTCTTGCGATCTGCAAAAAGTGCAATAAGAATATAAAAATATATGCAAAGAAATACAAAAAAAATTTAATGACGCGAATAATTACCGATGATGAGCAGACTGCCATCCTCGCGCCACTCTCCAATGTCACCCGTCGCGAAATATCTGTGTTAACGATTTCTTTGATGCACATGAATTAGTATCGCACAAGTGCGAGAGTATCGCAAGGATGCTCGAACTTGCAACCCTTGTATGAAATATTTTTTAAAAACAGTCCTTGAAAAGTTTGAGTCCCATCCAGTCGCTTTAACCCCCCCCCCCCTTTCACAGTCGGGAATCATCAGTACCTCTTTCCCTTGTACTCGACAAAGTCCTCTGCAGTCTTCTCGGGCTGCTTCCAGTATCCGGCAGAAATGTTCGGTCCCGTGATCATGATCTCGCCTTGTGGTGGATCGTTGAAGGGTGAGTAGTTACCTGCGACAATGAACCCTCAATTATACCCAACGAACAAGTTCGTATTTGGAACACAAAGTGGTCTTACAACCAACCCCCGGTTGACCAGAAAACTGATGTCCTCTATTTAATAGTCTCCAGTTATTGTAAGATCAATTTGCTCAGGGAAGACGATACAGTGTTTAGCGCGATAGGAACAGGAATACGCGGAACGGTTTAATATGTTGACGATACTCACCCTCAAGCCACTCCCTCAGTGCAATCTGAGAGCATCGCACGGGAGGTCCGACCGTGCCTGTCGACAAATCAGTGATCTCAGCGACGCAAGCTGCGCCGCACGTTTCAGTCAGTCCGTAGCCCTGCAAAGAATAGAATATACGAGTGAACGACTATGACTAAACAAGGGAACCACATAACCTTGTTGCGAAATTGGGATAAGTGCTAAATACCATTCGAAAGAGTATCAAAAGCTGTGAGTTTATTCATGTTTTCAAATCCTGCTACGAGCGACCATTTTATTTTTCACGCGAGTCTGGAACAGATTAAAAATGGAAAGTGTTCAAAACGTGGCTCAAAGTTGTTCTCCATCGAATAACTGATTTATTACCTGTTCCATACATTCGTAGAACCTAACGGAATCGGCCTCATATGCGTTTATTTTTATTTTTTTAAACTTCGGATTCCAAGTCAATAAGAAAAAAGCACTAAAAAGTTGGTACCTGCACGACCGGACAACACATGCAGATGTTCATGAAACGCTGCGTTTCGGGATTAAGAGCCGCTCCTGCAAATAACAGAGGAATTTTCAATGATCAACTTATTGGATAGGAAACGAGTGTAAAATCGATATTCGGAACTTGGCATAATAGTGGAATGAGAATCACAAGGAATTCGTACCTCCAGACAGAACTCCGCGCAGGCGACCGCCCAAAAGTCGACGAATCTTCTTGAAGATAACACTGCAAAATATGCCAAATAAAACAAATAATGAGATAGAAGAACGACTCAAATGAAGAAATCACGAGATATATAATTACAATAATCGAAATATGTGCATCCTCACCGATCGAGGAAGGGACTCGCGTAACCCTCTTGGTAGCGGGCGCGCTTGCGTTCGTAATTCAACTTGAACAATTCCTGGAAATATGCAATTTAGATTTTTTAAAAGTAACAAGTAAACGTCACCTGCATGAATCTGGGAGAGGCAGCAACCTCCTCCGAGACGGCCTTGAAGATGCGATCCATGATGGCCTCAAACATTTTCATTTTTTTTCTAACAAATAAAATAATAAATGCTGCATTACATGACGATCTAGTTTCTCCTCATTAAAAATATATACATGTATGACAATACCGAGTTTTAGATACAGCGATTTGAATGTTGTCACTAAAAGAAATGTGATTTCAGTATTACACTGCTGGGCTAATTGCCACTAATGTACGGGGGGGGGTCCGCAATTTTCGAAAAAAATTATCTTAGGTAGCTCCTCACAAAATATTTCACGCTGCTACGGGGGCATCGCTAATTGTCGCACATAACTGTGAGGGGGCTCTGCAGCTGTATGATCTAGCGGTTTTAAAGCCCAGCAGTGTCTCAGTACCGGGACTGCAGCTAGCAGTGTTGGTCGTAGCGCGTAGCAGTCGCCATGAGTGCCCTTGAGGATCTTGCTTCCACGATCGTGCAGGGTGAGCGGGGAGGAGTAGCCCACTTTCGCGCCGCGTACCTGGGCAAATCCAATACATTCGAAATTGCTGATAAGCACGGGACTCACGAGACAAGTCATCTCCGCGCTCAGTTCAAGAATATGCGCAAGCGGAAGGTAGCCGATGTAAGTGTCCGTCTTGCTGAAACATATAACGCATGTTATCATTGAAACAATGCAGTGACCAACAACAACAGCAACGCACCAGATGATGCCCACTCCTGCGCCCTGTCCAGCAATGGCCGAAACAACGTTCTGGTGCAGCAGGATGACTCCCTTAGCTGCGCCTGTCGTGCCCGATGTGTACATGATCAGAGCGATGTCGGTAGATTTGGCCGTCGATTCAGCTACAATAAATAAATAAAGGCAAAATGTGGACAGTGCAATTGCGCTGAATACCGCTTAGATGACTTTTTTTTCAACACTGCCCAGGCATAAAGTGTATAAACTCACAGATAACAGTCGGGTTGCGATCGAGCAGACCGTTCCACGAAAGCACATGTGCGAACTGAGCCCTGCATAGATTGGGCATTAGCTGGGCTTTAGGAATGCGCAAAAATATCTCAATTCCATGTTTTCTCTGCGATAAAAAATATTTCGAATGCAATGTCGCCATTCCGTCCGGACGAGAGAACATGTGCATCAAGGTGAGATGCGTGCCGAACAGGTTTATATTACTCGCGGTTCTCAAAACTGTCTAATGATGGTTGCTTTAAGAAATTTGTACGCGAACCCATCGAATATGGGAATATGGGTTGCTATATGCACAATGGTACCTTAACCTGTCCAAATGTTGGTTGGATAGGTGCTCGAAATGGTGAAATTGTGGGTTGGTTGTGTGCGTTGTCACACAGTATGCGACCTATAGTGCCGAATGGTCTTCGCTACTCGACCCTCACCTGACGCTTGCGAGATCGGGTGCAGCTGCGTGCTTGTCCACCTGTGGGAAGTACACGAGAGTGTGTAGCGTCTTGCAACGAGTGCCCACAGCGCCCAGCTACAATATTAACAATAATATATCTTCAATATATTCGCTCCAGAGAACTTATCAAAAAAATTTTTAAAAAGTAGACATGTTTTTAATCGAAAGAGACAATTGGTAAATGAAATCAGGAAGGCTTATCATTAATTTGCCCAATCGAACTCTATGTTTGATGCTGCACCTTCTCAATCAACTCTGCCGATGTGACTAGCATCGTCGCGTCCGTCTCGTTGATAGCAGCAACAATCGCCTGAAATTATTAATATTATATTGAGATATATCAAAGTTCGACAATCAGTGTTGAGCGTGAACCACCAACGCCAGGATTTGTGGTGGTATAAAAGGGTGTTTTCCGGTGGTACAAATGTGAAAAATCGATATTTTTCGCATAATTTTCGGGTTCGCAATCTCGGGAGTACACACGAAAGTTGGTAGATAACTTGCCTCTTCTCCAAGTGTGGCATACACCGTGACAATGGGGATGTTGGCGCGGAAGCACGCGAGTGCCGTCATCATCCAGTGCGCGCGCGTCTCCGCGAAGATCACAACCTGTAGTTAGTCATCTTGTTCCGCCGGTTCCAAGCACCCATGAGCTAGCGGGGATATAGTCAGTATTAGAGATGCCGATTGGATGGCGATGGAGATGTAGTTAGTATGTATATCTCTGTGATTAAGCCAGAATACAATTCAATTGCAAATATATTCGGTGGGTAGCGTACCTTTGGATCAGTCGAGTCAGCACACAGATCCTTGATTCCGGCCGCCAGATGGGAGACCTTGGCCTCCACCTCGCGATACGATAGCCAAGAGTACTCGCCCAACTCCCACTTCAAATAACACTATGTTAATCCATCACAATATAAGTACCAACAGTGATTGCGAATTCGAAGAGTGTGGAGGAAGTAGTGAAAATATATTACTCAGATTGTATAGCATTTTTTACATTGATTGAGGAAGTAATCTAAATGAATCAACTCTTCTGACCTTCTCGAACACTCTTCCATTGTCTTGTTTCTCCTGATGGACAGCGATGAGCTGACGCGTTCCCAGACAGGGCGACTCGTCGTGCACTTCCACAATATGACGCCACACCTAACAGTAAATAATCATCCGTAACAATTTAGAATCAATTGTTAATCTATCTTGATAAGATTTAAGTTTTTTTTACAAAGTTTTAAAAAAAAAACAATGTCAAGTGAATATATCTAAGTATATATAGAATGTTCTATTACTGAATCAACTATAATTTAAGGTAATTTATTTAGTGCACAAGCACCTCACGAGAAGGTACATGATACATCCCAGCACAGATTTCGATCAACTGCTCGATGGTTATCTACTTCGACCGAACTTTCAGTTCACGATTTTATATGTCTCACCTTGTCTACCGTATCTTTGCCAGGAAAATCTTCCGAAATCAAACCGTCCACATGTCTCATAGGACCATCGCGATCCTCCACGAACCGAGCCTGTAAAAAATATTCTATCCACACAGCAATTTGTCGGTAAGGTGTGTGCTCAATAGTTTTAGAAAAAAAAGTCAAAGTACAACCAACGACGACGAAAAATATGTATTCGTTTTCCTTTTCTACACACACAACACAGCCTGTAGAAATATGTTTCTTTCGCCTATTATCAATTTCGCTGAGAAGGGTTGCATATTTCTCAGAGAAATTGAGTCGACGAGAGATAGGAGTGCAGAGAAAAACATAGCAACAGAGAGGGTTGAGATAAGAACGTGCGCAATCATTTATCGAAAGTGAAAGAAGTAATCAATCACCCATCAGTGCAAACAGGGTGGTCCACTTTTATCCTTCACTTTCTTCAACCGATAGTAATCTCGAGCCTCGACATAAGTAACTGGTTTGGTGTCAATTTAGCCGTTTACTTAATTGCGGTTAAAGCGTTCAGCGAGAACGGGTATGTGACATGGGCAATACTTTCATTCGAATGGCCTTCGAAAATTGAAACTCAAAATTCGCACATTGTCGCGTCAACTGTTAGAAGTGTCATGAAGCCAGAAAAAAATAAATATAAAAATATGTTTTTAAAAAACAAAGGCCTGCGTAGATACCTTGACTCTTCCCGACTTGCGCAGTTTCTCAGTAGGCGAGTTGAACAGCTGGTACGGCAGGTAATTAAGACAATCGTATATGAAGAACCTAAAAATATCACACATATTGCATCAAAACTTGAGTTGTAACAATCTAACTGACCACACACGGAGGATACCGATGAAGATGCGAATCCAGATGGGCGACTCACCTTTCACGACCTTAATTAAAAAATTTACAATTTCTAAGATATCTTTAAACACTACCTTTCCAAGGGTTTGGTCCTTACTCGCGTCGTATGCGTCGGACTTTTTTCTGTCCGGCATTCTGCAAACAATTAAATCAACAAAAAAATATTTACAGCAGTTGAACGGGAAGAAAAGTCGAGAAGGAAGGACAAGGATGACGCATCGTTATACACAACGGAATGACGAAAATATTTAGCGTTCCGACAAACTACGGACCACTCAACGATGTCAACACGGATATAACGATCGAGGAAAATAGAACGCTACAATTTTAGGAGAGAAGTGGGGGTAAATAAATGAATTATCGGGAGTTCGCGCAAGCTCTAAAAAAAGGACACACAACGCTCCCGGAAAAGACGCAAGGACAAGCTATCTATCTTGCTCCCGCTCTCTCTCCCTCTCTTTCTGTTCTATATTGCTGACGTGGATTGGGGAGTAAGTGTGTCGACTGAGAGTAAGAAGATAAACGAAGGTAAAGGAGCGAAGCAGAATTTCGCAAGATAAATTCCTAGACCACGTCGATATAGAGGGCACATTACTCACCATTGCAGTGCGATGGAAAAAAAGGGTAGAAACGGTGATTGGGATTGTCTCGGATTATGTCACATGGTCCATCGACAAACGACTCCCAGCTGGTCATGGAATGGCACACAGTGGTCACGAGGGGGCTCTCAAGCCGCGTGTATGGGCAGTGAAGGGGTGGTAAACGAGGGAGGGCAGAGAGGTTCCTATGGCACCTTTCGCAAGACCACCTGTTTTCGCGTGATCACAGCGACTGCTCCACTACTTTTCCCTCTCCCACTATCTCGCAATCTCTCCCATTTCACTCTACCTAGCGCGAAAGTGCAACTATCCAGCCTAATCCAGTGCCCAATTAACAGGGGACAATTGACGCCGTATTGCAATTTTAAGCATGAAATTAGCGTATAAGCTATACTTGCGAATGATAGCGAGACATTTTTTTTCAGAGATACCACGACATACATACGTGAGAATGGGGGGAAAATCGAAGCTGAGAAAGAGAGTCGAGCGGCATAAAAAACAGACACGTCTGAACTCAGCGCGCGCGTGTTTTGAAGCGCGCGCACAATAATACGGTATCCAACAAAATTGAATACTGATTTTTATTTTGAAAATTGCAAGAGACATGATGTATATTTCCAGCTCTACGCGTCAAAATAAATGATGAGAAAAAACACCCATTCCATCGAGAGTGAAATCATGGTTGCTCGGTTCGACACGCGCTGATAAGTGAAAGTGATAAGCGAGACAAAGGAAGAGAGAATATCAAAGGCTGGTAATCTCCAATCCCCAAGTTTCAGAGGACGAAGTCCAACTAAATTGACTGACAGTTAACTGACATTCAAACACTCACAAATTTATACAATCGAATACAAGGAACAATTTAAGAAAAAAAAGATATTATTGAATTACAAATTATGATAATTATGTTTAAATGCATATTCTCAATATCCATCCGTATCGATAACATTGAGCTCCTCTACATCCTCTCTCACATCAGATTCGTCGAATCTGAAATGGCATTGCATTTTGACCAATTCGACACTATAAATACATGTGTCCATCACTGGAGGCAAACAATTTTCACCTTGCCCCTTCGAGGCTCATTCGGTGTTCGTGCGCCTGGAGAACCCGCAACTGCATCTTTTGTATTTCTAGCTGACGGCTGAGTAACTGAAATCATTCTATATTCACTCAATTACTTTTTCAACTGAAGCTGCCGCAATCTATCAAATGTAGGACTGCGAAAATAAGCATATAAGCGAAATAGTATAATGTATGACTGCGAAAATAAGAATGTACCTCTTTCTGTAGCTCGGCCACTTCGGGGTCATTTGAGGGCATGAGCAATACCGGAGCGAGGGGCGTGAATTCTGGCCTGTACAAGGAACGATGAGGCCGCGCATCTCCCTATCTATCGTACCGTTCTCTGGCTTCGTCGAATGGTGTTATAACATCGTGACCGACTAATCCATGGCTCTGATTGTACATGATATTGCGCTCAACAGCAGCGGCGATTGAAGCAGTTGCCGAAGTGGATTGGGAATCAAGTCGAAGCGAATCTTAATGTTTTTATTGCAACCATAAAAAAATATATGTACTCACTATGTGCAATCATCATGTTACTCAACCGCGAAGCAGCCCCGCGCATTGCTCCTGGAACAAAACCGTATGCTACCACACTTCCAGTTCCCTGGCAAGGACCTTTCAATCAATCGAACCGTAATGATGCAAGGGTTCCTATTATCTATTTCATTTTTTTTCATCAAAACATGTCACGAAATCTAAAGATAGTTTACCTTCTCGCATGCAAATTTTACCATCTGCCATTTCCCCCCTCGTTTGGTGCCACTGACCTCTACCCTGAGCCTCTGCTCTTTCCCATTTAGAAAGAACAGAGAAACGGAGAAAAAGGAAGGAGCCATGTACAGGAAAGATGGCAGAATTTAGTCATGCTACTATGACCTAAACTATCCTTCAAGTGAAATTTTCATGGCACACTTCAATGAAAAATTAAATAGATATTTGGACTCCTTGCAATATTCCGGTCCGATCTATGGTACTCTCATGACAAATTGTCATTGACAACACAAATTCCATTTATTTTTTTAGCTGTGACAACTCTTGTCTCGCAAAACGGCCTCATATCAAGCACCCAAATTGACAATAACTACCAACTCTGATCGTCTCTCTTGTGCTGCCTACTTTCTTTAATCGCCCGCTCCGTATTCGCCCGTCGATAAGTGGGATGATTCGAGTCGTACACTGTAATCGACAAATCAGAATTAAACGTATTTAATGATTGCACTGACCCTTGGCATGTCGTAGTCCCCTCGTCCTGGATAATGCTGATACCCTGTTGTGCGAGTTTGGTGGTGGTGCAGCGGCTGCAGACGAATCATCCGTTGGCGCAAGCCGCTCGTTGCCACTTGCAGCAGATGTCGCACGCGAGCCACTGGCGACCGTCGGATCAACAGCTGTCAGTTCATCCTCCTCAATACTGCAAGAGAAAGGCCATTGCATATATACAAAGAACACGAAGAAATGTCATTAATAGCTAAGCATAACTTGGCACTCCTCTGTTTCTTGCCCAACTTATGTCTTTAATTGGCCCATTCTGATGGGCAAAAAACAGAGAACAACCCATACTCCAATTAAATTATATTAATATCATTATCCAGTCTTTCGTTTATTTTCATCGAATAAAAAGGAACGAACTCATCAATATATTTGCAATCGATCCTGGAAGCTGACAGCGTCATATACGTAGGCTCTCTCTGAAATATCGTTAATCCTCGGGGTGTAGATAATGGGACGTTGGTCGATAATTTTGGAATTTATAATTGCTCTTTTAGTATTTGCTCACTGTTTCTCTATTCAGCACTGGGACGAGAAAGGCAGATTGAGTGTTCTGGTCGAATCGAGATCGACGCAGATATGGCTGTCGCTTGAAAAACGGCTGCAACGATACCATCTATACTTGGGCTGTGCGAAAAAAATTTCGATCTCGCATTTCGAAATGTTCTCTCGCTTTCTCTGACCATTGCGAAATGAGAGTTCGAAATTTTTTTGCACAGTCCAGATCCATACCATCAACTGAGCTACCACCCTGACCGGTTAGCAGACCACTATATGCTCGAATATACTTTTGATGTGCCGTCATACTGTCTTAAAAGCCGAAGCGAACTTACTGGTGTTCTGTATATCTTCCTGTGTTCGGAGTCGGTCGAACGGAAGGTATACGACGTCATTTTAGACATTGCTGCAGCCTTCACGAATTCCTCATCGAATCCTTCCTGAGCATGTGATTTAAAGAAAAAAAAATGTATAAACGATCTTGAGGCATTCTACAATTGCATTTACAAGTCGGTTCGCTATTTGCAAATTACCATTGTCCGCTTTCTACATGGAAATCGCAAGTGATAGAAGCACGAAAAGAAAAAAAAACGGAGTTAAAATTTAAGTCTTAGGGAATAGGTTGACGTACCAGACCGACTCTGATAATACGATGATTCGGGATTGCAGTGTATTCAACGTGGATATCGAGATCGAAAGCTTCACCTGGAAAAAAAGTATGCAATTATTTACGATAAGCCTACAAAGACGGACACGGGTGTGTCAACTGTAATGCTCACTCTGAATATCGATCGGCGCCTTCGATAGTTTCTTGCCTTGCATCTTCTTATCATGACAAAAATCGCAGCTGAAAAGTTCGTAATAATTACTAGGCATAGGCCGCCTAGATATGAGCAAATGAATAAAAACGAACGTTTTCACAAATTCGATAACATCATTTCGCACGGATCTCCAGTACATCCTCTTCTGGAGTGCCGCTTGACTGAAATCAATTAGTTCGCAAAATATGAAATGAGCACATCAAATCAGTTGGTTATTATGACGAAAATAAAATTATAGAGTAAGCCAATATTTCATACGTTCTTTTCGTGCCCACGTGCCCGATTAGCGAGTGTACGCGATCGATCATCTCTTTCACCTGCAATTACTTCCATTTTACTGGCTGGTAACCCCTGCCTCCTCGAGTCCCCCATTTTCACACTTTCGGACACCTATCCAATCCAACATACATTTTGACTAGCAACCCATATTTTGACTAGCAACCCCATTCGAAGCGGCCGAGTACAAATTTCAACAAAAAAAAAACAAGCAGCATTAGATGGTTTTGAGAAGTAAGTAATCGAAGTAATCGAAAGAAATCTTCTTTCGAACCCAAATTACCTCTCCTTTCTTGATGACGAACTTGGGAACATCGACGTGCGCATTCTCACCTCCATACATCAACGTCATGTGATCGTCGTGCATTGAGAAACGACCGCATCGCAATCTCAAAATATTTAATCCTTTTGAAAATTGTTCAATAAACTTGGTCAAAACTATATCTATGGTAGAAAAACAAAAGATCAGATGGGAGAACAAAATGCAATAAACCTGAGTCAAGCCCGATCTACCGCTAGTTAGTGTCAGCCCTACCTCCAGTGACAATGGGCACTCCTGTCTACTCTCTGATCAGCCATCTCCGGATATCGTCCGCTCCTCTTGTACTCAACAATTGCATCGTAAAGTTCGTGTTCCATTCCGCCATATTGATAGCGATGCTCGTCTTCTAAAATATTTACTTGCAAAATAGATAAATCCTAACCTATCCAACCAGTAGTATTAACGATTTATCAATAAATCATGATATACCACACTAGAAATTTTTGGCATAGTAATATCTATGAGATATCGACGAATCAGGGAACCGCTACTGAAACACAACAGATTACATTTTTTTAAAATACCTTCACAGAGCACTTCCTCTTCTTCCGCATATCCCATTGCAATGTCGTCAGACATCATTCCGTTCTGAAAAATATACAGTCAAATAATGAGTAGGAATAATTAGGTCTTTAAATTTAATACATACAAATCGATAAAAAAAAGACTACAAATTGATCAAACATACGTCCAAGATGTACTCCTCTTCGACCACCTCCTCTTGAGTCTCGTCTTCATTGTGTATTAACTCCTTTGTCTCATCCATCATGTCCAATTGAGACATTATTCTAAATGTATTATATATAGGGCAGATATATTTTCAGAACAAGCAAAGAACGCGATAAAATGCAAGAGTAACACAATCGGAGTTTTAAAAATGAATAAATTCAAATATAGAATAAGTTTATCAATGCAGTAGACGTCTACGTAGACCACCGGTGGCACCACTCGGCAACCCCGGAGAAAACTTCAAATTGCCGCCGAAATAGAGTCTGGAATGCGTCAGAGAGAAAAGAGCTAGCCCATAACCCCATCGATCGCTTGCGCATCAAACTCTCACAGAGCCGCCGCACTTACTACTTCACTGTACGAATACGGTAATTGAGTCGTTGAGTTCAAAATTGACTTTTTATAATTTATTATAAATTTAATTTATTTTTAAATGTTGGAAAAAATATTCAAAAAGAATCACCGCATTCCAAAGCCCGAATTACATGATGACGGACGCAAAAAATATCCAATCATTTGTCAAATGTACCTAAAGTTTCGCAGACGATTGAGGAAATTGTTCTTTTATTTTGGAAAGATATGTATGAAAGATATGATAGGTGTGACCAAAGGCAGTCTGGCGTTCTATCGAGGCTACTGCGCAGTAATAAAGATCCTTTCCGCATTTGTTTTCACCCTTTCTACTACTGTAGTTTTCTGTCGAATCGCAAAATGATGTCAGTGATGTCAGTGATGAGTTATTCTTGATACTTTGAAAGTAGCATACTTTCATTTTTTTTGTCACGAATTTGTGTTGTCAATGGAGCTACGTAGTCCAGTATTGTTGTTTTTGTTAGATAATAGACGTAATAGCCATGCTGACGAGAGAAAATGTCAATCGAAATTGCATTTTGTTTCATACTCATTCACGGGTGTATTCCTGTATAATATATTATTATACATATGTATATAGATATATTAGAAAGAAAGAAAACAGCAAACAGAAAAAAGGAAATGAGTAAGGTATTTAGAATTTTTAGATCATGAAGGTTCTTCGATTATACGATTAAAGTTAGTTTTTTTTCAGAATTGAAGAAATCCGTACTCTAAAAACGCTGAAGGTTTTTCTGATCATGCACCACTGTTTTCTGTCCGTCTTATACATAATAATCTAATATTTCTGGCAGGTTTTCAGACTGGCCGGCATTCGTCCGAGGAACACGACTCGACGCCAGATGGCGCAAGTCGCAGCACTCACGCACGAAGGTTTTATTTTTTTAGTGGTGTGATACCATCATTGACGAATATACGACTAAAGCCGTCAATAAAATGACCAACTTTTGAACAATACGTGATTGTTTCTAAAGTATTTATCTTTTGAGAAGCAGCGCATTCAATTTTAATTTTTTTTCATTTCTACTATAATTTCAAATAGGTGTCTCGTGCGATGGCTGCATGATGCCCAACTTCTCGGGTTGCCGTTACAAGTGTCTTCGTTGCTGGGACTTCGACCTTTGCCATGCAGTCAGTTCAGATAGTTTCAATGAGTTTCAATTTATTCTTTGAAGAGTCAACGAGATCGTGGTGCACTAATGATGACAATAATGACAAATTACATATTTTTTCTTACATTTGTTTCACGGAATCATCGATTCTAAGACTCATCTTGTCCCGGAATCGAATGTGTAAATGAAGGAAATTCGATTCCGGGAATTATACCTAGAGGAATCGATACGCAAAACTGCCAATTCTAGTAGGAAAATAGGAAATAGGGATTGATATTTTTTAAAAAAATACTATTAATAACACCAAAATTGTCATCTAGCTGCTGTATAATATAAATGAATCCCTTTGATTGACAGTGCTACATTGCGGATCGCTTTCAAGTCGATCCGTCAAGTGATCAAGTACACGATCGAGAGCATCCCATGCAGTGCATTCTCTCCCATCACGATTTCGGTACCGTTTCAATATCTGCTTATCACACATCATCTATCTAAACAAGGCATCTGAAAGGAGGAGTAACTGGAAAGAATGTCAGAAACTCTTCCAACGAAATCAAGGGACTTTCAATTACAGTAGTTAGCCGTTGGCTCTTTGCCAAAGTATTTTTCCCTTCTCCAGTCCTCCGAATGAGAGAGCCATGAGTGGGATCGACTGGAACAGACTAGGGGGAGACCGGGGTAGATCAAGGCTCACTTCCCATCAAATCCGTTGTTCAAACTCCTGCAATTTCTTGAACTTAATATTTAGGGTAGTTCTGGAACTATGCCAATTCAGTCTAACTCGGTTCATTGAAGTCGTAGAAGTACGTGAGTTTTGGAAATCTGATATGGTAACGGATTGCTACAATAATTGGCAGATTAGTCACCAAAATGTGTTACTCCTCCTTTAATTGAATTTGCTTGTTTGGGTAAAAAGGAGTCCGAGAAGCAGTAAGGGTGATTCACGTGATAAAGATCAGTAAAATTTTGCAGAGATGTTCTACGCTGACGACGAAACTCGCAACTACTCAACGTGTCGCATTGCTGTTCTAACTTGCCCCTATTGCAACGAGAGGGGGTTCGGGTATGATATAATTTGTATTTAGTATTTTATTTTATTTCTTCTTTAATTTTGTGAATGCTCCTCTTTGAAACTCGATTTTGAGGTACGCCCAGTTTTACGAACATGTCATGAGAAACCACGCTGATCCAATGCCATACCAAGTGGTGAGTCAGATTATCTCTAAATAGAGCAGGCTATTTAAAAAAATCAATGAAAATATATCTAGATATTATATTCCTTTAAAAAAGTTATAGTAGATGATGTAAAGAATGAGAGAACTATTTCTGGTCTGTATTATTTCTTATTTTCGCCTCTTAAAGAACGAGAGGCACGAATGCTGGCTCAATTATCATAAGCGAGCGGTGAGCGCCGATTTGCATGCGCCGTTTCTTCATTGCCCTTCTCTCTCTCGCTCGTTGCATGCACGATCAGGGGCGCTCGGCACCCAGCCAATCGGTCATATCTCAGTTCAAACGAAAATTGAAAACATGGGAGTTTCGAAAGTGTTATAGGGTGCTCGTGCCACATCATCTGGCATAGAGAACTCACTTAGCCAGATATTCGTGCCCCTCCCCCTTTAATGGCACTCGAACCACAAACATTTCTCATAACGGAGACGCTCGTAGAAAAACCGGAAACGGAGATAGAAGATTTATATGGAGTGTCAAAGGGGAGGTAGATGCACTCGGTTACTGATTGGTCTCTTTCGCCACAGAGCTACGAAGATCCGAATTCACTCTCATTTTATATTTCATCCAGCAGAGCTAATATAAGGATAAATTTCTTAATATCTAATCTGCAGAACTGCCCACTTTGCATCGGTCTGGTCGACACTGAATCTGCAAATCGGGTAGTAGACAACTTGAAGCATCATTGGACATCCATCCATTATCTGGTAAGCCGGTAAATCGTGTATATTCCTTTCATAGATTCGATTTTGAAGAATCTGAGTTTTGTAATTTTAAATTGAATTCAATTTACGATTAGATACTTTTTTTTAAAAATATTTTATTTTTATTTTGAGATGATTTGAAGTTAGATTCCCGAAATCACCACTTTGATATCTCATCATCGACCAAATTTAGATATATCGAATTGGTTGTCTGCCAAACGCCACTGACCGGCAGGCAACGAGTGAGAGACCTTGCAAAGTGGGGAGAGCGCGTCCACCATTTGCATCTCTCGCTCGATTCCTCAGAGCCCACTTTTAAGAATTGTCTTTTCAGTACGCTCCGGTAATGCAGACAACACTCGCGCCTTCAGCAGGCACAGAAGCCGTGGTCACTGCTCAGCCGCCTGCATCACGCCTCACTCGATCAGGCACAGCTGCAGCTGCTGCAGCTGCAGCTCTAGCGGGGCCCGATGCGACCATAGGCGGTGCATTGACACCGGGGCCATTTGATCTGCCGCCCGCAGCGAGGTGGGCAACAGAAAAGGGAAGGGATACATTATGAGACTAACAATAGTGGTTTCTTTGTCATAAGTACCGCCCTCTGTATGTTGAATTTGCCTGGCAGACGATAATTATTTGGGAATAAATAAATATTATTAAAAGTTAAAACAATTGCAGAAACGGAGCGAGACGGCCGATGATGGCAAGAAGAGCGGCTCGACAGCAACCAGGAGATAGGACTGACAGAGAGAACAGAACGGAGAATAGGGAACAAAGACAACAAGGTTCTCCTCGCATCAAATATATTGATTAAAAAAAGATTGTTATACACGCTGACGTATTTCTGATGAGACTATAAGATAACGAAGCAACAAAGGTTGTATTTTAATAGTGCAAATTTCATAGGTTGTTAAATATCAATAGTTTTTATTGAGTTTCCAACCGTAGGGAAGTGCAATGTAGTTCAATTATTTGGATTCACAATATTGCAGCCGCAGCAGCCGCGGCATTTGGTATGCCATGGACGGAGAATGACGAAGTGCAGGACTTGTTCAGGTGAGATATTTTGGCTCTGTTCTAGATATGGGGGCCCATAGAAATTATGGGGGCCCATGAAATTTGTGGGGGCCCAAAAAATTATGGGGGCCCATCACGGGCCAATTTTTTTATGGGGGCCCATGAAATTTATAGGGGCCCATGAAAATTATGGGGGCCCAGTATCAATTGTAGTTAATTCATTAGACACAGTAATTTTGAGTTATTTTGGTCGTACTGGTTGTGGGTGCATCAAGAACATCAATATCGTCATCAAGAGCAGGGTCATCATTGTTGAAGTCATAATCACCTACGGGCTGATCATTATTCAGGTCTGGAGTGATATTCTGAGAGGTGACAGGATCATTCATGGGGAGAGAGGCTAAAGGTGGTTCAACTGTGGAGGGAGTAGGCACATTCACAGGGATGGGAGGGACTGACGGGCTACGCTAGATATTTGAGTAATCATGGTAGGATCAACGGCAGAGGGAAACACATCCACAAGGACGAGAGGGACTGATGGAACAACTGATGTTTCTGATGAATTAACTACAATTGATAATGGGCCCCCATAATTATCATGGGCCCCTATTATTTTCATGGGCCCCCATAAAAAAATCGGTCCAGGATGGGCCCCCATAATTTTTTTGGGCCCCCACAATTTTCATGGGCCCCCATAATTTCTATGGGCCCCCATAATTTTAACAACACAGAGCCGATATTTTTCCATCTCAAATTTCTTCGCCCAATGCAGATATCATTATACACGGAAAACGTCAGGAATACTCTCTTTTCTTGAGAATTTCTCGCTCAAACGATCTATATGTTGACTTTTATCGTCTGGCGCGAGAAGGATCGATATTCTCGATAACGACCGCACAATAGTTCCTACTGCCCTTCACCTTCTTACACATACCCTTCAGGCTGGTGCAGCGAAACGATCCTACACGTGCTGCTGCGGCCGCTGTCACTGACAGAGGGGTATCAAAATTAATTGATCTAAATTTGAACAAGAAACTCGACGTAATGATGTCCAACTAGGAATGGGAAAAAAGTCGCTGCATTTTCCCCAATATGCGTCAGATTCACACTCCGCGTACAATGATTATTCAAGCGATGCAATTTTAGATAGATAGTCTCAGTTATTCATCATTCACCGTTCGATTCTTTGCAGCGTATGCAGAGACTTCGAAACCTACAAGCGACATTGCAGCAAGGTGCTCCCGGCAATCTTATTGCTAATGCAGACTTCATCCAACGCATCATCGGAGCTGATCCCGGTGAGCCTATGAGAAAAAAAACAAAACTCTGCGGAATTGAAGGAACATTTGTGGAGATGTATAATCAAAGTGTTCTTCGCCGACAGGAGGCGCATGTACTAACAAACCTACACTCCAGTATCTACTTCTCACAACCTTAACTAAAGAAAACGGTCAAAGAAACTAGGGGGACGCAGAAGAATCCTTTATTACATACCATATCTCACAAATCAGACTGACTAGAGATAATACGGAATGAAGAGACGAATTTTTCGTTCTTCTATAACTGTGCACTACCAGAAATATTAGCTATTATATTTACAATGCTCCACATCCAGGTTCCGTCCCGAGTTATGCGGCTGGTCTTGTGCGCGGCTTTCAGACTGAGGCTGCGGGAGAGTACGCGTCACCACGTCCACACGGTGCTCCCGTTCCGCCCCGCTCACGCACGCCTCCTGTAAATGTAAGTGCAGTCATGGTATATTATCTGAGTGGAGCACATTTTGAGACGTTTAGATATTTCCTTCACGCATATTTACTTTTTTAACACATTTAATCCTTGAATCTGAAAAAAATAGTTGTTCGCAAACTCTCACGGGGCCTCGCACCCAGCATCAGTACCTTGCGAAGATATCGTCCCGTTATAGATATGAGTAATTAGTATGTGTATCTGAGTCTAATAGCAACGAGATATCTGACTAATGATAATTACATACTACTAGCCGCACAAGTATATTGGACCACCTGTGATTCTAGTAGCATGGGCAATGAGCACTGATGCATCCCACCCATCTTTTTCTATTTTCCCTAGGATTTTCAATTTCTTACCTTCCCGTATCTTCTGCGACACTACAATTGAATAATAAGAGCCTACTGGATGAGAACCGAAAAATGTAATTTCCTTTTGCATTTGGGATTGAGAACCCTAAAAAAATCAACCGAATGTTCTCTTCCGACCTAGTGCCTCTTCTGCTATCATTCTAATTTATACTTTATCTATTCGTACTCAAGTCTTTTCCTTGTTTAGAGAAATGATTTATCTACATATTGGGCATTCTGATATATTATTTATATATTTTCATTTATCACGAAAACTCTGTTCTAGCACAAGACATGAACACACCATTAGTCAATGTTTCAAAGGAACAAGGATTTTCAGGTAATCGTTGGCTTGGGCGTTCGATCAATGGCCTCCAATCAGTACGACCATCTGAGGCAAGAAGAGGCTCAACAGCAAGGTCGAAGCTCGTCAATCAGTGTGAGTTAAAGGAGGACTCTGAGGAACAAATGGTGGCCGCTCTCTCCTCAATTTGCATGCTCTCTCACCCGTTGCCCGTCAGGGACACTTGGCAGGCAGCCAACTCGCGATAACTTTGATCAATTATGTGATATCAGCGTGGGGATTTCGGAAATCGGAAAGGGCTAATGAACGCGACAAAATAACGCAGTCATCAAGATCTCCTAAATTTTCCGGTTACTCCTCCTTTAATGTACTCTGCAAACTCTCACAAAGTACGTGAGTAACATGTTAGTGTGAAAAATTCACTGCACAGAAAATATTTTTTTAGCTTACACGTATTTTTTCAGACACTGACGTCTGGAGATTCGGACGAACAGGAAGTGGAAGACTTAGGAGACGACGATGCGATAATAATCCCCCCTGATGAAGAAGTAGCGAAGGAGATGACAGAGGTACATATTCACATAAATATGTCCTTTAGTATTTATTAAAATTTTATCATATTTAGATTAAGTTGAATATATTTTAATAGATGAACCGTCGCGCGGCACTTCGTTCATCTACGAGTGAAGAAAGTGTGACAAAGGAGGACGATGACGATCGACAACGTGAGAGTGTGGATGCACAGGTGGATGCACAGGTGCAATCGCGATAATTCGAAAACTCAATTGCAGTGGACTGAGGAGGACGGCATCGTAGAGGCATTAACTAAGCAGCAAGCAATTGGTATCTATATGCATTTGTCGACTTTTATTAAATGTGCATTCAGTGTTATAATTTATTGAACTGAATGCTCAAATAATTTAAATGATTCTTTGTAAATACCTGTTACTGATACTGATATGAATCGGATGGTTTTACTTTCTAGTGGATACTTCGCTTACTCAAGACGAGATTGTTGATATGCGACGTGCCACAGATCCCTTCGCCGTTAGAGTAATCGACCCAATTAAAGGTATTGCTAAAATATGGTTAGCATTTAGATAGTCAAACATTATAAGAAAGCATAACACGTGGAATGGTCATTATCCATTTCCTGCGTTCTGCGAACGTGGAGATCGTACATAGTTTGGTTAGCAGATTTAGCAGATTTAGTTTTTTTTTCTAACAGCAATTCGTGCTCATGCGACGAATCGCGAATGGAAGGTGATCAAGCGAATGCTGAAGAACAATGATGTGAGCATTCTTTAATATCAGAAATTATTGTCATTCAATTATTTAACAATCATTGAAAAAATCATTATTGTTCATGTTTATAATCCGTTTTCGCAGCTCGCCAAGGACGAAGCGCAGTTGATGTCGATGAATGAGGAAGGAAGGTTAGTACGGTAATATATATAAAAAAGGGATTTTTATTACGTTTAAAACTGTACTATTCTATGTAATATGTGATTGTGTGTAGATTGTATCGAATGGGCGAAGACGTGGATGACTTCGACAATGAGATCGTTACGGACAATCTTGGAAATGTGAGACCAGTCGGACCCAAAGATGAGGTGTGTGGTTCGGATGACAAATGAAGAATGTAAAAGCACTTTTTCTGCATCAATCATTGTAAATAGCATCCCGCTTGAGGAGGACTACCGCAATAATTGGTTGACGGTGCGCATGGACACTTCTGGCCTATCATTCGCGAGAGATTCGTATTGGAAGGACAAACGGTTCATCACACCGAGGTAATATCCTTTTAAATTATTTTTAAAATAATTATACATTCTCCGCTGCTCCTATGTATATAATTATTAATGGTGGGATATGCATCAATATCGGGCTAGGTGAGTTCTCGATGTGAGATATTGGACCCCTGTTACCCGATCACGCTTTCTAAACTCCGGTGTCTTCAATTGTTCTTTGAACGGAGATATGGTCGATCGGCTGTGTACCAAGTGACTTTGCTAGAGAGCGTGCAAAATGAGGAGTGCGCGTCCTCTCATTCCTCACTTTTTTGCACAGTTGTAATTATATAATGTTCAGAAAATTGGAACGACAACATTCGACATCGGCAGTCGATGAGGGAGTACTAGCGAGAAACGCGTTGAAGGCACTCTCAATCACGAGAACACTCGGTGGAGGGAAGGTGAGATATGTGGATTCAGGCAGGTAACAATAGTAAACACTGAAATCTATTATTGTCGTTATTGCATTCCAAAACATGCAATGTGCGGATATCCAGAATAGGGCTGTCATAGTTCAGAATACGTCTCTTCATTTCGCATACTCTCTCACTGGTGAGAATGAAGAGATCGATAGGATAAGGACTTCTGACAGTCACCTTCGTGTTCCATGTGGTCATTTACAAGTTAAGGTGCTCGATGACACGGCCGATCTTACTCAAGGGGAAGAGATTAGAAATACTCTCGAATTGTGGGATATGAGAGCGACGGAAAGAAATGAGGAGGGAAGACACAGAGAGATTGCCAGTAAATGTGATGAGGTAAGCAAGTTAGCCGCAAGTATATCGCTTCATTCCATGATTTACGTATCTGGATTTTCACAAAGCAGGTGCTGGTTTGCTCGAGATCAATATCTATTCAATCAAAGACTATTTAAAAAAAAATTAAAAAATAGACGGATAGTCGAGATTGTGTAATGAATAGGGTTCCCACTAAGATGTCACAATTCCGGTAGTGAAGAAAAATAATTCCTTCTCTCCCATTCTTTTTCAATAAGAGACCCAGCCTGGTGTGGTGATTTGAAAACTTAGGAGAACATTAGTAATGGCTGATCTCTTGCAGTCTCTCATTTCTGCATCTCGCGAGCTCGATTTCGATTACGACATGGCCATGCTCACTGCATTACGCGTGGAATACAAAATACTCGAAAATGAACTTAAGAGGTACGCACCAAGCAATTATCGCTCAAAATCTCTCTCGCCCACTCAACTGGAGAGAGAATGAAGAGTGAAGAAACGGTGGTACTTATTCTGAGCTCTCAACAGTTGATCTCATTTCGCCAACAGACCATAACTTTTTTATAACTAATGAGGGTCGAACAACTGATCTCATTGTAGTCAGATCGGATCACCGTCGAGTGCATACGCCAGTGAGCGTCTAGCGAAGCAGAAAAAGTGAGTAAATTTCCTTCAGACAGACAGTGTCAGCGTTAAAAGTATATATATATATATATATATATATATATTCAGTGAAGTATAAGGCGAAATATCTCAACTTTGCAGATATCTCGACGCACTTCTCCAAGCAGGCGCAGGGGGAGCAGTTGTGTTACAGAACCCACGAGACGATCCAATCGATCAGCAAGAACTAGCGCAACGATTGGGTAAACTGTGGGGTGTTACACCCATGGGATACGAGGGACCACAAGAGGACAGAGTCGGAACCAGCAATAGCCATTGAGTGATCTGATTGCTTGCAATAAGTATATTTGGCAGATATTGTGTGCACACTATATCTAGATACGTTGTATTTTGTAGCTTCAAATTATAATGACCATTATGATATACATACACTCTGAAATATACTCACATTCAACATACGATTTCTTCTGTTTGTTGCACTCATAAATTGCTTTCAGTATATATGCCCTAGATATGTTGCGATAATACCTGAAGAAGCTAATTACTATCGGTCCCAAGTACTTCAGCAACGTGATCATTTTTAATAATGCCAGCTTGCTCGTGTGAAATATTGATAGTCATCATAAAAATAAACATCATGCAAACAAAACAATTTATTCCTTCGTGTTGGAAATAATAAACGAAATATCGAATTCGAGTTGAAAGAAATATTCTCTGCGAAACAATTGATAAACATTAACATCGGAAATTTTACAGATAAGATGAGAAACCGGTATATATCGCATAATGCTAATTGAACAACGAATCGTAGTAACAATAAAGCAGATATCCGTGATATTTAAGAAAATAAATGCTGCAATTGCATCACTTTGTGCTCGATCTACGAAGTCCCGCAGCTTTGCAACCTGATAGGAAATTTAGAACAGCATAGAACATCAAACGATAAGATGATATACATTATTAGCGTACTCGTGTTTGTACTATCGATAGACACTTGCTAAAAATACCGATATCCTGTACCTGATCTGAATATGGCTCCGAATGGCGATGAAGATACTGGTACGTTCACACCCAGTTTGTCGTTGAGAGATGCAGTCAGACAGGAGCCCTATAATCATCGTAGGGATTATTATATTTGTTCGCAAGCAATTTGATACAAAGGTAGAATAAACTTCGAAATAACAGTTTCTTCTAGTCACGAATATGTTCCTTGTTACAAATGAAGGCCCTGAGAGCCGCTTTAATTAAAACACTTGACAGGGTGCGATAATAAGGGTAACCCTATTTTCTATTTCGATACATGCTTTGAATTTTTCCCTAATGTTTATTAAGATGAAAAGAAAGCCCATTTTCTTTATTCTCTTGTTAGAAATTTTAACAAACCTTGGGCGTCAACAGCATGCCTCTGTCAAGCACTCCCGGACTGTCGACTGCAATGACTGCGGGAGTTGCTGGTGATCCTAAAATTGAAATGGTTCGCAATATTGTCGATGACGGCACTATGATGACAAAATATGATATTAAACACAACAACAGTAGTATATCAGAATCACTATATTGTATGATCAGTTAATGAATTGATAAATAAATGGAAAATATTAATTTATACCCGCAGGGGACTCTCCGGGAGGCAACAACCGCGGCTTCTTGAACGGATTCGAGAGAGACGAAGACCTGAATCATTATCATGATTATTGATATTATGGGTTTAGTCTAAACTTTTTTAACTGTGAAATTCTTCAACATGAACCTCCACAAGAGCCAATCGAGAAAAAAACCTACCTGTTAACTCCAAAGTAGGCGCTCTTTCCTCCCATGAGACTGCGTGATCTACCCGACAATGGCGTGGATGTCTTGAGTGGTGTGTGCACTTTCGATGCACCCTGAAGACGCATAACTATTCGAATTTCAATAGGGATCATTTTCCAATAAGAAACCCCATTGTTCTCGCGCGTTATTGGAAAATGAGAGGGAGATGGGTCCATTATTTTAATAACTATATTTTTTCCAATAAGAGAACCCTAGTCAGGACTCGAATGACCCTTCAAAAATGAGATTTTCATGACTTGAATATATTCAACCTCTGTTGATAACAGTAATCATTTATGAAATCTACGGTACACCCACCGTATTCAGCATATCTCCGTCGAGCGCGGGACTCTCGAGACTCTCCATCGGCGGTGTTAGCTCCTGTAATCGATCCGCATTAACCGATAGCATTTTTCTAATAAAATATGCTATCGGTCTGTATCCAATTACACGCAATCATAATCATACTTCTGAAGAGAGTGAATGTATTTCTGTTGGAATCATTGCTCGTTAGACTCGGAACAGTAACAACGTAAAATGACGAGTGATTTTATATTATATAACTCTTTACTTTGTAACATTTCAAATTCAAACCTTCTCTATCGGACTCGGCAGAGATTCTGCGATACGCTTCTCCGCTAGCTCTGCAGCACCAATCGCGTCGAGTCGTGAGCGTTTGCGCCCTGGATAAAATAGGAAAAGGTAAACAAGGTACGAAACTTGACACCTTCTGGAGTTAGCACCCCCTATCCCAGTTCACTTAATCTTACCTAAAGATGGAGCCAGGAGTTGAATACCAGTGCGTTCGCCTAAGAATCGCACCCCCTCCGGTATATCTAGTCACAAATTAATGCGTCTTCTTCGAAAATCACTTGTGGATGCTTAGAATTGAAGAAAATATGAAATTTCGTTGCTGGATAATAATCACAAACCAGCGCATTTAGTATATTTTCCTTACAAATCACATAGACCTAACCACACTTAATAAAATAGGGATTCGATCACATATCGGAGCATTGGTATTCTCACCTGGCAGCGTCGGGTCATTCAATGTTGCAGATTTGGCCGGTTTCGGCGGAGGCACGTAGACATCAGTAGTTTCGATCGTAACCTCCAGAACGTGAGCAGGGACGATTACTGTATCCGAGACTGATGTGGTCTCCAGATCAGCAGATACGGTAGGCGTCGATTTATCGATTGAATACATCGCCATTAGTCCCTCAGCGGACATCAACTAAAAGGAGGAGTGTAAATGACACCCATATAAGACGGTACGAATATTGTGGCTCTGTTCCATGAACCGTTGCAAAAGTTTAAACCCGTTTCATCTTTTGTATCTAACGTTAGGTTTCGTATACTTGAATTTACTTACAAGATCTATGATTAACTCACACTTGCGGCTTCATTCTTTTTACTGTTGTTTCGGGCGGTTACTGGTGCTGTGCGCGACTTCTTTGGAGATGGCTGCAACTTCTTACAGATTACCACGCCTGCTAATGATCGTTTAAGATGAGTTCCTGACCCCCACCTTCTTCGATTTCTTCGTGTTGCTAGTGCTCGCGAAATCATCGTCATCGTCCAAGAGGAGGATGGAGATGTCGTCCTGTAATTAATCATAATCATGCATATACAACGGCATTTTTCATCGTTCTGAGAGTTGAAGAAACTTCCATTTTAGTCATAGAATCGCTGAAATAATTCAGTGATAACCTCTTCATCAACAGCGATCGTCTTCTTTCTTCTCCTCTCTGGTGAATCCATCTGCAATCCTCATCAGATATATTGACACTACATCGGGCAATCAGCGTCTCAGAGAGAATCAGTCTAATTAGAGAATCAGAGTATCAGAGAAATCAAAATCAGATTATCAGACACCCTCATCAGATGCCGTCACTCACTCGAAACGCGCCCATTCGTAGTTTCTTTTCCTTCTCGGCCTTCTCCTCATTACGCACATTATGCAGTCGTTGAGATCTGAACACGTTAAGTTTTGATAGATTCCTCGAATCTATCAAAATCATATTTTCCTCAACAACAACAACAAAAAACAACCATGTGATCCGTATACCTCGTCTCGTAGTGGCTGCTCCAGACGGACCATACTGGAATCTGCGCAGGAAGATGGAAAGTATCCTCGAGAGAGGAGCCTAAGCAAGGAATATGTGAGTGAGCAAACCAGGAGAGTTCGGGAAAACGAAAATATCAGAATCTATATATATATATATATATATATATAAAGTCTGATGCCAGTAGAATCATACCTTGGCTGCTGTTGCCTAGCGCCAGGCGAGTCGATTGACTCGATGATACTACAGTGCCGGCAAACGAGTGGTCGTCATCGCGCTACAATCAATGGTCACTGCATTTGTCGAAAGGAAAGATCGCTCACCTCAGAAGTCTGCGACAGCCTCGGGACAAACTGAAACAAATATCAGTGATTATTGAGTTATAACGACTTAAAGGTTAAATACAACAATCTGAAAAAATAATGTATTAAAAGTTTTTGCTGGAATGTAAAGGTGTGCTACAGCCAACGTAAAAAAAAACAGTTCGTCTAAAGCAACACGACAATTGGTCTGATAACTTGTTCGTTTCAAAATACAGTGGTCAGATATCCGGCACGGTGGTTACGAACATGTATGTGCTACAGTCGGTGATAAGATGTTTCAGAAAAACTACAATTGAAATGACTGGTTCGGAAATGAAAACTCGGAAAATGACGTTTCAGAAATTTTTGTTTCAGAAAGCGACGTTTCAGAAATGTTTTTTTTTTCAGAAAAGGACGTTTCAGAAATTTTTTACAACTTTTTTTTTCCAATTTTCAAATTAACAACAATTTATTATCAAAAAAATATTTCAAAAAAAAATTCTGAAACGTCCTATTCTGAAAAAAATTTCTGAAACATCGCTTTCTGAAAAATTGATTTCTCGAGTGTAATTTCTTATTTTATTTTTTTAATTTGGGTTTCTCTGAATCGGTGATTTCTCATGTTATTTTTCCGAATCATCTTATCACCCTACAGTCATCCCAACTCACGTCGTCGTCATCATCATCATAGACGTCTTTATGTTGGCTATTCTCTTTCTCCTCTCCCAATGGATAGGGAGTGAGCGGACGCTGGCAACGGCCGCGTGGATCGTACACAACCTGTCATAGACAAATATATGGAAAAACTTAGGTGGCAAAATCGTTCGAAAACCGGGTCTGTTTATGAAAAAGATTTTGGAAACCGACTTATTCAATGAAAATCGGGTGTGTTTGCGAATCGTAGATTACATGCCTTGTAAAGAGGGCACGGAGGTTCAAACAGCTCCATCCCCCACATTTAATTTCCACTAATAGCGGCGACTCCGCCCCCTATCACGCTCATTGGCTGGCGAGGGGTGCGAGAGCGCCACTCCCTCACTACCCTACACTATCTCGCACACGCAGCGCGTCATTTACATTTCAAATTGCAATAGATCCGGAACTCTTACAACGAAAATATGTGCGCGGTAATTTAAAGTTATTTTTTTCTCCGCCGTTGTTAGATGTTGGTACTGGACACCTGTGGAGGGATATGTTTTCAAATTCCAGGTAGTTTTCGACAAGCTTTTTAATATATGCAAGGTAAGGTCAACAACTCAGGAGCTTCCTATCTAAATTGATCATAACCTCATCCACTCTGTGATGCGCATCCACTGGTGAGTTTTGAGCCCTAGTTTCCCGTCATCCGCAGTGGGAACAAATAACACTACGCAGACTCGCAAAGAGCGCGTAGCGCCGAAATTTGTTCAACGAAAACCACTCCGCCGATCCGCAACCCAAAAAGCTAGGACATTGATAGCTCAGCACTGTGCGCATCCCAACCAGTGGATGAGGTCAGGGATCCCCAGAGGGAGAAATAGCACTTTCGAGGGGCATTTACAATCAAGTTTGTAAGTAGAATGTTTCTTACTAGGCAAGAGAAACCAGATCTCACATTCCGGATAGGCATAACATAGTTGTAGAAATTTAAGCGAGAAAGATATACCTGATGGAGGAATGTCTTCTCCGCTCTGATAAAATCCTTTATAAACTCGTCAGTGACTTTCAGCTTAGGCATCCGGAGATAGGACGGAACTCGAGGCAGAATCTAACGAAATTAAGATATATGAGAGATACGGTATCAGCAAAACTGCATTTGTCTGGCTTTGATCTGTAGAAATTATGGCACTTCTTTACTTTAGTGCCCAAAGGCCTTGTGGGTAGTGAGAAAAAAAAGGGAGAAAATGGTTATTTTCTTTTAGGCACTGAAGTAAAGAAGTGCCGAAAGGGAAATTTTACCTCATGCAGATCAGTCTTGCTAGTTTTCAGAAAAAACTGCAGAGCTTTACTGAGTCCAACGCCCTTAAGACCCTGCAAGTTTTTAACATATACAATCGATACAAATTATTCATAATCAAGCGTATAACAATTCCATACATTAGCGTAGAGTAGATATATGAATTCGTATCTTATTTTTGTATTTATATGAGAGATACGGTATCTTGTAGGATGTTATTTTTGTAGGACGCTAATCTATACCTGAGTGTAATCACATCCAGAGAGAATGCAAATGCGGCGGAACGTCGTAAAGTCGAACTCACTCGCCATTTTCCCTGCAAGGATTTTTTTACTTGATGATTAAGAAAAGAAGTAGATAAATAATAATTCGTGAGAATGAAAAATCTGTCTATATCAAAATATGTAGTAAACTAATAATCAAGATAATTTATTAAAATCAAACCCGAGAAGGAATTCGGAAGCAATTCCTTGTTGTAAATGGTGCATGGACCAGACACGTCCCACTTGAAGATAATCTAAAACCTCGGATAAATAGCGGGTTTTAGACAACACATATTCAGGGTGTGACTAAAAGGCGGTCCGCGGTCCGCGGTCCGCGGTCCTGAAAATGACTAAAAGGCGGTCCGCGGTCCGCGGTCCCGGAAATGACTAAAAGGCGGTCCGCGGTCCAAATTCGGCGGTCCACTCTAAAAATGTTTCCCATTTGATACAAATGATATATCATTGCATTTTCACTGCACAGAGGAGTTTGAAGTCGGCCCGGCAACCCGAGGGGAGTATAAAAGGCGTCCCGGCGACCCGGAAAAGGCGGCCCATTCCCATATATGAGTAAAATACATGATACAGAGTCGAATACGATATTTCACTCACATACGGTCCCTAAATGCAGGCTCTCACCGAACGGCCCCCATTGTTTCATGAGGCGGCCCGCAGTCCCCCGCTCTACAGCCCTGAATAAATTTCTACGATCCAGATTCCATCCCTACATTGCTCACATGAGTCCATCATGGCTCTACAGCCGTGAATAAATTTCTACGACTCAGATTCCATCCCTACAGTGCTCA
>LS485246.1:278668-313388 GCA_900490705.1 Pristionchus arcanus
CGCCGAGACCAAAATTCTCTAGCCTACGGCACTCAGAATATTTCTGCAGCTCTCTATCGTTATCTACGACAACGATAAAAATTTATGAAGCCCTCTGTCGTTGTATCCTATGGCTCTCAGAAAATTTCTGCAGCCCTCAACCGGTCCTCCGAATTTTTTGCAGCCTCATATGTATGGTATCGAAGCCCTCAGAAAATATCCAGTGCCTTTTTCGTAATCTACGGCCCTCTGAAGGATGCAGAGATTTTTTCTGTAGAGCGCAGACTGTCGTAGGTAGACGATTTATGGCAACAGAAATTTTTCTGAGGGATTCGATAGAAGGCTATAGACTACCATATGAGGCTGCAAAAAATTCGGAGGACCGGTTGAGGGCTGCAGAAATTTTCTGAGAGCCATAGGATACAACGACAGAGGGCTTCATAAATTTTTATCGTTGTCGTAGATAACGATAGAGAGCTGCAGAAATATTCTGAGTGCCGTAGGCTAGAGAATTTTGGTCTCGGCGTAACGATGGTCTCTGGAACGTAGAATTTTATTCAGGTCCGAAACATCATGATGGACTCGTTCAAGGGCCGTAGTGATGATATCAGAGCTGTAGAATTTTATTCAGGTCCGAAACGTCATGATGGACTCGTTCAAGGGCCGTAGTGAGGATATCAGAGCTGTAGAATTTTATTCAGGTCCGAAGGCTGTAGAGCCATGATGGACTCATGTGAGCACTGTAGGGATGGAATCTGGATCGTAGAAATTTATTCAGGGCTGTAGAGCCATGATGGACTCATGTGAGCACTGTAGGGATGGAATCTGGATCGTAGAAATTTATTCAGGGCTGTAGAGCCATGATGGACTCATGTGAGCACTGTAGGGATGGAATCTGGATCGTAGAAATTTATTCAGGGCTGTAGAGCCATGATGGACTCATGTGAGCACTGTAGGGATGGAATCTGGATCGTAGAAATTTATTCAGGGCTGTAGAGCCATGATGGACTCATGTGAGCACTGTAGGGATGGAATCTGGATCGTAGAAATTTATTCAGGGCTGTAGAGCCATGATGGACTCATGTGAGCACTGTAGGGATGGAATCTGGATCGTAGAAATTTATTCAGGGCTGTAGAGCCATGATGGACTCATGTGAGCACTGTAGGGATGGAATCTGGATCGTAGAAATTTATTCAGGGCTGTAGAGCGGGGGACTGAGGGCCGCCGCCTCATGAAACAATGGGGGCCGCACGGTGAGAGCCTGCTTTTAGGGACCGTATGTGAGTGAAATATCGTATTCGACTCTGTATCATGTATTTTACTCATATATGGGAATGGGCCGCCTTTTCCGGGTCGCCGGGACGCCTTTTATACTCCCCTCGGGTTGCCGGGCCGACTTCAAACTCCTCTGAGCAGTGAAAATGTAATGATATATCATTTGTATCAAGTGGGAAACATTTTTAGAGTGGACCGCCGAATTTGGACCGCGGACCGCCTTTTAGTCATTTCCGGGACCGCGGACCGCGGACCGCAGACCGCGGACCGCCTTTTAGTCATTTTCAGGACCGCGGACCGCGGACCGCGGACCGCCTTTTAGTCACACCCACATATTCAGGAAAAATTAGGAATCAGATCTCATTTTCGGGTTTTCATTCGGACCTCGACCAACGATCATTTAGACTATGACTGTTTTTGTTCTGAATGAGATCAGCGAGAAGACAAGAAGGTGAGCCGTACACCACTACGACGAAAATTAGACAGCTCCCTCTACATTTACACTACACATTTTTGCTTATAAATAAAATAGCGTACCTTTTCACATCCAAATGCGATGAGATCCGAATCCTCAGTTACCACTACGTCAGCAAGCTTCTTTCTGCAAACATTAGCTGGAAAAAAGGTTGATTTTTTCGATTTTTGCCCCTTTTTCGCTCCTACGTTTTCTTAATCCGTACTATATCAATATGAACATATAAATTAAACTGACTGATTACATGACTGATCAGTGATCACGGATAAGTTACACTTACCTAGTCAGAAATGCGAGCTGTGCATCGCTCTCATAGGGAGCGACGATAATGTCGACGAGGGCTAACTTGCGGAAGTGCTTCAAAATTGCGATTAAATACGAATTTTCTCGATCTCTCAGGTAGAGTCGAGTTGAAACACATATTCGATGGAATTTAATATTAAAAAAAAAACAATTGATCATAACATATAATATTTATTGAGTTTTCGGTTCATCTAGGAATGTATAACCCATCCTTCCCCCCAATCAGAAGTGGGAAACGGTTGGAATCAGTCCGTGCTTCAGGAAACCCCTGGGTATTTGAGCACAGTCCTCCAGATGCGGAATGACCCCTACCATTTTCCACTTATAGGATGGGTTAGGTATAGTTAGAGGGATGCATACAAACATGAACATCTCAAGATTATTACTTTGGTCAATTCCCACCTACGCCTTTATTGTAACGTGTGAAAAGTGAGATAATTAAATCACCTGAATCGTCGTCTCAACGACTTCTCTCGTTATGGATGTGCTCTGCCTGAACAAACTTCCCGCTTCTTCTGTTCGACCCTGAGGTATATATTGCAACAGTGCGTTAAAATTGCACAATAGCAGGTCAATATATCGCTTTTCAGAAGTAGCAAGCGATCAAGTCTACAATTGAAGAAAAAAGATCAGATGGATGACGTGGGAGATGAGGGGGGGGGGGGGGGAGTTGATGTTTCACCTGGCTCAGCAATATCTCTCCCTGCCGCATATTTTCCTTCCGCTTAGCACTCCTTTCCGCATTCGTATCCTTCTTAGCAGGAAGAGGACGACCATCGAAGACCTACAAATCACAAACTAAGCGTGTATTCCAAATATAAATGAAACGTATAAATCCTTTCGGGAGTGTTATTTGACTTCTGTTCACAATCCAGATCGGATGTACAAATAATTCACGCCACAGTTTACGCGGGGCACACGAAGAAACGATTAGTGTTGGATCATCAAATCACTCTCTTTCTCTACCGTCTCTGTAAGTCAAAAAAACCGTACGGGTCGAATGTCTACTGATTCGAAACTACTGATTATTTTTCACAATTTTCTGCATTATCCGGAGACTGCTCCCAGAGAGCACTAAACAGTCGAACCCTCAATAATAGGGGGAATATAAAGCATATTGAGTAGGTAATAGAGAAAATAACAGGCCAAGAGCAAAAGGTAAAGGTAAAGGTCATCCCGTTAATCAAGGCACTTGCGTCCTGCGGGAGATCACTGCGGCCAAGAGCGAAGATAATAATTTTTCAGGGTCTCACAACGACCGGACGATTTCTCATACTGTGGATTTATTTGTGGATTCATTCAAGACTCCCTCGCCCTCTGTGTCTCTACCACACGCAGTTTTGGCGTGGTTTCTCGCTGAGCAAGACGATTCAGCGTGGAGCGGGGTTGACTATTTTACTCATGGGTCTCATACTCAGGTCATCAAATCCAAGATGTGGTATGATATTACAAATGAAGGCTATTGCATTTCCTTAGTTTTCGTCGATCGTTTGGATGCTTTTCTAATTTTTGTTCAAAACGTCCTAAAAATGAGATATGCATATTTCCTTTCGGGAGAGATATTTGGCCTATGATTTTACTCACCATGATAACGTGGCAGTTAAGAGCCAGCAGTGCGTCTACATATTTCTTCACGTAATAGATGTATCTGAAATAGAAAAGTGAACTTCAATTTTGAACGGCTAGTGTGAGCAGCGGTGAATAATCCTAGTCAGCCAAAAGCAAGACATGGATGTTTTTTTATTACTAATTGAGAATAATAATAATTATAGTTTTTAGAACATTACGCTCGATTATCCTTGCCGGCAGCGCGGTCTTCCATGCAGCCAAAGAGACCGCGATGGAGCAGGCAACTCACATCTATTGCTACCGAGCAGCCCGCAAATTCAGAAATGTTTCCCTGAGAACGGACAGTGTAAAAAAGATTTTTTAATCACTGGTCATTGAAAAAAGATTAGCTCATGAGAATAAGAAACGTTAAAGATGACCTGTCTGCATGATTTCGCCACGAACGGCAACAAATTCTGAATTCCCATCACACAGTCAGTCCTTGAAAAAGTTTTTGAGAGAAAAATTCTTAATAATAATCAATAATAAGAGAAAACTAAATTGTATTTAAAAATAAGAAATTGGCGCTATCAATCACATATTTGACCGATTCGGACTACAGCTACAGTATCCTTGAAAGTTCACGCCACCTCGCGCGGAGCCGCACAATAAACGGGCGCCTTGAGATAAGTTCGAGAAGAATTAGAAATTTTTGCCTGTTTATTTTTCTTTCGTGTTTCGGTGTTTTTGGGGGTTTTACTGTGTTTTTGTTATCATTTTTCCTTTAGCAGTTTACATAAGATCTTCGAGAAAAAGTGCGTAATTGACTTTTGCAGGAATGGCTTCTATTCAGTGCCTCAACCCCAAGGCAGAACTCGCTCGTCATGCTGCAGCTCTCGAGCTCAATGTGAGCGGAGCCAAGGGACTACAGGAAGTTATGAAGTCGAATCTCGGACCGAAGGGAACACTCAAGATGTAAGTTAACTTTGGAATTCGAATGCGTGTCTTTAAGATTGTTTGTCATTCCATTTTAACCGGAGTTCAGGCTGGTCTCCGGATCTGGTGACATCAAGCTGACCAAGGATGGAAATGTGCTGCTTCACGAAATGGTATTTGATGCGCTTCGTTCTGCAACACAAAGCCATTACTCAGTATTTCGTATTTCAGTCGATCCAGCACCCAACGGCATCGATGATCGCCAAGGCATCGACTGCTCAGGACGATATCACCGGGGATGGCACGACCTCGACCGTTCTCCTCATCGGCGAGCTTCTTAAGCAGGTATGATGGCAAAATTTGCTGCAAAAAAATCGTTTCAATGTGCAGGCTGAGAATTACGTCGCTGAAGGAGTCCACCCTCGCCTCATTATCGAGGGATTCGAGTGGGCCAATACCAAGACCCTCCAGCTGCTCGATCAGTTCAAGGTGTGTAGCCCACTATCAGTATATTTTACTTTTTATCTATGCAAGAAATTTACATGTTCCATGAAATTTTTATAAATCTATTTCAGGTCGCAGCTAAGGCCGACCGTCAGACTCTTCTCGAGGTCGCACGCACTTCGCTTAGAACGAAGCTGCATCACAAGCTGGCTGACCACATGGTGAGACTAGTGAATTATTTTCATAGTCAAGTAGTAAACTCGAGATATGCGGCTAGATAAAAGACAACTAATAGTGAAAAAATTCTTTTTAGACTGAATGTATCGTCGACGCTGTGCTCGCAATCAAGACTGCCGATGGACCGCCCGACCTTCACATGGTTGAGATTATGGTGAGCCTGATATATTTCAGAAAACAATCATTTGCATTGTCTTCCAGGAGATGATGCACGACTCTGATATGGACACTTGCCTCGTCAAGGGACTCGTACTTGACCACGGAGCGAGACATCCTGGTACGCAATAATATTCACCATGCTTCAAATTTGCTGTTAAAGTTACCCAACAAGGACGATTTTAACCCCCTATTTGTATTTGCTCATTAGATAGAGAATGGTAGAATTTTTATTGCTCGCGCATTAAAAAAAAATCAGAAAATCGATATTAGCCATGAAAACCGGCTTGGAAAATCGGGTTTGTGTTGGGATTGATCATCAGGCCCGCGCGCAATTCGGCACTACTATAGATCCGCGGGCCAGCCTTGAGCTCTGTAAAGTTCCCACAACCCTAGACTATTATTATTATGATTCTTATACTGCGTATACTCAATATTTAGTCCTGAGACTGCTTAGGCTCAGTGCTTAGGGCTTAGGCTTAGGCTGCTTAGGCTCAGTGCTTATGCTTAGTCTGGTCCTGGCCCGCGGATCTATAGAAGTGCCCGCAATTCAAGCTGGAATATGGGGAGACTTAATTGTTTATCACTGTGACTCCGCCCATTTTCACTTTCTATGGTTCACTGACTCCCAATTTTTCTTTCCAGATGCAATAATGTAATAACAATCGATCAATATACATAATTAAATAAATTATTTAAATCACTTAAAAATAAAGCCATTCGTTACTTTGCGGTTGCGGTTTTCGCGCGCATTCAAACGACAATTTGTCCTGGTTGGGTAACTTTAATTTGTATCTCCGCCACATATATTCAAAAGTAAATGGATTATAGACATGCCGAAGCACGTGAAAGACGCCTTCATCCTCACGGCCAACGTCTCGCTCGAGTACGAGAAAACTGAAGTGAACAGTGGTCTGTTCTACAAGGTATAGTGGTCATTCGTATGCTAGCCGAGAGTATACTATTGTTTTCAGAGCGCGGGCGAGCGCGAAAAGCTGTTGGCGGCAGAGCGGGAGTTCATCACGCGTCGCGTTCACCGAATCATCGAGCTGAAGAAGAAGGTGTGCGAAGGCAACACGAAGGGATTCGTGCTTATCAATCAGAAGGTAAGCATTCGAGTTATGCATACTTTTGTTGATTTAAGCGGTGCCACTTATATTTAACTGTACCTATGCCAAGTATGTTATTTTTCGCTGCCTATAATAACTGGTAGCCGTAAATAAATAAATTTTTTCAACGCGTAGCCGACCTATTCCTCTCAAAAACCGCCAATTTTTGCACAAAACACTCGTAAAATTCAAAAATTTCTTACTGGGAGCCGACTTTTGTCTATTATCAGTATTTTGTAACGGGTTGCCGCGTACTTAAGTACATGAGGCACGCAGGTGTGACAGTATGTGCCGATGTGTCCAACCTATCGCGTGATCAATTCATAACACTGTGAAAGACTATACAAGCGTACGGTCTCTGGACAAGACTATTCTTTCAGGGAATCGATCCCCCCTCCCTTGATCTGCTTGCCGCCGAAGGCATCGTTGCTCTTCGTCGCGCGAAGAGGAGAAACATGGAGAGACTGCAGCTGGCGTGCGGTGGAGAGGCTGTCAACTCGGTCGATGACCTAACCCCGGAGGTATTGCCATTTAGTCTTAGTCCATTTATTCTTTTTCCATAAAACATTTACTAATTTCATTTATCATTTTTATCATACATTTTCATCGTGATCCAGGGACGAACAGTATATCATAGTTAGAAACTGATAAATGATAAATATATAGTCATTAAATATCATAAAATCATAAAACGTAGTTGTGTGATATCTAGCCGGCCCGATATTTCCGAAAATATGTGATTTTCACTTATCAATCCTTTTATTATATTCCCACAACAAAATGGTTTTATCAAAAACTATCTAGATTGTCAAAGAAAAGAATCTTATGTCTGAGAAAGTGTAAATAATGTTTTGATCTAATCAGGTGCTCGGTTACGCGGGCCTTGTGTACGAGCATACGCTTGGTGAGGAGAAATACACGTTCGTGGAAGAATGCAAGGAGCCCAAGTCGGTGACCCTTCTCGTCAAGGGACCGAACAGACACACCATCATCCAGGTGAGAGAAGGGCATCAAAATACACGTTGTTCGAATGATATTTGTCTTCGTCTTATCTGAAAAATTCTTTCAGATCAAGGATGCGATCCACGACGGTCTGCGCGCAGTGCTCAACACAATCAACGACGGCGCTCTCGTGCCCGGAGCTGGCGCATTCGAGGTGCTGAAAATTTCCTAGGGGTTTCCCAGAATATCCCCCCCCCCCCCCCACCTCTTTGATGTTTTTTTTTCCTCACTGGGGAGTGAGCTGGCGGACCAATGGAAAACCCTGGTGTCCACTGGGAAAAATACCAGAGCAGATCAAGCGAGATAATGAATTCAACGAACGAATGATCTTTCAAGGTGGCAGCGCACGTCGCCCTCAAGAAGAGCATGGAGGAAATCAAGGGACGCGCCAAGCTCGGAGCTCAGGTGAGCAACTGTTAACGAGAAGGGTCTGCTTTAGAACGCTGTAGAACATTTCACAGTTGATAAATGGTCGTTTGAATTTAATTTTAATAATTTGCAGGCTTACGCTAACGCCTTGCTCGTTATTCCAAAGACCCTCGCACAGAACGGAGGATTCGACGCTCAGGTACCCATGGAAACTGCGAATTGACTTTTTTTAATCATTAGATATACACCCAACGTATTGTAATATTTTATCAAAAAAATTCTCAAAATTTCAGGAATCAATCGTGAAGATGGTGGAGGAGCGCGAAGTGTGTCCTGAGATTGCTGTCGGACTTGACATCAACAGCGGAGAGCCCGCCCAGCCTACGGTATATTTTTTTGTTGTTGTTGATACATTATTAGGTTATTAAAGTTGCCCAAAGTCTGCGTAACTAGTTAAAAATAAATCCAGGGACATTGTTGCCAGGGATTTTGTACAAACTCGTGCCAGCCGAAAGCGGGATTACTCCGAAACACGGAGACATATTGAGGAAAAATTTAAGCCTTAAAACAGTTTTTATAGTTGACACCTGGTTGTATAAGTAAATTTTGCAGGGAATCTGGGACAACGTCGTTGTGAAGAGAAACTCTCTGTCATCGTGCTGTGTCATTGCTTGCAATCTGCTTCTTGTCGATGAGGTATAATGAATCTTTGATGTCTTAATTAATAATATATTAAATAAGATTTCTGTTTGTGATGTTCCCTAAGGTTATACGATAATTTCCAAATCTACTTTTATAAATATATTTCATTAATTTTTTTCAAGGTCATGCGAGCCGGTATGCAGAACCTGAAGACGCCCCAGTAATTATTGACTGGCTGGGCAATTTTTCCCCGATCTATCACACTCATGATAGCTTTGACCCCACTCCGAGCAATCTCAATGCTTGCGCGTCTCCGATCTTTAATATTTGATCTTCAATCTTGCTAATGTTTGTAATCCAGTGCAGTGAGCCTCTGTCCGCGTGTGTGATTGTAACACGATTTTCGTGATTTTGCTCTAATTTCACATTATGATATTTTCCCAATGAAAATTTCAATTTGTTGTGCTTGTTTACGCTTTCATTGTTTTGTTTTCATTCTTCCGTAAATGATAAAGTGTCTAGTGTGCAACCCACCTGACTAAGATTTCCGGATGACTACGATCTTTGCTGCAAAAAATCCATTAATATTTCATTTTTATCACAAAATTAGACGAGATGTGATCCAGCAGGCGGTACGAAAGATGGAGCTAAACAAGTTTAAATGTTATGGTAGATGTGAATTTGGGTAGCACTTTTTTTCTTTTGGCCGTGGCGATCTTTAATATTTGATCTTCAATCTTGCTAATGTTTGTAATCCAGTGCAGTGAGCCTCTGTCCGCGTGTGTGATTGTAACACGATTTTCGTGATTTTGCTCTAATTTCACATTATGATATTTTCCCAATGAAAATTTCAATTTGTTGTGCTTGTTTACGCTTTCATTGTTTTGTTTTCATTCTTCCGTAAATGATAAAGTGTCTAGTGTGCAACCCACCTGACTAAGATTTCCGGATGACTACGATCTTTGCTGCAAAAAATCCATTAATATTTCATTTTTATCACAAAATTAGACGAGATGTGATCCAGCAGGCGGTACGAAAGATGGAGCTAAACAAGTTTAAATGTTATGGTAGATGTGAATTTGGGTAGCACTTTTTTTCTTTTGGCCCACGGCGACCCACAAAATTATTTTTATAAAACTGGAGGGAAATTTAAAAAAATATATTAGAATTTCTTTTTTTTTAAATAAATTAAATTTTGTTTAGTTACTTGTTCTAGTTTTGCAGTGGTTTTACTTCGGTAATTTCTTCGCGTAGTGTGAGCATTAGCGATCAATGCAAGAAATCGTTCAATAGTATCCTTTTTTCTTCCTCTCCTAAGTAATTTCGAGTGAAAATTTTCCATTCCCACACAGCATCGAAAACCCTCTTTTTTTTGTGCAGTGAAGTCACTCAGCCAACATCATTCTTAAAATCGATAAAATCCTATCATGCGAAATTTCTGACATGCACATTGAAAATTCATGTACGGCGAGAATTGTAAAACTACACCGCGAAAAGGTTGCGAAAAAAAGGAAAAAAATTTCGTGGTGTCATGCGACCTGGTACGCCGTACCTACAGCGGATTTTTGAATTCTCACATTTCGACGTTTACCACTAGGGGCACATACCTTTTCCCGGCTCTGACTTTATATTTCCCGGCATGTCCCATTTTTTTCGAAACGAATTCGCCGAGTAAATCGTCTTTTGCTATAATTCAAATTGAAAGTTTTGTGTTTTCTTTTATTTACTACGTGTATTGTTTCTTCAGTGATGGCAGAACCTCCCTCGCTCGAGGAGATTCTGCGTAAGCGAAAGGAAGAGGAGGAACAGCAAGCAAAGGTTTGTCGACAGTGGTGCTGTTGTCGTTGCTCACATTTCTAAAATCTTGCATGTCTTCGGATTGATTTAAGAAACTCAAGAGACTTAATTTATCATCATTGTTCAGGCGTTTTTTTGAATTCTGAGTAATATTGTTTCAGCCAAAATTCTTGTCGAAAGAAGAACGCGCGGCTATCGCGCTGCAGAAACGAGCAGAGGAAGTAGCCAAGCTGAGGGACGCACAAAAGAACTTGGACGATTCGAGAAAAGCATTTATCGAAGGATCCAAAGACAATGGAGCTCAGAGAGGTTAATCAATGGAATCACCTATTACGCCTCTGGAAATGCAGGGCTAGCTTGTGGCAGGTTGACATAGCACAACTGATTGTTTGCAACTTGCCACGTTCCAGTTTTGACTATACAGTGATCAGGCAGTTTCTAGGCAGCAAAGGAACGAAGGACGAGAACTATACAATTGTCCCAGACTCTTTCCACATTTCCAGTGGCTATTGTGAGCTATCATTGTTTAGATCGACGAGACGAGAGAGGAAGAGATGGCGATCGTGAGCGGGAGCGGGAACGAGAACGGGAGAGAGACAGGGACAGAGATAGAGATAGAAGGAATAGGTGAGCAACTCCGGTATCCATTTATTTAAATGATGAACGATTGTGCGTACTATGAGCATCATTTTCCTAATTCCCGCCTCTTTCAGAAGTAAGAGTCGTGAGCGTCGTCGTAGCAGGTCAAGAGACCGTGGCGATGACAGACGACGACGAAGCAGGAGCAGAAGTGGGGACAGGAGAGATAGGTATGAGGGGGGGGGGGCATTCCGGGTTTCTGCAGTAGAAATGATCAAGTGTTCGAGCATTAGGGTAATGAGAAAGAAGTGGTTGAAATAATGCCATTGATAAAGGAAGTGGTTAAAATTATGCCATAGATGACGTCCTATATCATCCCAGGGATCGTGATCGTGACAGACGAGGTGGAGATCGCCACGATGACAGAAGGTAAATTCTAGGGTTAACCGTTCGGAAATCGGAAAGGCCGAAACTCAACTGGCAGAATCACTCTCTTTCCGGAATGAGAGTCGAACAATGGAAATGGAGTTTCGGACAAAGGAATAGTTTCGGAAGAGTTTCGGAAAGTCCATTGTTCGACTCTCATTCCGGAAAGAGTTCCAGTTGAGTTTCGGCCTTTCCGATTTCCGAACGGTTAACCCTAGTAAATTCATTTTTTTACAAAATATTTTAATAAATTTATCAGCCCTAACATAAAATCATGTTGTAACCAATTTTCATCGAAATCGGAGGCATAATTTTTTTCTGGTGGCAACATAAATTTAAAAGTTAGCTAGTTTGAAAACATACCCCGCATTCGATGTATGCGTTAACAAGGCATGTAATCTACGATTCTCAAACACACCCGGATTTCAAAGACAGTCGATTTCCACGGCCTTTTTTCATAAATATACCGCATCACGGCAACTTTTTTCCGACAGTACCGTATTTTCGTGGTCCCTACTGAGTACGTACTAAAATGTGGTTCCGGATGATCGGTGCAATATTTTTGCCTGAGAAACGGTAAGTTTACAGGAACTTTTCACCCCGTCCCACAGAATATCTACCGTCTCTCAGGCAAAACAATTGCACCGTTAATCCGGAACCACATTTTAGCATGTTCCCGGTAGGGACCACGAAAATACGGTACTGTCGGAAAAAAATTGCAGTGATTCTAAGGATTTTGTCGCACAACTTTTTCGTGTATGGGTGGCAAACGGCTTCAGTTCCCCTACACTCTTAAAGAAATACCGTGTTTTATGGAATATTGTGTCTCGAGTCATTACAATTAAGCAAAAATCTTGTTATTTATACCAATCGTCTTCCAGGGACCGCGATAGAGGAGGCGACCGCAACGGCGACAAGCATGGCGGTGAAGAGAAAGAAGGATTGGAGGCGTATGTCGATCAAGACAAGATGAAGGATGCAGTAAAGGCAAGGTGAGGTGTAAATTATTGTAAGAGGAATCGTCATTGTGCAAGTAGGTATCACTGTAAATTCCGAGATCCACATTCCCTTGTAAGTTTTAGCCAACGCGACTAGCATTCAGATATCTCGGCGGAGCTCGTGAAAAACGGAAGCGTGGCCGCAGACTACACGAGAGGAAGTTTGTGTTCGATTGGGATGCGGGAGAGGACACGAGCAATGACTACGATAAGGTATGGACATCAGTTCGTTAGTAAATTGGTTATTTGTGACTGGCTATTCTTTTTTTTCTTCTACGAGTAATAATTGAATACGACATCGAACGCTTGTCGCTAATGAATCGAGCTAGAATGACATTTATTGGGGGAATGGGGTGGAAATAGGGAAAGGAGTTAATATAACTTTTGGCCACCTCTCGACTTTACAGCTGTACAAGGTCAAGCACGAGGTACAATTTTTCGGACGTGGATCCATTGCGGGAGTGGATGTGAATCAACAGAAGAAGGTAGGCATAAATGAAGTCCAACTTTGTTTGGTAGGTGTTCACGCCGACTTCGCCCGACACATTCAACACTTTTGTGGTCTGATAAATCGGTTTTTTTTAGTTCTGCTAAATGTTTGACGTTGTCAACGTCACGTTGATGTATACTTTTATTTGAGTTGCCATTGATTTTTCTCTTCAAGGAACGATCGTCCTTCTACTCCACGATGATGGAAGAACGGAGAACGATTGAAGAAAAGGAGCAAGAAGAACACAGGTAATGCATACAGATTAATATCACGCACATTCAGGCCCCTAGTTTTGTCCGACCACTCCTCTGCCTCAGCATGGGCAGAGGAGGCGGAGCTTAATCGGGCAGCCACAAAGCATTATTTTGAATTTAACAGCTCCCAACACGAAAACCCTGAAAATTGTCGCTAAAATATGTTACTTACCGTAGCACACTGCGTAGCTACCCACTATGCTGCAACGTTAAAACAATTGTTTTTAGCATGAATTTTTCTCACCACGAAAAACCCTGAAACATCAAGCAAAAATACGGTAGTTTTAAGCTCCGCCGACATAGCTAAGTTCCGCCCCCCCCCCTTGCCCATTTCCTACGCGGTCGGCTGGAACGGCGTGTAATATAGATGATTAACATATACCAGAATTGTGGAAGCGAAGAAGAAGCAGGCGAAACAAGCACACGACGACCGCCACTGGAAAATGAAGGAGCTAGATGAAATGACAGATCGAGATTGGAGAATCTTCAGAGAAGACTTCAATATTAGTATTAAGGTACTCGGTGATGGGGATGGAATACAAACGGGATTTTATCGGCTTAAGATTTTTCATACTTTGGATTTTTTTATCGGAAGGAGCATACATGGTTTAGTGATGGGGCCGAGAAATTCAACCGAATTTACACCGATTCCTACAACTTTATCATTCATCCATGGATGGGGTTCATCTCTGGACGTGCTACGAAGAATTCCCAAGGAATAACTAGTTCTCGTTCTAGGGAGGCCGTATTCCCAAGCCGATTCGAAACTGGAACGAAGCTGGAATTAACGACGAGGTCTCATCAGTCATCATCAAGGTAAAGCGCAGGTAAAGCATGGAAAAATATAACATTTCAAAAATTCAGGTTGGGTACACAGAGCCTACGCCGATCCAGAGACAAGCCATCCCGATCGGCCTCCAGAATAGGTACTTGCTATTTTATTATTATTATTTTATGTTATTATTTGGCATGTATGTTGATCGTTCTTTATAGAAAACTTTGCAGAAAATGTCTAAAATCATGTACAAGCGTTACAGTGTATCGTCACTTTTCCACATTTTCCGCCTTAATTTTCGTATTTCATTTCGTAGTTTGAAAAAAAATTGTTCTTACATTTAAATTTTCCTTTTTGATGTGAAGATTGCAGGGACATTATCGGTGTAGCCGAGACTGGATCTGGAAAGACCGCTGCCTTCCTTATCCCGCTTCTGGTATGCAACAGCGTTTGTAGTAAACTCAATTTGTACCATGTAGATCCTGTCCGATTTTTATTCTATTTTTCTTATAATTTTTCAGTTATTATAATCATTATTATTGATTATTTAGACATTTATCACTTCCCTACCGAAGATTGAGCGACAGGAACACGCGGACCAGGGACCGTACGCAATCATTCTTGCACCCACTCGGTAGGTTATCTATATAACCCCCCTTCAAACTCACGTTTTCCCATACTCGCTGGTTCTTGTTTGGGTATCTTTAGATGAAAATAGACACTTCTTTACTTTAATGCCCAAAGGCCGCGCTCTAACTTGTGGGTAGTGAGAGGGAGAAAATAGCTCTCTACTTTTAAAGAAAAGAAGTAAAGTAAAGAAGTGCCAGAAAATTAACATTACGTGGTAAAAATTCTCAATAAATAGACTAATTTGTAGTGAACTTGCGCAGCAGATCGAGGAGGAAACGAATAAGTTTGGTGAACTGCTCAAGATTCGCACAGTTTCGGTTATTGGAGGAGCGAGTAGAGAAGAGCAGGGAATGCGATTACGACTTGGAGTAGAGGTATGAAATCTCTATTGATGAAATGCTTATGCTAGTATTGATTAATGTAAGTATGAATGACTGGGATCACGGTGAACGGTAGGAATGGGAAGGCCGATGGATTGAATTAATTTTTAGATCGTCATCGCTACGCCCGGTCGTCTGCTCGACGTGCTCGAGAATAGGTAGTTTATTTCTTAATTTTTTTCACTTATATTATTTACTTAATAATGTGTATTCTAGACAAGTGAGGCCGCGTTCACAATAACAATTTAAAAAATGTCACTTTTCCTAGCCCACCAGTGCATGTGCTGACGAAAGCAAAGAGGAATCTTTCAGATATCTTTCACTGACACAGTGCACGTACGTAATTCTCGATGAGGCCGATCGAATGTTGGACATGGGATTCGAACCAGAAGTTCAGAAAGTGTGGTGATTAGTGCTATTTGCTCTTAAATTTCTATTCTGCAGGTATTGGAGTACTTGCCAGTGTCGAATCTCAAACCGGATACGGACGACGCTGAGAACGCCGAGGCACTTATGAGAGCATTCAATTCGAGAGAAAAGTATAGACAGGTATGTGTGTTATTTATCTACGTCCGAGGCGCGACTATAGTAATTGGAACATTCGTAAGGCTGATGCAACTGGAAATACGGGTGCTCTCCTGTAGGAGGGGGGGGGAATATTTATTTATTTTATTTTATTTTATATTTTAATATATACTATTGCAGACTGTAATGTTCACGGCAACGATGTCGTCGGCCATCGAACGACTGGCGCGCGCTTACCTCCGAAGACCGGCGATCGTGCACATCGGCACTGCCGGACGGCCCACGGAGAGGGTACAGCACTTTTTTTCAGTGTTATTAGTCAGCTTTAAACTTGGAATTTTAACTGTTATAAAAGAAGCTTGGAAATTTCGTTTGTTTGTCAGTAGTTTCGCTATTAGTAGAACAATCTCGTCGAATAGCAGTTGTAATATGAAATCATTGGTTTCCTGACTACGGTCAGCGAGAAAATCCACTTTTGAGTCGATATCAACCTCGGGTTTCAAAGAACTCCAAATAATTAGTCCCTTTTTCATAAATTTTCGAAGATTTAGTCACCCTACTTTTTTATGTATTGTCTCGATTACAGGTGGAGCAGGTTGTGTACATGCTGTCGGAGGAGAAGAAGCGCAAGAAGTTGGTGGAAGTTCTCGAATCTTCCTTCGAGCCGCCCATTATCATTTTCGTCAATCAGAAAAAGGTAACTTCTACTAGTTATTCCGAAATAAGTTAATAGAATAATATCTGAAATATAGTTTAGTAAATCGAGTGTCACTAGAATTGGGTCTGCTGCAGGCCGTCTGTTTGTGGTGTGGACATCGTCATAAAATATTCCCTCATTCGCGAGAATATCTTAAAACATGTAGACCTAGGAGATGTGAGTCTCAAGTCTCCGAATGCATGTTTCAATGAAAATTGGTACCTTATGTTGGACCATTAAATACGGTGACCTTAAACAATTGAACCTGAAATGTGTTCATGTACAAAGTACTTGTCGACAATTGAGAACAGTTTCGCACATCTATGCAGACCATTCTGATATTTCTTGTTGCAGGGTGCGGATATGCTTGCAAAGGGACTCTCCAAGCTTGGATTTAACCCAACAGTGTTGCACGGAGGAAAGGGACAGGTACCTTCATAATTGAATGCGAATCAGTGTTGAGCGACCCCTTCAACTTTGGTGTGTACCCCCGCGATTGGGCCGCCATGCTCCCGAAAATTTTGGCGAAAATATTGATTTTTCACACCTATATCCTCCGAAAATACCCTATTGTACTCCCGCAAAACCTGTCGTTGGTGGTTCGCGCTCATCACTGACCCGCATGATCAGATTTAAATAGCCATATTTTTTATTGTGGCATCTAATTTTTCGCAGTAAAATGTGTTGTGATTGCAGGATGCTCGTGAGTACGCTTTGTCGGCCCTTAAAGACGGTTCAGCTGATATTCTTGTGGCGACGGATGTGGCAGGCAGAGGTGAGTCGAAGAGTGAACAAAGTCATACATGAAAAAGCTAGTCGAAAACTACCTGGAATTAGAAAACATACCCCATTTTCGGCTTTTCCGTTAACAAGGCATGTAACCTACAATTCGCAAACACACCCGGCTTTCATAGAATTAGTCGGTTTCCAAGTCTTTTGTATATACAAACCCGGCTTTCGAAGGATTTTGTCACCTAACTATTTCATATTTGAACAAAGTTCACATAACATCACTCATATTTCCCCCATGATCACTTTACCCTTTCATATAACATTAATTTTAAAAACACTATTCTAAGGTATCGACATCAAGGACGTGTCTCTTGTGCTCAACTATGATATGGCAAAGTCGATCGAGGACTACACCCATAGAATCGGAAGAACCGGTACGTTTATTATGTCCAGAATGCACTGTTCGGCACTGCTATTGTTGCTTGTACAATTCAAACAAAGCGTGATATGCTGCAAAAAGAAGCCCGTCCTTTCTTCATTTAACATCATAGGTAGGCGTGGCCCCAGAAAGCATAGCAAGATCGACCTGGGGACACGAAGTTAAGCCGTTACCTTGGTGATAAGAACAGAACTTGAAAATAGGGGGGGGGGTGGATTAGTTCTGAGTAATGGAATGGGAAGAAGAGAGTGCAGAAATGAATGTTTTTGTCGACGGAATTCCTGTCTTCTCCCTGATCATTTCCCGGTCAGCAGTTTGTTAGTTTGTTACCCTTCGTTGTGACTTCGTTGCATAGTTTGTTTCGCTCTAGCTCAAGCTCGAATCAATACTTTCTGTTTGAGTGTATGGGAGAAGGAAAAGTTTTCCTTCCAGAACAGTTTTTGACAAAAGATATTCCCGTGACTTACCTCGTTTCCCTTTAATCTCTACTTCGTATTCGCAACGTTATTGGCTGTTGTTCCCATCAACACTGAGGACTCTCTCACTCTCGCACTGCCCTCCCCATTTTCTCTCTCTCTCCCTATTTCTCGCATTCTCTCGTCCTTCGTCCCGCTTTCTCTCTGCCCGGCCGTCTTTTCTTTCACCACTCACTGAAGTATATACGGAAAGCGCGTGTCGTCTCTTTCGCCTCTTTTTCGTTTCTTAGAAATTTAAATTATTTTAAAAAATATTAATTACCTTTTTTTACCTTTTAAAAGAACTGTTTCTTAACTTTCCTTGCGGATCTTCATCGAGAAATGTTTCGCTTCATCCAGCACTCAATCTTAGTGAATTCAAGATATTAAAGTCGTAGTATGCCACATTTATCTCATCTGCTAATGCTTTCGGTTTTATAACTGTATCGGTTCTCATCTTTATCTCAAGCAAATGGCTTGAATTTGAAACCCTATACATCTCACATCTTTCTTTTTTTCCCAATGTACGTCGGGCTCTTTGTTATCCCCCCTCCCTTTCTCACCTCCTTTCCTCGTTTGTTCGTTTCGTCGTCAGTGTTGCGCGCGAATCACCAACTCCATGATTTGCGGGGGTTCAATAGGGGGTTTACGAGTGTACATTTATGAAAAATCGATATTTTTCGACTATTTTTGGGTGTACGGAGAGTTCAATCGCGGGGGTACACGCCAAAGTTGGTAGGGTCGCTCAATTCTGTTCGTCGTCAATGTTTTCGAGTAGAGCAATAGGCGCGTGAGGTTTCTCTTGCTGTTCTTCAAGATATAACATATTGTAATAATATATTGATAATATTGATAGCATACATACCTATACATTGCTAACAGAAAATATGGTGATGCACTCGTGAAATACTAATTTGACGTGAGGGTCGATATTCCAATACGCATGGACTCTCATAAGTGCAGGATGTGATAAAAAATGACGAGATGAGCCCAATGGTGAATCTATCCGCGCGCTGGATATGGAGTAGAGTTAGAGAACAATGAATAGAATTTGTGACGATGGAAGAGAGTAAATAGGAAAATATGTATGACCTTATCCACAAAATTCATTATAGCTTGCGGATTTTTTAAACTCAAATTTCCTTTGTGACACTACATCAACACTCTCACGTGTGTTTCACCTCTCTCTCTCTCTCTCTCTCTTCTCGTCTTTCCCTCCCCTTTTCCTCACTCCTTCAAACTCCTTGCTAGTATCCTTCGTTACACGCCGATGATCGCAATCTCTTTGTAAGCCGCTCGGCGTATTTAAATAATGTAGCTCGCGTGCATAGTCGGATGAAAGAATTCGGTTGAGAACCTCAATTTTTCGTTTTCTACCGCTTTTGGGATTGAGAACCTACTGGATACACTACAACCCGCAAACGCCTTTTTAATTCGCATGTCTTATTCGCATCTGAATGTACTCATTTAGTGCCGAAAATAGTGTGTTATCGTTAGAGAGTCTCACATGCCAACCCCGGCGCTGAACTGTTTCATTGCTCGGGGTTGTGCAAACACAAGAGAAGGATCGCAGTGCGCGCGCATACCATCTTCTCTTCTTCTCGATACGCACTCCGACTCACCAGTTCGTGATTACCAATAGTGAGCACCATCCACTAACCTTGGATCCCTATGATGTAACTGAGAGGGAGTCTAGAGGGGAGGGGGGGGGGGAGTACAAATGTGAAAAAAATCAAATCTTAATTAAAATTGCGCTACGGAACAGCTAATTGATCTTTTCCGGTTTCTCTATTTGGAAATATAAGATCCATGCAAATGGACCCATGAAGAAATTCATGAAGTGTGTGCTATATTCATTTTAAATTTTCCAAATTTCTAAAATCAATAAATTAGCGAAAGGGGAAATAAGAGGAGTGTACTTAAGGCAGTACTTTGTTCTCTATAAATCGATGTCACGCAGTTCGTCCCCTATCGGGATGCAGTTCGGCACTATTCGGCACTGAGACAGGGCCAGCTCCGTCTCCGTTCCACATGGTGCCGTCCTGCGTGCCGTTGTAGTGCATTTTTCCACACAAATTGACTGAAATTGTGGCACGAAATGGTACTTTCGTGCCGTAACGGTTTTACTGAAGTGCGCGGTATGGAACGAGTGTACCAGAGAGGTGCCGAAAGGGGACGGACTGCGTGACAGCGATTTATAGAGTTGGTTGACTCCTCCTGATCGATTGTATCGAAACACTTATTCTAGGCACCCCTTACTTGAGAATATATTGATGCGTTTATCACGGGATTCGCCCCATGATTCGATTAGCACATTTTGGCCGAGATTAATGGTGGCTGAATTTCCCTTCCCCTTATCTTGATTGAAAAATATATTCGTTGATTACGGTGGTAAATAAACGTTGCCGTCTCTTTTCATTTGAAATTCGTTTCTTAAGGTTGGTCATGCCGAGATCAGATTTTATCATTTGATACGCCAATTATTTAATATAAAACCATGCAATTCTGCAAATAAGGTCGTTTTCGTCACAAACAAATTAGAGAATACGCAACAATATGCCATACTTACTACCCGAAAATTTATGACTGATGTGCTCCCATGACTATCGATCGCGTCAGATGTTATCTTATTTCCCTGCGCTCTCACACTCTGTATGTTTCCTTATTTGTCCGAGCGCACTAAACTTTCACGGTTCCTCCATTTCTCATCCATACTCTCGATCGCACTCTATCTCTCGTCAGTATGTGACAAGTGAACCAACTTTCGCCCCTTCTCTGCTCTCCTCTTTCCATCCCTATCGACACACTGTGAATGAAAGTGTGGTGAACTAGAGAGAGGAGGGGGGGGGGGATAGAGTCGACGAGAATTGGGAACGAAGAGACCAATCGATTAGGCTCGGGTTCCTGCGTGTCACATGAGTTGAGTTTTCAAGGAAAAATGCTATGCTCTTGATGATTTATTGTTAATTTGTCTAACCCGAAACTGTTTCTTGCCGCGAATTATCTGACCGTATTTGGTTCGCCCTGTTCCTACTCGCGTGATTTCCTTCACACTTGATCGTCGAGCACTTGAAAAGATAGGAAAGAGAGGCGGGGTTCTTTATGGGAGCATTGAAAGAATTGTATGTGAGATGGTATCATCAGCAAGGGAAGATAGGGGCGGGGGTGCAAATAGGACGAGAGAGATGTGAATCGATCAGAGATTGGAAGGGAGATTTATTTTTTATTTTTTTAAATATTTTATTTCAAATCGGAACTCTGATGCGCTTCTATTTCCTGAACGTTTGCAAATCATTGGTCGAATAGTATGTGAAATGAAGCATAAGACTATCTAGTAGGGTTGCAGATTCGAGTTCGAGTTACTCGCACCCTCTCCCCCCTCCTCTTCCCTGGCCGCGAGTTACTCACGAGAGGAGGGAGGGAGATGGAAAGGGGGTGCGAGTAACTCGCACATCGAGTTACTCGACCGCTGGTGAATATTTCGGAGGGGGCGAACTCTTCCCAAGGGTTTATTGCTTGGAGGAAAGTTATATTCTTTGTCCTAGCATCACACACCGTCACTAGCATCACACATTGTCAAAATTAGAGGAGAAAGGAGAAAAGAAAGAAGAATCCAAGCAACAAGTTTTGCGTTTGATTTATCATAAGGTTACCTTCATTTTACGATTCCAAATTCAAATATCAACTGTCAGTATTCGACTTCTTTCTTAAATGGCTAATGCAATGGAACAAGCTTCGTACATACGCTTAGCCTCATATGGATTCATGCAGGTTTACAGCGCTCGGCTGGAATTTTATGCGATATTTCCGAGCCGGAGGGGATTACGGGGCTTCCCACAGTGGTGTTTCCTTCTTGATTTGCGTATTCCCCCCCCCAACACACTGCATTATTACTGATAATCCTCTATTTGCGTGCTTGTTATTACTACATTGGCACAACTAGAATATCGATATTTGAAATTCACTGATGAACCTCGGGAAAGGCTATTTCTTCGGCTTTCCGGCTAGCTCTCATACACGCGCAATAGCGACATATACTTCGCATAGCAACCACCAGTAGTCTGTCCTTTTCTCTTCCTCCTTTCATCTCCACTCTTTACCTTCTTCCTGCCATCTATGTCCCGGGCCGTTATTATATTGTAATTTTTTTCTTTTGAAATGATTATGAAATATTGCAGGTCGCGCTGGCAAGAATGGTAAAGCGGTGACGTTTGTGACTCCAGAGGATAAGGACGTCTTCTTCGATCTGAAGACAGTGCTTATGGAGTCACCAGTGAGCACTTGCCCTCCTGGTACGTTCTAATTCGTTTGCTAAATGTTCTTTGTTCAGCTCTTTATTTTCAGTCGCCGAAGGCGATCATATCGTGAAATAATAAAAACGTTCCGCGTATTCCAATTCCTACTTGGCTGTCCCAAATGGGAAATAAAAGTCTTTGGCTCTAGCTGATGTTACCAATCGGCTCATAGAGGCCTTCGTAGCATTTACTGAGAAAATGAATTTTTTTTGGAAATAATCAATAATGGGCAAGCGAATGTTCCGTATTGTACGCTAATCAAAGTTTTGTCAAAGCCAGGGGTCGATTACATACATTTTCAAAAATTCCAAAATGTGGGTTGGTTTTGCTTTTTACCTCCCACACCCCAAAAAAAAATCATCCAAATGTGGGTTGGGTTACCTATTCAGCTCTTTTTTCTCCCTTCCACACCCGCAAAAATCAGCCAAATGTGGGTTGGGTATGTCATTTTTCACATAGTAATCGAGCCCTGGTCAAAGCTGAGCAAATGAATTTTCCGATAACTTGCACCTTGCGGTTCTGCCATGCACCCTTATTCTCACATTTGCTGCAATCTTTCCCCAGATTTCATTCCCTGCTTTTTCCTACCCGTTCCGAAAATTATGAGGTGTTTAATTTATCTCACATTCCCTTTAAAGTGGCACATACGCAACATTTTGAAGCCGATTTAATTTAGATACTAATACAATTAGACAAAAAGATATTATTTATAATTATAATTGCAGAGCTCGCGAACCATCCTGACGCTCAGGCGAAACCTGGAATGTTCGTACCGAAGAAGAGACAAGACGAAACCGTCTTCCTCAAGGGACTATAATCTATTATCTTTGTCTGTTCCGTCTTTGTATTTCATTACCCCCTGTTTTATCTTCTCCTTTGATAAGTTATTGATTAGTTATCTCATTTGTCTGTTAAATGTAGTACCGTACCTGCCCCCCTGTCCAACGTAGCAGAGACATAAAGAGGGAAAGATGGTTGTCTATCGATCTCTCTCCCTAGTTTCTATCAGAGCTATCACTGTTGTTATCAGTGCGCTGGCTTTCGTTTTGTATCGCTCTTCCCCATTCTCCTCTTCTCTCAATCTATCTCTTCCCTACTCTCCTTTCCTTTCGCATCAGTTTCACTCCACAAAACGTGCGTCTATTCGCTATCACTAACTGATTGTTTTGTCGTTGATATCGATTGGTTTCCGATCACCTGATTTTGGTATCCGTCATTCATTCTCATTCTTGTTTTTTCGATTTGCGCAGCGAATGAACTGTTGCGCTTGAAAGGTATAAAGCTTGTTGGAAGGTATTTCGAGTGTATTTATTGATCGGTCAAGGCGTGCTCAGATCGCCACTGATGCTATCTCAACTGATTTCGAGTTCTATTATGATATTTTCCGGGTCGCTTTACCTTCCTGTACGCTTATTTCCAGGGGTCGAATAAGTATTTCGTGCGTAGTAATAAGAGAAAACAATTTAACCTTGCATTTGGAAGACGCAGGATTATGGCCCTCGCACCATCCACGCCGAATTCAAAGTACAGTCCGTGTTCGCGAGTACTGTAGTTTCCCTGTTATTCGCAGCGTACGAATATTCCCCACTCTCCCTCTTCCTCAATCCCAACACCCCCCCCCCCCCTGAACACAGGTGCCCCTAGTGCACTTATCCTCACCTCACTCACTATGGATATCAATATAAAGCTAATTTTCCGTTGCTGTTTTGAGAGTGCTCGAACAATACCTCATGATTGAATCCCATGAATGTGTGTGTAGCCTTGAATGGTACTGCGCGTGTCCTCGAGTGTTTCCAAAAGAGCCGAGTTCTGAGAGTAAGTCAGAAAGTGAAATCAGGCCCAAAAGGTAGCTATACTTCCTCTCAATGCCCGCGAGTCTCCTCCACTAGTTACAGTCTCGTTTCATTGACCAACTCATGTTTAACCTACCCGGTATTATCAATCACGCCATCTCTCTTGATAAGGAAAAATCAATTTCCATTCCGGTTGTCACGGATCGAATATCGGTTATGAAAATATGTAATGTGATCATTTACTCATGTTTCAGGTTAAATTGCCAATTAGTACTGAACTTCTCAAACATTCCCTCCCTTGTCTCATCGCTCCTATATATCATTTATTTGGTGGAATCGCGCGCCATTTCCTGAAGATTCCAGCGTTTGCGTGATTTTATTGATATGATCGCTTATTTTTTGTTGTTCTAGGTACCTCAATTCGCTCGCTTTCTCAGCAGCGAAGTTTGAGGATCGCCGTAGGATCGTAGTCTCGATCACCTGAGTAAGGTATCGATTCATCGAGAGATATCGGTTGGAGGCGGGATACGGTAGTCACACGACCACCGCCGGGCTGGAGTTGTTTGGAGGCGAGTCGGAGTTGGAGGAGGTGAGAGAAGTGATACAAAAATATGATAAGTCACGTTGACAAACAAATTTCGTAAAAGGGCAACATACATTTCGACAGGGACTTGACATATGTATAAAAGGTAAAAGGTAAAGGTCATCCCGTTAATCAAGGCACTTGCGCCCTGCGGGAGATCACTGCTAGGCCAGTGATTATGAGGCCATTATACATAGTAACATTCAAATGCCCAGCGGAGACACTACGGTGTTTAGCGCATAATACGGAACGTTTTATTTGCTAGATCGTTATTGATTTTTTTTTAAATTCTCATTTTCTCAGTAAGTGCTACCATGCAGGTCGTACCGTCCCCACCGCGTGCCTCTGGATTGCTCGCAGCTTCGTCTAGTCAGTCGGGAGTGAACGGAGCAGCAGCAGCAGCCGCTCGCGCCACCACGCAGCAGAATATTGCTGCAGGTACACATAAAAGTGCAGTAGCGAGTTATCTAACATGGGAATGATCTAAGCTCACATATCCCGATCTTGACCGATTTGTGTACTAGTAACCGTAGGGAACTGAAAACAGCCGTTTTTGGGTAAAATTCATCTGAATTATTCTATGTTTCGCACAGTATAGAAGTCATTCCTGTGGTTGCAAAATTTGTGCGACATAAATAATAGGTTGTATATCACGCACCTTTGCTTTCTCATTGTCAGGGGGAAGCGGCGGGCCTTCCGGAAGCAGCAACACCAACTCCTCTCAACTCTCGTTTGACGGCATCTTCAAGTGGTCAGATTTTTTGAGGGCAGGATCAAAAGCATTTCAAAATTAGTAGTATTTCACATTACTTGTCAGACGTGTTCTGCGATTATAAATATCAATCATTGATTATGCTGCCAAAATAGGACCGGGGGAGGGGGGAGGGGGGTAGCCCGACTTCCGAGGACGAACCAAAAAAATTACCTTGCAATGCCAAGTATGTGAAAGGTATTCAGGTATCACGAGCCGATCGGAGGACCTAGAGGAACTCCTGACGAAGGTTACGAACTTGCAGGAGGTATTCATTGCTTACACTGTATACAAGACAAATAACAAAAAAAGAAACACTATTTTCGGTGTCCTTTCTAGGCCTAGCTGCGTCTACTTTCGCGACAGCCGCTGCTTCGATCGCAGCAGCAAAGTCGCAGCACTTGCAGAAGCAGCAGCAGCAGGCACGAGGTGTGATTGCAGCAGCTACCGACCCTGCCCATTCCATCTTCTCTGGATTTAATTCCCAGCCGTGTCATCAGCTCTGCCCCACCCAGTGCTCAAAAAGTCATGTCAAATAAACTATATTTCGGACAGCTAGGTGCCCGGCTGCAAACGATTGCCTTCGTCATAGGGTTTCTTTATACGCCTGGTAGTCTCAGATGCATGTAGTAAAAAATTTGGACCACTTGACAGAGAAAGTCATAACAAATACTTACTGCCTTTGTTACCGTGAGCTGATTCAATCTTTACTTCTCATCCCTGTATCCAAAGTCCGCTCCTTGTAGCAGCAGCAACAGCGAATCAAACGGACCGCAACAACGGTATGGCCGACAGCGATGACTGGCCAAGCCAGTCCTTCCGCAACCATGTGATCAACCGACTGTCAGTTATCATTCTTTCTACGGTTAAAAAAATATTTATATCAATGTTAGTTTGTTGGATAGTTCGAATAAGAGATTTAATAATAATAATAATAATAGTTATGTTGATTACAATAATTCGATAATAATACCACATGATGTGTTCCACATGTAATTGCAGGGAGCCGGAGTTGGCACGCAACCGCCAGAATGCTCCCAATTTGCCCGTTCCCGGAGATGCTCGACAGGTAACAAAAAAAAACAACAACAACGAAATCCGGATTTTTCATGAATATTGAATTCAAATTTACACTCATAAGATTGTATTCAGTGGCCCTCACCACAACTTTACAGCTTGTTAGAGTGCATAGCTATATTTTGGGGATCCTTAGGATTTTCAACGAATGTCGACGCCTTTTCTGACATTAGCGAGGTCGTGCAGCACGGATTGTATTCAGTGATGAGTTCTCGGTTCGGATGAAGGACCATACCCCCGATTTTACCACGGGTTTTGAAGCTCGTAACGTCCGGGGTTTGACAGCCGAATCATCGATATTTAACCAATTTTTTTCTGAGTTTTGTCTTTCGTCCGAAGATTTTTCCTCATCACTGATTGTATTGCAGGTTGAAGAGTACGTCTTCCAGAAGTGCATGAGCAAGGATGAGTACATGCGCACCATCGCAAAGGTGAAAACTAGTGATGACAATGGCATATGACAATGGCAATAACAATGATGAAGTAGTGATGACAATTAGGCATCCGCCCCTTCTTATTTTGGCAAACTCTATGTAGCGTGAGAAGTCAATCGAAATGAGAGAGACGCTTTCCCGAATTGACACGCATCTCTTATGAGAACTTTTTTTTCCTTATGCAAATACCGTAGTTTTTGCACTCGGTGGTCGACTATGATAGCTAATTCCCTTTTATTACAGGTGATTAACGCTATCAATTGCAACTCGAAGAGCGCTGCGGTGCCGCCCGCTCTGCAGCCGTCTCCCTTCCATCCGCCGACCGGAGGTGCAGCTGGAGGAGGAGGACAGTCTGGACCTGGCTCGGCCGGACGACCCGCAATCCCTCCCGACCCTCAGCCCACCCAGGCTGCAGCACGCGCAGCAGCAGCTGCGGCAGCTGCTGGTGGTGGCGGCCCAAGTACTGCGTCAGTTATGGCCCCGCCCCTTGGCCAGCCGCCCCCACAGATGGGAGGTGGTGCAGTTAACGCTGCTGGTGCCATTTCGGCGGCTCCTCCTGGCGGTGGAAGCATGGACGATGCCATGGGTAGCATGCAGCCAACGGGCAATGCGCAGCAGATGCAGCAGCCCTTCAACCCGTACGGAGCGCCTCCGCAGCACGCGATGCATCAGCAGCAGCAGCACTATCAGCTGCAGCAGCAACAACAGCAGCATCAGCAGCAGCAGGCTGCAGCTGCTGCTGCCAGGAGCAAGGCTGCCGCGGCGGCGGCTGCTGCTCAGATGCGTGCCGCTCCCACGCAGCCTCCTCCTCAACAGCAACCGATGCACTATGGTGGAATGCCGGGAGGCGCGGCGCCACCTCCACACAATCCGTACGCCCAGAACCCCTACGGACAGATGCAGCCGCAGCCCCAGCATGGTGAGCAAGTCGAGAGATATTCCGTAGCCGGCTATGCGGAATTATGCATACAGTAGCCTTTACAGTGTCCGAACAGTTTGGGCACAGTTGAAATGGGTGGGAATATGTTGCGTACGGCAAATGTCGCACTCAATTTTTTTTCATTCACCTTTAAACATTAACAGTGTGTTCTGGGTGTATTCATGGACTTATTCTTTGAAATTCACGTTCATAGCTTGTTTGTTTGTTTTGGAAACTGTTTGGGAAACGATTGGTTATTGAAAGAGGATAACTATTTGAGGTTGCATGCTCAAATGTTGCAGGATACGGCGGTATGGGAATGGGACCGGGTGCCCCGGCGGACATGGGCGGAGTTGGAGGAGGAAGTACAGGAGGAGCTGGACTCCCTGCAGCCAATACGCCCGAGTACCAGATTATGTACAACAATAAGCTTCGCACCCTCAGACCGCACTGCGACAACCTAAGGTACGAGAGTTATATCACGCGTGTCACCCAAGAATCCAGTAAACGATGAGGGTGATTGTGGACAATGAACTATCAAAACTAGTTTTTCCTCAATTTCGACAGTTTCAAAGTGCTACAGTTTAGCCGCTTCTTAGGGGACAAACGTAATGTACCCGAAAGGCAGTCGTGAACCATTAGTGCAATGAGAGAGCGAAAAAAGAAGATGCGAAAAAAGAAAAGAAGCGAAAGATGACAGTAAGAAATAATTGAAATTGCAGAGCGAAGGCGCAGCAATGCCGCATCGATGGAAATGCTGAGGCTGCCGGTGAGCTTAACAACTAAATAAAAAAAAATGTTATTTTAGAAGTGCAATAGTCTTTATTTTCACATTTGCAGGCAAGCTGGAGACAATGATAGGCGTTCTCGAGGGTCGTCGCTCCGTCAGTCTCGAATATCTCGGCAATCTGGAGACGTGGATCCTGCGCAAAGCTGACTTCCTGGTAGGTACATTTTAATGGGTCCCAGAATTTTAGGTATGAATTTAAAAAAAAATAGGAACTCATACCTTTGAAATTTTTTCGTGCTGTGTAGAAAATGCTCAAAAAAAGAGGAGAGAGAGAGAGAGAAATGGAGAGCGTTTCTCGTCCAATCCGAATCGAGCACAAACCATAACTAGTGTGTGCATGTTCTCTCTAGCGACCCATGCACAAACTAGAGAACGATGGGGCGTGACTATAGTATGGGCACTACATTGCGCACACACGCAGTGTCTCTTGCTGTGATCTCGCAGTCTTTGCCTGGAATCTTGTGTTTCACTGACTGTATAGAATGCTCGTGAACCCGTGGGTAGGTTGCCACTCCATTTGTTGTAATTTGGTGACATTATTTCGAGCTGGAAGCTGTTTTCACTAATTTTTTTAGCGATAAAAATATAATATTAGCCGTATTTGCAGGCGCATTCGCCCGCCAATATGCACGGCGCCCATGGAGCAGGAGGTGAGGGGACTTTGTTTACTCACAATCAGATGAAATATATGAATTATGTAATTTTCTTCGGCATTTGTTCGATTCGAATTCGCATAATTCCTTTTAAACATTGTATCACAATGTTATCGATAACGAATTCGAACAAAGGCCGAAATGTGCAACTATCTCTGGATATATTCTTTGATTATCTTGTGCTGTTCTTTGTTAGTACCTAAGTTTACAATTATGTCGCATGTGAGACTGGTTGGTATGGCCGGCTGAAAGCAATATTATGCCATGCTATCACATGCTAAAGCTTTATTCTCTCCGTGACGTACCGTGATGAATTACTCTCCGAATCAACTGCTGCTAAAAGGAACATGCCGAAGGATTGGTAGAATGAGCCATGCTTATGATTCATTTTCAAAGGCCCTAATTTGTTAGATTGTATGATGGTGATTGGTATACGGTAGTAGTCTCGCACGGTGCTGTCTCTCTTATAGGCGCTGGTGGGATGGGCGGCCCTCCGAGTGGAGGCGGACCAATGTCGGAGGCCCTCTCTGCCAGCATGATGCTTGACCAAGGTAATCCGTGTTTCAATATTGACCTTCCTCGTATTGCCTGCTCTGCAAGAATCAATTAAGAATAGATTGACGACAAGTGCTGATTACTATCTTCAAATTGTCTCGCCTCGATTCTTTTGGTATAATATTGTGTTCCAAAACATATATATAATCGAGGCAAGATTCATTTGTGCATGCAATGCGCGTCCTTTATCGCGAACAAGACTGCTTTGTGCAACATTTAGTCTTTTTTCATGTTCTCATGTGAATTGAGTGTCTCGGTGGTGCAGTACCTTGTTTGTACTTTTTCTTTTTAGTTCGTGTTGTTAGCAAGTAGTTTAATCGTTATAGGTCAAGGCCCACCTCCAGGAATGGGTGGATATGGCATGCCTCACCCCTACGGCATGCAGCCGCAGCAACAGCATCACATGGTGAGTGGTAGAGTTCGACATTCGGGTAATCGTCTCTTCATTTCCCATGCTCTCTCGCCTGTCTGACCGGCGAGATAGAGCGAAGAATGAAGAGACGATTTTTCGAACTCTAGTGAGTGGCGAGGGCGGCACATTCTGCCATTTTATTGTGAGATTGCATTGAACAATAGACAAATCTTTTGCTTTCAGATGGGAGGCTGGGGCATGCATCCTCAGATGGGAATGGCTGGACCCGGAGCAGGCACAGGTGAATTCAATTTTTAAAACCATTGATATAAGTTAATTATAGTGAACCAGCCGATTTAGCCCCCGCCTTCTGATCGATTGGCAGGGTCACCGCTGCGCAGTTCGCTACCCATTTCACAATTTCGAAAGCGCGCGTGACTTATTTCGACGTGTTTACAGCTTCGTGACCTCTGTATTAAAACCTGGTTGCGAACAGAAGAACTGATATGAAAAACTAATAGAGCGACTTCCTAGATGAACGCGGTTGGATTTTTCGGTCCATTGGGTATTTCTTTTTGCAGGTCCGCAACCGCATCACCTCATCATGCCTCCGCAGCAGCAGCACGTCGGAGGCGGCCCCATGCACGCCCACGCCCCATACAGGTAGACATAAGTAAAAAAACCTTGTCGAAAACTACCAGGAATCTGAAAACATTTACCGCTTTCGTGGTTTCTGTTAACAACGTTCGCAAACCCTATGGTTCGCAAACGCATCCGGCTTTCTAGAATTAATCGGCTTCCAAGCTTTTTTTTCTTAAATGAATGGCACTTTTTTAAAAAGTTTATTGTCCAAAGGCCGCACTTTAACTTGTGTGGTAGTGAGAAATGGGATAGCGATCGATCGAATGAGCGAGCTCATACATTTTCATTTCCAACCAGGGACGAAAAATATATAGTGGTCTGACACAAAAATCAGAGGTCTATTGGCTTAAAAACCGATTTTATAGTGGATATATCGTGGTCTGATGACAGATTCTATCAAATATAAAGTGGTCAGATTACCGGTAGGAACGAAAATGTATGAGCGAGCTAGAAAGTATGATAGTTGTTTACTTTTAGTAAAGAAATGACAATTTTCCCCTGACAAATGGTAATGACAAATGACAATCACGACCAAATGAATAATCTCATATGGTTTCAGAGGCGCGGACGCTGCGGAGATGTCTCGTCCGTACCCGTCAGCTCACATGCGCCCGATGCCCGGCCACCACACGATGGGCGGTGGACCGCCCGGCATGCACATGGGCGCGCCCGGAGGACCCGGTGGTATGCTGGCACCACCCGGTCAGCCTGGTGGAGTCAGCGGCAGCGGTCTCGACGATTTGTACAGCATGGATGACATCCTGCCAACGCCGTTGGAGGGCGGTGCACAGGGCCCGGGTGGTGCGAAGCCCCGTCTGGCTGAGGCTGCGATGCGTGAGTGCCACGCCATCTCCGACCGCTTCGAGGTCGAACCACTGGCAGAGCGAAAGATAGCCAGCCATGTCGTGCTCAAGTGCAAACTAAGTGAGCAATTCTCATGTTTACTTCTGTATAGGCTAGGAAAGGTGACCTGTTTATAAATGCGGATGACCGCATAGGCATTATTGAACTTTTTTCTCTAAAAGGCTAAAAACCTTAATCTGCGGATGTCCGAAGGAATGTCCGGATCCATTTTGCGGCGGCCCCAACACTGTTCCTATCAGTATTTTCAATCGGATCTACCTTCTTTTTTTTCCAGAGACTCACCAGATTCCGCCACTACGTCTGCTAGTGCCAAACATGTATCCGCAAGGACAGGTCTCGGTCGATCGAGAGGAGATCGATATCAGTGAGTTGAAAAGATAGTAAACAGATTGACAATGAATGAGCAATGATGTTTCCAATTGTCAAATAAAAACTCTTGATAGTAATTACCGGCCATACATGTTTTGCAACCCACTAAATAAGGTAATGAAGATGCAAGGATAAATAAATTTCAAAAGATAATTTTAATATTATATTACCGATTGCAGCTGCGTACATGTACGACGATCTGCAGTCGTCGGTGTATGACAGACTGGCGAGGCCCGGACTGAGAACGATCACGGACTTCCTTGACACCTGGGTGAGTGCATGTTAGCCCGTCTACTTATTTTTTCGGCGCTATGTCGGATGAGAACTTTACGACCCGAGAGACAACTGTTATGAAAGAGAACAAATGCGAAATAGTTTTCGTTCGACATAGGGATCATTTTTTTTCTTTCTTGCGTTGTTTCACGAATGCCTTTTTGCCTTTTTAAACAATATTTTGTCATATTAGTGATTCAAAAAAATTTTTATTTCCAAATCTGGGTTGGTCATCGGCTCTGACAACGACATCATTGTAGGAGTCGACGGTTCGCCAGTGGTACCTGGCGCAACCACCACAGGGCGGAAGCGGCGCTGCAGGACCTTCGTATGGCGGTGGACCCCCGGGTGGTCCAGCACCCGGAGGAGGAGGAACACCGATGGACTCGAACAACTACGACGATTTATTCTCCCAGTACGACGACATTATCAATTCTTGAGTGTTCCCCCTCCTCACTTTTCTCTCTCTCGTCCCACTTATTTGCATAGTGACACAGGTCCAGGATCGTTGTTGTTAACTGGTACATCCTCACTCTTCTCATCTGTAATATTCCAGATATTCAAAAATCCAATTATTTTTCATGCACAGATGTCCAAAAACATTATTTTGTGAAACTACGATGTGAATATCCCCCGTCGTATTCATTGTTACAGTATTTCAGAGACTATAACAGAGAGATTACCGTACTGTTACGTTATGCTACTTCTTCAGATTGTTAAATTGTATCAGTCATCGCTTATCGCATGCAGTATCCCGATGTTGTAACCGCAATCGTGATTCATTCTGCCACGTCTGAGGTTTTCCTTCTTTTTTTCACCCATATATTTTGTGCATAGATTAGTATCGTCTGTAATTATATATATTTTTATTGTCTTAATCGATATTTTCTTTTCTCCCTGACTACTTTTTATCCTTTTCTGACCACGTATTTCGGTGTCTGACTTCCTTTTTAGAACAACATTTATCAGAGTCATTTTACGTTTTTTGCACTCTGATAGCTTGTACCATAGTATTCTCATTTCCGTGCAAGATTATGTCTTGTGCTAGATATTATTATTGGTTGTTCAAAGTCTACGAACCATCCATTTTCCTACAGTCGCCTATTCCGTTGCTTTTTCGCAGAAACCAATAATTTCTCCCTTCAATTATCCCTTTTCATCCCTATTCTGTCCGCATATTTTAAAGAACTACCCAATAGTTAGTGTTCTCTTCAATAATACCAGTCTTTGTCATTATCCTCTATCCCATCTCTCGTACATTATAAGATTTCTCACAACATTGTGTGTTTGGCATATGATTACAGTCTCACCAGTAGTATCCAGCTTTGGCTATGAACTTGTCTCATCTCACCTTTTTCTTCCCTCGCCCAACAACTTATTACATCACTTCCATTTATTTTCATGTCTGCTGGGTCACTGGTTGAGAAAGATAAATGGTTAAAAAATTATGTTCAAATAAAAGGAATCATTGCTCATTCATATTAGCTAGACTCTATCACCGTCATCACGAATCGTCACACATTATCTTCACAGATACCTTTATATGTGTGATACGGTAGGGATTAGGGGATACGGTTGTTCTAAAAGGAATTCACAGAATAAATTTTTAGGGTCAGGAAATGTGTTTAACTACACTCTACAACAGCTCTACTGGCCGGGAAAAGTTATTTGGAAGCAGGAAAACCGTTTCGCTGAACTCTACAAGGGCCGGTATAATCATTATATAAAATTATCGCTTATCAAAAATATACTAGCCGAGCTGTGCTCGCTAGGGGTAAACCGTAGAGTTGTCTATCCGGATTTTTATCCGTCAATCCGAGTCGATTTCCCTACTTTTCAAAACTTGTCTAGCGGAGATTCGACCCAATATTAGCTATTTTATGTTTGTGGTGCGCCGGGTTTGACGGTTTCCGTACTCGGGTGCACCTCTTGATCCTCCTCCCCAGTATCCCCCAGTATGCTAAAATAGTAGCAAATATGTTGACACCGGCCGGGACTCGAACCCCCAACCTCTTGCACGCTTGACCGCGCTCCTACCGCCTGAGCCACGAATTAAACTTTGAAACACTCCCCGACCACTCCCTGACCCGCCAGCACCAAGCAGAGTGAGTATAAATATAATTAATCGCATTATTTCAGTGGCACTTTTCAATAGGGCGGGCGAAGGCTATGCCCAAATTTTGAAATGTGCCACATGAATTTTGAATCGAAATTATCGATTGATCTCAGGGTTACGGTATCTAAATACATTCTTTGCAGAGCTTCCTCGTCGCTCTTCCATCCTATGCGAGAGAGATGCTGCCCCGCTCAGATGGAACGTTGAAGAGGAACTATTGCAGAGTGAGTATAAATATTATTAATCGCATTATTTCAGTGGCACTTTTCAATAGGGCGGGCGAAGGCTATGCCCAAATTTTGAATTGTGCCACAAAATTATGAGTATAAATTATCGATTGATCTCAGGGTTACGGTATCTAAATTCATCCTTTGCAGAGTCCTCTCCCTACTCTTTTCTTCTCAGCGACAGGGATGCTACCCCGCTCGGATGGCACGTTGAAGAGGAATGATTGCAAAGTGAGTATAAATATTTTTAATCGCATTATTGCAGTGGCACTTTTCAATAGGGCGGCCGAAGGCTATGCCCAAATTTTGAATTGTGTCACATGATTTTTGAATCGAAATTATCGATTGATCTTAGGGTTACGGTATCTAAATTC
>LS485250.1:0-82159 GCA_900490705.1 Pristionchus arcanus
CCGTAGGCCGCTCGCGGTCGCTTTGCGAGTGAAGAATGAAGAATGAATTCGACTCTCACTAATCCAATTTATTCCGCCCGATTCTGTCCACGAGAAATATCGAGATTCCCCTAGTTGTAATAGACTAGCCTCCTTCGGAGGCTAGACCCTGCGGGTGGCATGCAGCCTGCGGCTGCAGCGAGGCTCGCTTCGCTCGCCTAGTGAGCGGCCTGCGGCCGCTCGCGCTCGCTTCGCGAGCGCAGAATGAATTCGACTCTCACTGATTGGATTAGTCTCCCCTCTCCCTCTCTAATCCAATTTATTCCGCCAAATTCTGTCGTCCGGAAAATCGAGATTCCCCTAGGTATATATGATTTTATTGTTAATGATTTTTCCTCCAGCGCGCGAATGTTGACTCTTGGGATAACTGCGACTCTGTCGATCAGTCCTTGTACGCTGCAGTCGTATGAGTTACTGTAGTTTGCTATTACCATCCCTGACCTATGCCTCTGGTGCGCGCACCCAAGTTGGAAATTCCAAAAAAAAGATTCAATCAAGTAGGATTGGACGTTTCCAAGTAGCGTATAAGCTTCTCTGCTTTCTTGTGACCAGTTGCTAACCAGTTGGTGACCAGTTGCTGGCGGGTACGCGAGCAACTGGTCAGGATACTGGTTAGCAACTGGTCAGCCACTTGTCAGCCACTTGTCAGCAACTTGTCAGCAACTGGTCATGGGATAGGCTCCGGCCACTTTCAAATCAGAGGGATACTGTATTATTGATCGATATCGTATGAGTAGACCTCATACCGTAACTGATCCATACATGGCACGGGTGCTCAGTACCAACATCTAAAAACGGCAGAGGAAAAAAATATTAAAATTGCCGCGCGCAAATTTTCGTTGTAAGAGTTTCGAACCTATTGCAAATTGGAATGGTTGCTTGCGTGAGATAGTGTAGGAAAGTGAGAGAGTCGCGCTCTAACACCCCTCACCAGCGCCAGAGGGGCGGAGCCGCCCTTGTTAGTGAAAATTAATTGTAGGCGAAGGAGCTCTTCGAACCTCCGTGATGGAACGTCCATGTACGGTAGTCACATTCAAAAGGCTATCCCGCACGGGATAGCAATAGACAACATCCACACTCGGGAGCCGTCTGATGATCAGACTCTGATCTGAATAGGGGCGAAAAAATGGGCCCATACAGGCAAGGCGCATGCTAGTCACGACATGTAAGTTAATACCCTCCCAACCAGTTGCTGACAAGCTGCTAGCAACTGGTCAGATGCCAACTGGACAGCAACTGGTCAGACCACTGGTTAGCAACTGGTTGATGCAGACTCCGCCCACCCCAACTGGTCAGCAACTGGTCACGAGAAACCAGAGAAGTTGCCCCCAAGCTTGTACGCTACTTGGGAGCTACTTGATTCCAACTTGGGCGCGCGCACCAGAGACTGTACCCCGACCCAGTTATCCGGAAAATATTTACCGCACCCCGCTCCCTTTCCTCGTTGAAACACATGGCCACATACTACTGTCAGTTTATAATCATTTTCCATTCTTCTTGATGGTCCTTTTTTTTTTTTATTCCGAACTATCGGTCGATCTCGAGTCTTCATCTCGCATCTCACTATCTTAACACGGATTTCCTGTAAAAGTGTAGCAAAAAGAGCTCTCATTTCCACTAGGAAAAACTTTGGGTCTCCGATTTCGATGAAAGTTGGTAGGTGGGTACCCTAAGGGGTTAGGAGGAGGTTCATCTACTTGGATTGATCAATTATCGATTTTATCGATTATTTGGTCGTAAATCTTTAAATGACCATAACTACCTTCATTTTTATCGCACAGCGATCTAAAATATACCATTGAATTGCTCTCGGGATTCTCTACAAAAAAGTGAAAGTCACACAAAGCGAAAAAAGTTGATCTTCCGCCTCAAAAATCGATAAAACCGATTTTTGGACCATAAAACTAAGTTTTTCTCGAAAATGAGCCGGAAACACAATGAATTTTATTTTTGCAATCGATTCTACGGACCCGTTTTAGGGTCACCCTTTATTTCATTTTTCATATCTCTGGCCTTTGGACCCCGAATTAGTATAGTGGATCCGGACACGTCATAACTCGCTTGAAAGTGTTCCAATCAAAAATTTGCACAAAACCTTTCTTTTTCGTATCCACTAGAGCTACATTTTTAGTCGAAGTGAGTTTTTTGATTGGATCACTTTCAAGCGAGTTATGACGCAAAGTGTGTTTTCCACAAAAAATCGGCTATGTCCGGATCCACTGTACTATTTCGGGGTCCCAAGGCCAGAGATATGAAAAACGAAATATAGGGGTACTCTAAAACGGGTCCGTAGAATCGATTGCAAAAATAAAATTCATTGTGTTTCCGGCTCATTTTCGAGAAAAATTTAGTTTTATGGTTCAAAAATCGGTTTTATCGATTTTTGAGACGGAAGATCAACTTTTTTCATATTGTGTGACTTTGACTTTTTTGTAGAGAATCCCGAGAGCAATTCAATGGTATATTTTAGATCGCTGTGCGATAAAAAAGAAGGTAGCTATGGTCATTTAAAGATTTACGACCAAAAAATCGATAAAATCGATAATTGACCAAACCAAATAGATGAGCCTCCTCCTAACCCCTAAGGGTACCCACCAACCAACATTCATCGAAATCGGAGACCCAATGTTTTTTCCTAGTGGATGGCATTGCTACACTCTTACAGGAAACCTGTGTTAAATTGTGATCGCGAAACAATGTGAAAGACACTGAAGGATCAGTGAGCGAGTTTCGATATTCCAAAAGTATTCTTGTTGGATATAATTTAAATTGGAATTATCTTCACATTTCGGGTTTTTTTTCGCTATAAACTGATCACATTTCTGACTAATTTCATCTTGACATTCGTTTTCTTTTCGTTGCCATTTTCTTCTGTGTGAATCACTCTCAATTTCCCATTTCTCCTATCATTTGTTCCTTCATCATTGGTGGAACGATGCTACGCTTATATGAAGTGAGGGATAATACTATTTTAAATACTAAATGTTTGTTATTTGACTTTTTACTCAGATCGATCTTTGTAAGGACGTTTGTAAGAAAGATAATCTTCTGATTTCTATCCACGAACAAATGCCATCTCATAATGATATGGTATGTTTCTATATGTACACATAATAATTTTATTTGTGCAACTTTAACCTTTTCTTGTGCAGAGCAAAGGCAGACTCTACGAATTGGACGAAGTCAATTTTAAAACTTATGAAAAGAGAGAGACAGAAGTGTTTGAAACGCAATTCGATGAATCCGCAAAAGGAACTTCATACAGAACAAAGAACAATGCTGTGGTATGTTCTACTTATTTTCTTAATTGCCAAGGCATATTGTCAATTCAAAGAGAAGTACATTGTAGATATTGCAAGGCGATTCGACGTGTTTACCTATTCCACTGAAAGAGTACAAAGATAAAATGAAAAGCTCATTAACGTATTCCATCAAAGCTTTAGTAAGAATAATTTCATCATAGTTTTATAAAAAAATATAGCGATACTTTAGTTTCTTGAAGACAAATCGGCTTTGATGATGGATAAGTTCACGGATGGATTACAAATTGAAGATTTGAGCTTAGATTTGGACTCGGATCAAGCCAAGGACGGCTCTTTAATGTTGAGCGACACCTTTGAATACAATATTTTCTTTTTCAAATTTAGTCAGAAATATGTGAATGAATTCGCTCGAACGGAAGATGTCAGAATCACAGTTAGAATGGATGATAGAGCATGGGCAGCAAAGAACATTACCTGGATTGGTGTACGTATTACACATGGACGAAATCTTAATTTTCAAAGCTTTTTCACAGGGTTTCATTTCAAAATGGCAGGGAATAGATCCTTTGACAATCCAAAAATTTATTCTTGGTATCAGACCTCTAAATAGATTTCAACTGGAAATTAACGACTGGTTTGTTGTGAGTTTTTGTTTAGTTGAACCAATCAATTGAACAAACATTTAAAGGGCGGAGAGCAACACACTTGGTCTCCAGTAATCAATGAAAAACTGATCTCCGAACTTTGCAAGAAGCACACTCATATCTTAATTATGGTTCGAAATATCCCTTTTGATCGCAAAATAATTAAGTGAAAATTTGATTTATTTTAGCAATTTTATCTACAAAGAAAATATGAAAGACAGAATTATGATAAATTACAGAATCAGTTATCGTCGAGCCAACCTGATGTACTTTGGAGTCTGTTTGAGGTGAAATTTGACTTTTGTTATTTATCTTACACTACTTTTTTGACAGATGCAACGCAGACTGCCGAAAATGTGGCGGTCACTGGAACTAAAAGTGTCTTTCAAACAACTTAAATCGGCCGTTTCCAATGTTGCATCTGTGAGAATCGAAGGCAGAGAAATGTGTTACGATCCACATTCCAACGTGGTCCGTTTAATCTTTTAATGACTGTATTCAAGGATCTGTAGTCATGAGGCCGTTTGTGAAAGAATCAGACAAATCGATAAGGAGTTAGCATAGCTCAAAAATTTCGACTCTCTGATATGGTGGGATTCGGGGTTCTCGAGCGTGCACAGATCGACATTCATGAGCTCTGTCAACCATTGCTCGACTTTTACGGGAACGGCATCTTACACAGTGTTCCAAAGTTTCCCAAAACATCTCCAAAGATAAATATTGCAGCGGTATATACAGAAAGCATATAATATTGACTGTTTCTTCTTCGATGATTCGGCTGTTTTCGTCGGCAGCAGTTTGGGTTCTCTCGGCACCCCGCTCCATCGCAAACTATTCGAATTGCGAATGGAGTGTAACATTGATCTAAACGATCATTGGACAACTAATGTTGCTAGGAGGTCGGATGATTGAAATCATAATCATCATTCCATAATCCAATAATCATAATCATCGTCTCATAATCAGCCGCTATTAATTTTTTGAAGCTTTTATGGCAAACAATTACTCACACACATTATGAACTCGACATAATTATGTACTCGATTGTCAATTTATAGTGTTGAATTTATTTGTTTTGCTGTATTTACAAAACATACAAATTGATTTGCGATCTACACCGAAGACTTGAACACTAGAGTTAACCTTCCTGACACATACAAGCGAATCGTAAAGCATTTAATATAATACATAAAACCTGAAAGCAAATAAGTGAGTTTGATTGATCACAAGAAGCAAGATTACGATTCGCAAAGAGCTGGAGAGAAATCTTTGTTTCCCCCCCATCTTTGCAAATAAAGATTCCCATTGCAATCTATTCATCATCTTTTCCTAATTTTATCTTTTATCTTGGCATTTATTTCCATTTGTTGCCATTTTCTTCATCGTGAATCATTTCCAATTTCTTCTTTCTCCTATCATTTATTCCACTGGAATTGGTGGAACGATGTTGCGCGCATACGAAGAGATTCGAAATATTATTATGAATATTCTAACTGTTATTGAAGTTATTACAATTGATCTTTTATATTATATTTTTCTTGTATTTCTTCTTTGACATTGATCACCTTTCGTTCAATCTACCAGTTCGAGAGAGAAGAATCGATCATCTGATGACGTTGTTCTTCTCACAATTTCAAATGTTCCTCCTACCATTTCAATACCCCACATTGATATTTCCATTAGATCTGAGTGACATACTTTTTCCTATGATTCTTCAGTAATCTGTTATTGAAGATGTCGGACTTGTCGGACTTCCCGCATTTGAAAAGTCTAAGTGCGACAGGATGGGTGAGTTTAAATATATAATATTTAAATGTCTGCTATTAAAATGTGCATTAATGTTGTTTAGGGACATCCGCCTTCAGATGATGGCAAAATCTACATAAATCTGAATGAGCATCAGCCAAGTGTGGAACCCTTACTAGTAGCTAGATAGCTCAAAGTGAAATAATTGATGTTTCAATTTTATAGGGTCGCAGCTACCATTTCACTATTGCAAAGGAGGGAGAAAATGATATCGAGGATTCCATATCATTTGAGACAAAATTTGATGAAATTGCTCGTGGAACATCGTTTAGAAGTCCGGATAACCAGGTGACACATTGTTATAAAATATGAGGAGATCCCCCCCCCCCTAGATAGAGATGTTCTAGATACTTGAGACAAACCTAACAATTTATTCTCCTTCGCAGATATTTCAAGGTGATGCATCTTGTCTTCCCATTCCTCTGGTAGAAATGAAAGAGAAGATAAAAAAGATACCAGTGCACAGTTTATTCACTATTGTACGTTATTTGCAGTTGAACATCCATATAATGAAATAAAATTACAGCTGGAAGAAGATCGATCGGCTTTGATGCTAAGTAAATTTACCGAGAATATGAATATTCGAGAAATGATGATCTCAATTTCTTCTGATCTCGCTAAGAATGGCAGTCTGATGTTGGATAATATCTATATCAACAAGAATTAATTATCATATTCAGTCAGAGTTACATCAATGGACTCCAATTGTCTCATCTCACAATATCTCTTGAAATCAGAGGGGACATGGAATCACAAAGATATTCCTTTTTGGAATCTTCCGGCCCAGTTACTAAGGGCTACAGGCGTTCATGTAAGAACCTCGATTTAACATTTGAAAATTATAGAAAAGTGAAGATTTATTATATTTTTTCACACTTTGTTCCAAAACGAGTTGAAATTTTCAATAGGGAGCACTATCGAGAGGAATTTACGGTTTCAATGCATCAGAAGTTCGAAATTTCATCCTGGGAATCAGAGGTATTGATACTCTGAAGATAAATTTCATAAATCTTCAGGATGTCACTTATGAAACGGTGAGTTTCTTCCAATTTTAGAATTTTATCGTAGGATTCAATTAGTCAATTAAAGGGACCAATGGAGCACCGATTCTGTTCAGTCGTTAATGAAGAGTTTATGTTGAAGCTGTGCAGAAAACACACTCATATAAGAGTCGGAGTCAGTTATACCTATAGAAATATGTTTGCGTTTGCAAATCTTGAGTACGATCTCACTCCTTGTTAACAATACGCATTACGAAATACTCAATTGTGATAGTTCTTTTTCAGAATATGCTGGATTCTGATTCAGATAGGCATCTTCTCTTCAAAATTTCTTTCGTCAGTACTTAATAATTGTCGTTTTTTTAGCAATGCACTCGTTCTAAAGGCGTATTGCAGTTTTTAATGCATGCATAATCTTATTATTGTTCATTTTAGAAACAGAGGGAGATCCTTCCAAAGATTTGGCGATCATTCCAAATGAGAATTTCTTTGCATCAGCTCTACATAGTCATCGAGATGGTCGGTTCAGTGCAGATTTCTTCGAAGAATGTTTTGAAATTCAAGCAGAAAGACGATCGTGAATTTGAATTTACGCACTCAAATACAACTCTATGCCATATTCTTATCACCTTGTTTTTATTTTAGTGTGCTATTCAATCGTAGTGTTATTTATCCGTCTACAAAAGTATACAAATATTGCAGTATCTTGAGAAGGTTCACAAATAGTAATGCTTAGCGCAGTATCAATTGCTGTCCTTCTCAACGTATAATCCAATTGCGAACTGTGTCACAATGATATGTTCATTTGACGAGCAACGCTTGAATTACGTATACAAATTTCTGATTGTGCAACTCTTCACTTTAGCCAGGCAATAATGTAATGAATTGAGCAATGAATTGATAAACTGCACCATTCACGAATTTCACTCAGAATTTATCTACTTTGTCATTGGTGTCGTTTATTGGACGATTCCATTCGGGTGAGGATCAGGGAAACTTCTAGTGCTTCGATTCCTCCTTTGGTTTCGGATCCTCCTTTGGCACTGCTTCATTCGATCCTTCCTTGGGAACAAACTCCTTCGATCCCTACAAAGCAGTTGGATCATCGTGAAACAGACTACTTTGTATTCCCGGAACGGCAAAGAAAGATACTCGTGTTCCGAGGATCTACGGATGCTACGATAAATCAGCAAGAGATCTCACAAATCGAGGAGATGCCTATTTGCCATCAGTAAATAGTGGTTGATTCAACTGACCATGGGCATATTCTCAGCAGATGATGCTCTCTCTGCACTACCAGATGGGGCGGAAGATGGCTGCTCCTTCGAAGGCTGATTCACTGATGTTGTCGACCGTTTGGCCGACACTCGAGACACTTGATCATCACTTGACGAGTACTGAAGAGATCAAAGATCAAACTACCCAAGTACTGCATGCTATTGAACTCAGACATCAGAAATCACAGATCAAACTATACAGTTACTGTCACATTGCTCTCATAGACACTAGAGATCAAAGATCAAACTACACAAGTACTGTAGGTTATATAAAACAGATATCAGAGATCAAAGATCAATCTACAGTATCCTTAGGTACCTTGCTCGGGCCGACATTGATCTTGACGGGATCCTCGTAGAAGAAGGGTCCGGGGTCCGTGTACATCTGCTTGATCGATTGCTGATATGCGAGCTGCAAGTTGATCTTTGATCTTTGATCTCTTTCTCCCTATCACCTACATTTCTCACAGCGACCTCGCGCGACTCCCAGTCGTATGGCTCGAGCCAACTCGCCTGAGCAGGTTACGGTAGTATTGAATACTGTAGACTACGATACCTTGTTCTTGACGAATACTTTGTCGAAGCATTCGTAGATCATACTGTAATTGGGACGATTGTAGACGTCCAGAGTTCGAAGGTGCTTCGTGACGGGTATGAGTTCGGCTGAAGAGATCAAAGATCAATCCGGTCAAAGATCAAAGATCAAACTCACAGGGCAGCTTCATCATGAGTTCTTCATCCTTCATATTCTGCTTCATCTTCCCAATTGCATCGAGAGAGTCGCAGTTGACCCAAGGGAGCGAGGCATGCAAGTCCTTTAAAGATCAAAGATCAGACGAGAGTTCAAAGATCAACGAACCATGAGCATGAAGATCAACGACCAGATGTCGTCCTTGCGACCCTGTAGAGAAGAGTAGATCATCGATCAGAGATCAAAGATCAAAGACTACCGTACCAACTCAACGTAGTCATGCATAGATGGACTGGCGTAGTTCCATGTCCCTCGAAAGTCGGTATGCGGACGGGCGGCTCGAGGGCGATACGCACCCTTTCGCTTCTGATCGTCCAACGCGTATTGTCTGAACGATTGGTCTTTGATCTTTGATCTCTGATCTACCGCACCTTGCCAGGCCAAAGTCGATGATGTGTACGATGCGGGCTTTCTTCGTATCGTTCGGATGTCCGAACACGAAATTGGGCGCCTTGACGTCTCGATGAACAAATCCCGCGTCGTGGACCGTCTGAGAGAGAAGGTTACGGTAGACGGACACCATCGAATAGGATAGAGCGTATGGTATGGTAACATTGATTTGTGTACGGTAGGTACTGTAGCGAATGATGTCTAGTGATTACGGTAGTCTGGACACGTCTACAGTATACCTTGATGGCGACCAGCGATTGAATTGCCACTTTTACCCAGCACTTGAGCGGATAGCCCTTCGGATAATACTTGTCCTGCAACAGAGAAAGATACTGTAGCATAGTACCGACCAGGGGGGGGGGGTATCGAAGGCTGGTACCAGACCTCAGTGCAGTGTCGTGATACGGTACCATAAGTATTGGTACCGTATTCCAACCTCTACCGTACCTTGATCCTTCTCAGATTGTCTCCCAAGAGTGTGACGATCATATAATTGATATTCTTTCTCCGACTGGATCGATACAGCATCGGGACATGTTCTTTTGTTCCTTTCTGGTGGATTCTCTCGAGCGCCGATCGCTGCAAGATTACGGTAGTTCGACTACCGTATCTCTGACATCGATCTCCTTCTGGCACGATGCCAAGAAAGGTACCGTACTTCCAACTTGATTGCGCTCCCGCCGTCCATACGAATGCTCTCTATTTTGAGGGCCGCAGACAGTGAGGGGTTCGTCATGTCCTGAAAGAGTACGGTAGTACAACCGGGTCACGACTCTGATCCTACAGTATACCTGGACACGGTAGACCTTGCCGAAGCCGCCCTCGTCCAGCAACTCCATTATCTTCCATTTGCCGCCCAGTCTGAGATACGGTAGGTCAGGGTACGGTAGGTCGGGGTACGGTAGGGATCTTGGGGGTACTCACATGACTCCGGGCCGGTATCCCGCCAGATCCTCCTTCTCGCGATCATTCCTGTCGGCCATTGGGGCAACCGCACGAGGGAAGCGAACGGGTGGAGAATGAGAGGAGGAAGAGGAGGAAGAGGAGAGGAGGGGGATTGGCATAGAAAAGAATGAGAAGAGTGGAAGAAAGAAAGAACAAAATAAATAATGAATGCAAAATGAATGATTGAATAATCATTCAAATGGATGCACGTGAAAAATAACAATTGTTTATCGCACTCCTGCAATTTTCGTGATGGAATAAGCAGGTCAATTGGATGGATACTGGGTTAATAGTGTAATCATTGTGTATTCATTATAGATAGGGGCCACAAGGCAGATAGCCAATTTTGCACAATGGGGCCAAATGTGTGTTAAAACTATCACTCGTGGTCCCAATAACATCATACTTTTTACCGTTTGTCGATAGCTTTTCTCTGTGGCGCGCTAGAGCCCGATAAGTACGCGCGCAACTCACTGGGGAAGAGGAGGGAAAGGCGAGACGAGAGGGAAAAGGGGCGGAGCCTCATTTGCGAGTGTCTCTCTCCCTCCCCCCGCCCTCTCGCTCGCCTCTCCCCGCGTTTCAAGCATACCTTAGGGGGACATGATAAAAATCTGAAAAAAATTCTAAAAATCCAAAAATATTCTAATTAGTCAATAAATTGCTGTAGGTTTGAGGTACATACTCAGGAATAGGTCAAATTGACACTTTCGCGACTTTTTTATCGATTTTTTACCTACTCGCTGAAAACTTTTCAAGGCCTACAAGACTTTTCTGATAGGGGATGGTAGTGGCTATCCAACGCGCTATCGAACGTCCGATGTGGTTGAAAATGAAGGGTCTCGCCTCTTCTCGTCTCGCTTTTATGCGAAATCGTGTCCGCGCAAAGTGGGCGGAGCTTGTGGCCCCTAATTATAGACAGTGCGTCCCCAACGAGTACAAGTCGTGATAGATTGATAGATTTATGATACGACAATGATAAGTGAGGGAAGCATGAGCGCAATGGGGAAAAATGAGATGGGTGCTATGCAAGATAATACAGGAGATGGCGGACTCACATTAGAGAGGGAAATTGGGCTCTTGAAGATCTAATATTGCGGGGGGGGGGGGTCTTCAGCTTGAGTAGGCTGGTGACCAGATGGAGATGGGGGAAGGTGAACTCTTGCTTGTTTGGTCGTGCCTGGAATGAATGGATTTAGATCAGCATGGGCGGACTATTAGGTTCTCTAGAAGGAGGGCTCCTGATTCAGACTATTAGTTAATACAACATTTTTTCAACGGTATCGTCAGCATGGGCTGGTGAACTTGTGCTCAGAAAAAAAAAACGAAAAGGCATGGTTACTCAGTATGATGGGAAGAGATATACATCTATTGGAGAATAATTCTACTGGTAGCTTTCGCGGAGACATCACATGCTGAGACATCTTATCATTTTGACATCGTCCTACAAGTTAGAAAAGAGATGTTTTCGCAACAAGGCCACATACTCAAAACATTTGCCAGACATGAGACGACTCACCATTTACTTGGTTCATTGCATGGATTCATATATTTTTAATTCTTGCCGAATTTGGGGAAAAATGAATCTGAGAAACGATGTTATGAGAAGGACAAGACTTTATTACAGTTTCGATTCGTAACCGAGTATATTTAGTTGACTAGTAGATCTCAATTAGAGCACCAAAGAATGATGACGAGAAGAAAACGTATAGAGTTCTGCAATATTTACATTAGATTGATGGCTAAATATGAGTAGGAACGAAAACGGAATACTCAAAGATGCGAGTGAATTTCGAAACTGAGAGTCTCTGTTCTTTCTCAGATGAGAAATGGGGGGAGGAAATGTGAAAATGTCACAACACATACTCTCTTTATCTGAGACAAAGAAGGGTACAAAAGGGAGAGGGGGAGGATCTTTGTAAAAGAAACATCAGGGAAAGACATTACTCATTGCCAGAGAGATGTGATGAGAGGACATAAGACAGTGGAAGTTATCAAAGAAGCTGGGAAGAAAGGCAGTTGAACAGTCTAAATATTTAGTTTCTTTATATGTAGTAGGATAGATACATTTATTTGGAAGGGGTAAATCGAAATCAGAAGGAGACAATCTCTCTTCCCCAATACCGTCAATCTGGGATCCATTCATCCTCCCCTCCATTCATTTCCTGAGCCCCCACTTTGATTACCTATCCCCTCCCTCCATTGTGAGTCTCTAATTGAGTCAAATGGGGAGACTGGGATCCCTCCCTCATTGAGCCTCCACTTTGACTGATGATCTCCAATGGTAATCGATCCCCTCCTCCCTATAAAACCATTTCGATTCTCCCTCCTCCTCACACCAAGTCGTCGACATGGCCCAGTCCGTCCCTCCCGGAGATATCGCCACCCAGCCCGGAAGCAAGATCGTCTTCAATGCCCCCTACGACGACAAGCACACCTACCACATCAAGGTACCGTATCCCCGACCCCATGTATCAATCCCCCATTCCGATTCCTGACTCACCGTATCCATTGCAGGTGACCAACTCGTCCGCTCGCCGTATTGGATGGGCTTTCAAGACTACCAACATGAAGAGACTCGGAGTGGACCCCGGATCAGGAGTGCTCGACCCTAAGGAGAATGCTCTGATTGCCGTCTCTTGCGACGCTTTCGCCTATGGACAGGAGGTACGGTATCAAGTCTAGATGGTACTTTAGTACCCGCCGTATCCAGTTCCACTCTAATCAATTTACTTCAGGACACGAACAACGACCGCGTGACCATCGAGTGGACCAACACTCCTGATGGAGCCGCCAAGCAGTTCCGTCGCGAATGGTTCCAGGGAGACGGCATGGTCCGCAGAAAGAACCTTCCCATCGAGTACAACCCTTGAATAAAGTTGGTTGCTTCTCAAACTGCAGTGTTCTTACGATCGCATCACTTGATGACATGATTACTATAGCAACAGACTCTAGTGTATCGATTTCCTCCATTGCTGGTTGGGTCACGGTAGATTTGGCTTTCGATTATAGAATTATGGCTATCCTTCTTGGACGTTCCTCTCTCCTTCTTCTATGGCTGAGTATCGGAAACATTTGATGATCTACAGTAACCAAACACTTCGACACGTTGAATATCGATTACTCTTTGCAATTCAAATTACGTTTGTATTCACTTTATTCATCTGAATAGGATTAGAAATCAATTTCCATCCAATCTATTCTCATTTGTGAGGGATTAATCGATTTGAATGAACCATTTCACCCTATAAAAGAACGTCTGTGCGGGCCTAGTTCACACGTCAACTCTTCGTCGACATGGCCCAGTCCGTCCCTCCCGGAGATATCGCCACCCAGCCCGGCACCAAGATCGTCTTCAATGCCCCCTACGACGACAAGCACACCTACCACATCAAGGTACAGTATCCTCGACCCCTTATATCGATTCCTCATCCTGATTCCTGAATTACCGTATCCTTTGCAGGTGACCAACTCCTCCGCTCGCCGCATTGGATGGGCTTTCAAGACCACCAACATGAAGAGACTTGGAGTCGACCCCGCTGCTGGTGTGCTCGACCCTAAGGAGAACGCCCTCATCGCTGTTTCCTGCGATGCCTTCGCCTACGGACAGGAGGTATGGTTTAGCCCTGACCTATCGATTCCCTCTCTACCGTTCCCTACCCATCACCAATACCATACCACTCCCCTCTGAATTCTGCAGTACTCCCTTTCTAATACTACTCGTTCAGGATACCAACAACGACCGCATCACCATCGAGTGGACCAACACTCCCGATGGAGCCGCCAAGCAGTTCCGTCGCGAATGGTTCCAGGGAGACGGCATGGTCCGCAGAAAGAATCTCCCCATCGAATACAACCCGTAATCATGCGGATCAATTGCCCCTTTCATCCCCCATGCGATTATTACCCGGCTGGCCCTCCACCACATTTGAATGATAAATAATTATGTGGTATTTTGGAGTATCAGACGACTTGGGGGTTACTTGGGGGGGGGGGAGGGTAGACACGGTCCATGAAATCGACTGAAGTCTGAATATTGAACGTAACGTTGAAGATGGTTCGCGTGTCAAGTGTCTTCTTTCTAGTTGTCTAGTTCCTCATCGACTTCTTTTCATAGTGCTCAGAATGTGCTCAGTTTAGCACGATTTGTTCATATTCATCATCGTCTGAATGATTCACTTTAGTCTCTCAGTCCCTCCCTCATCACTCTTCTCTACCTTCACTTCGCGTGATCTAACAAAACATTGTCTCTTCGAGTCTTGGAATTCATCCCTAGTTTCGCTGTGAGATAACAGCATTACGAATCTTCTATCGCACATCGTCAGCAATTGCCTTAGCTATCTCAGGGACAGCCAAAATGTCCTGGGTGTATCTCTACATTCCGGATTTTATCCTCACTCCATCATTCATTTACTTCCTCATCGTATTGAGTCTAACGAAGGATAAGACTCTGCGAACTCCGTTCTTCAGCCTATTCATTGCCACTGGTAGACTAGTAGATATCACAATTTAAAAAAAAGGTTTTTTTAGGAATCTGTGGAATTCCCACAGTCATTACGCACATTCTAATGAACCGAGTGATCTGGCCGGCGAGCGTGTGGTGGATACAGATAATTCTACTAGTTTGAGCAACCAGAAATTCATTGATAATGAAGAAACCTTCAGATAATCAATCAAAGTGCCCAGTTGGGAGCCGTGATCGGCAAATTTTACATCGTTCTGCACAGATATTTCGTGCTTCGTGGAGCGACTCTTTGTGAAGCGGTACGGCCGTCCCTTAAAAATAACACTATTTATTGATTGATCGATTTCAGGTGTGGCCTCCGACTCTCGTTAGATTGCTTATCGCCTTCCAGTTCATTGTTCCCCTTCTCATCACGGGATTCTTGTTCTCATTCGGATATTCGATTCAAGCAACAGCGAATGGTTCCATTTCATTCGTCATTGCGAGTTTGGGACTCGTTGTTAGTGTTTTCAAAGGGAAGAACTTGGCTAAAAACGCCCTTTCCAGGTCCAAAAAGCAATAAACACATCAGTCATGATCGTATACAGTATCATCACTGTCGTTCTCACATTCATGTCCAGTCGTCTTCTATCGGAACTGAGAGGACGGATTGAGGTTACTTTAGTATGTCCTTACTGTAGCAATATTCTTCGGTGTTTTATTGTTGAATGAGCAGCAATTTTAGGGTAACTCAAAGAGGGCTATTCTCAAGCAACAGAGAAACATGTACATCATTGTCTACATTTGTTGCATCTCGCACATACTCAAGGCTGCACAGCAGGTTGTCTATTCCCATCCTTTCATTGCCAGAATAAGAAAGTGCAAAACCAATTTTTAGTCGCTAGTAGTCATCTTTTCGCTGAATGGAACAATCGATCGAAGTATGTATGAGACAATACTGTGGCCGACTGTGAGTTTCATTGTCATTGAATCCAGAATGGATCCACTTTTCTGTGCTCACTAGCGCACAAACTTCAAGAGAAATATAATGGATGCATAACTGAATGCAACTAATTTTTCGGGACAGGATTTCTCAAAAATAGGAGGAAGTATTTTTTGAAACTAATGAGGTGTATTCTTTGCAGTTCGTTGCCACCAACGGTCTTGCCACATACGCTCCTCCTCTCATTCTCGTTCTTCGTTCTCGAAGAATTCGTAAACATCTCTTTGGATGGTTCAGTGAGGGAATCCTGTCGGGAACGGATTCAATGGCCAACAACAATACTGGAACTATAAAGACTACTCATAGATAGATACGATTTTTTGATTCAACGACCAATTCCAATCAATAACTAGTGATATTAGCAGTGCATTCATTCATATTTACTGAAGCAGAACGTCATAAACTAGACGTGACGTTGAGAGATCTTCATCAGAATTTGTTCGAGAGAGAAGAGACCACTAGCGCATAATATTCCTTCCTTGTTCAATATCAACAATGTATGCGCATGATAAACTGATCTTCTGAATCTTCATTCATTCGTACAATGCAAGTCAAAAAATGAATACCTTGTCGACTTTTTCATACAATGCCAAGAAATCAACCTAGAAATAGTGAAATGCGACGTGCAGATATATAAAATCAAACCATGAATGGAGAATAAGTTCATGTTATGATCTCTTCGAATTCTTCTCTGTGAAGTCTTTAAAATCAACGAAAAATTATTGAATCAAATTCCTTCTTTGATAAAAAAAAAGCAACAATGGAATCTCAGTGCATGATCAATTGATCTCTTCATGCACTCGTACTTTCTTTAGTGCATTGATTTGTGTGTCCCATAAAATCAAAAGATAAAAAGGTGCAGAAACTAAGAAATAAACAATGCCCTATGAGTCTAAAGTGCGCTGTAGTGTATCCAGATGTTGTAGCAAAAATGTTTGAATATTATCTCATTATCCGCGTGACAGCATAATGTATGGGAGAGGGTGAATAATCCCGACTTCAATACTGTGTTCAAATCAGCTTCAGAAACGTTTTTAACGTTTTAGACGAATTTTAAAATATAGGCAGATAATACGAATTATCACATTACTGAAAGCGCCTAGAGTGCACTGTAGTGAAGTAAATAGCTAAATGAAAGATCCTGATCACTCTTTTTTCTGCATGGCTGTATAAAATAGGGAAAATGCGAATAAATCACGCATAATTGAGATGTCGTGGATGCTTCTCTATGTACCGGATATGATACTCATTCCAATTTTCATTTATCTACTGGTAGTCATTTATCGATCGAAATATGATGTCCACCATACTCCATTCTATTCGTTTTTAATTTCATCAGGTAAAATTGGCAAAGCTATTACATAATTATCTACTAGTATAATTCAGGAATGTGCGGAATTGCTTCTGTTGCCACTCATTTCTTCTACAGTCAGGTGTCGTATTCAGCCGATCAATATTGGATATTGCAAATAATTTTAGTGAGTCCCTATCAATTTGCAAGAAATAGTCTTTTTATATAAGATTATCAACGAGAACGGCACTTTTGGAGCGACTATAGGCAAATTCTACATCGCCCTACACAGATATTGCGTGATGCGACAGGTTGTTGTTCATGAAAAGGTAGGACTTCCATATTTTCATAATCAAATGTACATCTTAGATCTGGTCTTCGACGCTTGTTCGTTTCCTAATTCTCATCCAATTTTTCCTCCCAACAGCGTCATCTATTTTCTTTGTCCTTCCAGACTTCTCTGACATGACTGTCGTGGATGGAAAAGCCTTTCTTAGTGTGGAAAACAAAGCTCTTCAGGTTTGAACAACTTTCTTATTTATTACCGTAAAGTAAAATCTATATTTCCATATTCAAAAGTACGTGAACCTATCAGTCTTCTCTTTCTATTGTGTGGCTTGTTTGCCCTTAACATATCTCTCGATTAGACGTCTTTCTTCACTCGGAAGGATTCTCGAGGTCACATGAACTCCATTTCTATATCTCTTTTATCCACCAAGCTCTATTCAAAAGGGCAACCAAACATTTTTGCTGACTTGATCTATCTGAAACGTACAAGGGTTGAGAAGTGCCGAAGAAATGCCTAATAAAACGAGATGCAATGCTAAGAATTTAGGGTAATTCGCGACAGACAGTGCTCAAACAGCAATACAATTTTCTCATGATAGTGACCGTTTGCTGCATTAGTCACATACTCAAAGCTCTTCAACAGGTTCGAATTCATTTTAGCTGTTTTTGACTAGGATCACAATTAAAACATATCAAATTCAGTTCTCGGTTCTCATTATTTCCTATTACCAACTTGATCCACAAACCTACTTGGCCATTATCTGGCCAACGGTAAATATTTTTTTATAAATTAGCTTATTTTTTCATTATCATTACTAAGTTGTTAAAATTAGCTCACTTCCATCGAAGTCATTTTCCAATTGCAGTATGTGCTGACCAACGGTCTGGCCACGTATTCTCCAGCAGTTATTCTTGTACTTCGATCGGCCAAAATTCGTTCCCTTTTTCTTGGATGGATTCGACCACTTCATCTTACTTCATCCTCCACTCAAACTGTCGCTCCCAAGAGAATTACGTGAATTCAAATCGAGACTTGTAAATAAATGGTTTTCATATAATAGAAGGACTTGTTGATATTCATTATAATGAAAATTCCGCTTTGAATTCTACTTTTCAACGGGATACTATTCCTTCATTATGTTTTGCTCCTCTGCATTCTGAGGACAATTCGAAGCAGCGATAACAGCAAAGAGGCATGTTAATTTATCATTCTCTCTATTTGTTGCATCTCCCACACAGATGGATCTATTACAACTAGGGGAATCTCGGATTTTGTGGAGGACAAAATCGAGGGGTTTTAATCCTATTAGCCCTCTCATTCGTGGTCGCGCGCCGCTTGCGGCGCGGCCTTCCGCAGGAACTAGCATTCGAAGAATGCTAGTATGTATATAATACGTCACATTCCTTCTTTGTTAAATATCAACAACGACTTTGCATGATCAACTGATCTTCTATAATAAATCTTCAAGCACTCATGTAATGAAAGTCATAAGAATGGCCTTCTCGACTTTCACATAGGTACAATGCGTTCAAAATTTTCGAGGCTTAATCTCATGAATCTCAGCGCATGATAAAGTTTTCATACATACACTCATACTTTCTGTTGTTCCTTGTCTGGCTGAAACGTGTAAATATTACAAATTACTGTTATTACTATGATCCTTGCTAGATAGATACGTATTACTACGAATGATCCATGATACTAGAGTTTACTGTAGCGTAGACAGAAGCTAACTGAAAGATCCCGGACATTACTCTATTTCCGCATTACAGAATAATATAAGTGGGAAAAGGTGAATAACTCCTTATTGTTAGTGCAATGTCGTGGAAGCTTCTGTATGTACCGGACTGTATACTCTGTCCAATTTTCATTTATCTACTGGTAATCATATATCGATCGAAGTATGATGTCCACCATACACCATTCTTCTCATTTTTCATTACATCTGGTAAAAAGGAAATTAAATTTATTGTATTTCTAAAAATTGAAAAACCAGGAATCTGTGGCATAACAACTCTTGTGACTAGTTTCTTCGCAAATCAAATGGATTACTCTCCCGATCAGTACTGGATGTTGCAAGCAATTTTTGTGAGTGCCCGTAAACATTAAAAATATGTTTGAAAAAAATTTATTAGATAATCAACGAAAATGGCCTTTTGGGTGCATCGATAGGCAAATTCTATATTGCCCTACACAGATATTGCGTCATGCGACAGTTTGTCGTTGATGAAAAGGTAGTAGGGCATCTCTAATTTCATTATGAATGATCATTTAGGTGTGGTCGCCAAGACTCGTTCGATTTCTCATTTTCATCCAATTCTTAATCCCAACAGTATCGTCTATATTTTTCGTCCTTCCGGGTTACTCCGATATGACTATCATTGATGGAAAAGCATTGATCGGTTTGAACAACAAAGCACTGCAGGTGTGCATTTTTGTTGACTTTTTGTTGTCTTATTCGAGCAAACATATGAAAAAAGAATATTTATTAGATTAAAATTGACCGGTCGGTCATTCCAGATTCAAAAGTACGTCAATATATCAGCCATCTCCATCTATTGCATCGCTTGTTTACTGCTAACATATCTTTCGAGCAAACGCCTCGCTTTACTCGGAAGGGTTCTCAAGGTTACTTGCACTTCATTTCCATACTCTTCAATTTTTCATAAAGTCCAACCACATAACTATGCTATTCTGACCAGGATGCAGACAACTTTATTTTTGCAAAATATGAAAGCAAAGAATATCTAATGAAACTACATAATTCAATATTTCAGGGTAATTCTCGTCAGACAGTGCTCAAACAGCAGTCCAATCTTCTCATGATCGTGACAGTTTGCTTTGTTAGTCACATATTTAAGGCACTTCAACAGGTTGTTTTTTGTGTTTTTTAAATAAAAATTATAACAAGGTCAATTTCAGTTTTCCGTTCTCATTGTTTCCTACTTGGAATTCGACCGTCAAAAGTACTTGCCTATTCTCTGGATAATGGTAGATATTCCTCACAAAATAATTAAATATCCCGGAGTGGATAGGAATTATTACTGGGAATTATGCGAGTTCATTTTGGTCTGTAGTATTTAGGCAATCGGCTATATGACTTCATGTCGAATAGTGTAATTCATTTTTGAAAACTAATTCGAATTATAGTATTTATTGACGAGCGATCTGGCCACGTATTCTCCAGGAGTTATTCTAGTACTTCGATCCGCCAAAATTCGTTTCCTTTTTCTCGGATGTATTCGATCTCCTCATAATACAGTTTCTTCATTATCCATCCCTACGCCAGTTGCACCGAGATTTACTTGAATTTCAATCGAAATGTCTGAATAAGTGTGTTTAAAGGAGTATAAAATGTCTTGAAATACTCGCAGTGAAAGAATGTCCTTTGATCCGAAAATATTCCGCCTATCATACCTTACTTACAATTACGTCCTATTGAACAATGGATTCACTCGCGAACGTCGAGAATTTGCTAGTGCGCTGGGCAAAATGACTCGCAATGAGTAAACAGTAACTATTGTTCGAGTTATTATATTTTATCATTCTCTCTCGCGATTTCCGAGTAAGCCTATTCAGGCCTAATGTGCAATCACAATCGTATCATTATAAAAATGTGGTGTCATTGCCGTTCTATGCTTACTGTAGGTGAACCCCTCGCTTTGATTCTTCTTCGGGACATTTTCTTCTTGCTCAAAAATTGCGGAAAAAAGAGAAAATATTGATGAATTGATCTCTTCATGCCCGAAACGTTCAGATATTGATACGTGTTCCACGAAATTCCTTGGACAATGTTTGCCCGACTTGAGTGCTGTGTTCAAAAACGGCTGCAGAAGTACAGTTAACTTGTTAGACGCATTTTCAAATATATGCAGATAATACGAATTATCACATTGCTACAAGAGCCAAGAGTGCACTGTAGTGAAGTCTAGCTAAATGAAAGATCCCGATCACTTTAGCTGTATAAAATAGAAGAAATGCGAATAAATCACGCATAATTGAGATGTCGTGGATGCTTCTATACGTACCGGATATGATACTCTTTCCAATTTTCATTTATCTACTGGCAGTCATTTATCGATCGAAATATGATGTCCACCATACTCCATTCTACAAATTTTTCATTTCGTCTGGTAAAAAGGAGAGGGGTTTCATTTCATTGCCAAAAGTTAAGGAATTTGCGGCATAGCAGCACTGGCGACTCATTTCTTCAACTATCAATTTTCTTATTCTCCCGATCAGTACTGGATAGTGCGAGTAATTTTTGTGAGATTCTGTCAATTAACAATAATTTTAAAAATAAAAATTAGATAATCAACGAAATTGGCCTTTTCGGCGCCACTATAGGTAAGTTCTACATAGTCCTGCACAGGTATTGTGTCATGCGACAGTTTGTAATCGATGAAAAGGTAAGACAACGCTATTTTAATATTATTTAGTTATGAAAATAGCGTATCTCATTTATCATATTTATCTAAGGTGTGGTCTTCAACTCTCGTTCGATTTCTCATTTTCATCCAATTCTTAATCCCAACAGTATCGTCTATATTCTTCGTCCTTCCGGGTTACTCCGATATGACAATCATTGATGGAAAAGCAGTGCTCAGTCTTGAAACCAAAGCACTGCAGGTTTTGTTGTTTTAACCTTCTGCGATATTAAATTGTAAACGGAGTATAAATTGAAATAAAAGAAAGAAGTGAGCATTTCCAGATTCAAAAGTATGTGAATGTATCGGCCATCTCTATCTATTGCATCGCTTGTTTACTACTAACGTATCTCTCGATCAGACGACTCTCTTCACTAGGAAGGATCCTCGAGGTCGAGTGTACTCAATTTTTACCTATACTCATCTTACTATTATTCGCTTCGTTGAGTCCTTTTCATGGAATTTGTGAATAGTAGATAAATACGAAACACATGACTTTGTTGATCTGTCTGATACGTATTTTTTTTTTATAAAATGTGAAACATTCTGTATTTGAGGGTAATTCTCGTCAGACAGTGTTCAAACAGCAATCCAATCTTCTCATAATCGTGACAGTTTGCTTTATTAGTCACATTTTCAAGGCTCTTCAACAGGTTCTAAACAATTTTTTAAAAAATTTTATTTAATTTCAAACAATATCCATTTCAGTTTTCCGTTCTCATAATTACCTCCTATCATATTGATCCACATATCTATCTGCCTTATGTCTGGCCAACGGTAAATATTCTTCGGATTGATTAGAGATCACTATGCAAATTGGAAGAAATATAAGACACGTTGAGGAATAGATCTGATAGAATGCTTGGTAATTACACCGCAGAGCCTTCTCATTAGCGGGTTAGTCGCGAAGGACCACCCAAGGTCACCCCGACTTTGAGGCTCATTTTGACAATGCACGTTGAATGGATTAAAAACAGCCTCAAAGTCGGGATGACCTTGAGTGACCGTCCGCGACTCTTCCGTGAGGGACTTATTTGAAACAACTAACCATTTTAACAACCTGATAGGAACATAATTCATTGTTGAAAACTTTTTAAAATTGCAGTATGTGCTAACCAACGGTCTATCCACCTATTCTCCTGCAGTAATTCTCGTGCTTCGATCGACCAAGATTCGATCCCTTGTTCTCGGGTGGATTCGACCTGTTCAGGTGGCTGCGATATCCACTCATCATGCGCCCATAACCATCCAGAGATTTTCGTAAATAATTTAAGTGAATTTATATCGAATCGTGTAAATAAACGTGAAATAAACATCATGAGGTGGGAGAAATTGTTGTTTTCCTTTGACACGCGTGTGGTACCATCAGCATGGTTTGAGATGTTTGTGAGAATTTTGTAAGATTAATCGATGAACAAGACTAAGGATGACTACTCTGTAGAATACTAAGTACGCGATCTCATTGTAGCCTAGTCTGGTAAATATTATGTGGAAATGTGTATAATTAACACTGTTCGATGAGTCTGCATTTTTAATGTAGCCGGAAGCTCTATAAAAGATCCTGAACTTATTTTTCCCATGACTAAGTAATATTATCTACGAGGAGGCGAACACTGTCGTACCTACGTCCGTCACAATTCAAAGAGTTGCGTGAATTTAAACCTAGACTCGTAAATGTAAAAGTGCTTCAAATAATCGAAGAGTTCTTTAATAATAAGTGCCTTTTGCGTACAATTTGTTGCCAAGAAATCAGACGACGTGCAGATGATGAAAATTAAACCAAGTAAAATTTATGAAGAACAAGTGCATTTTAGGTGTGTAAGTAGAGCACTTCTCTGTGATTTGGTCAACACCAACGAAACATGATTGAATCACCTCTCTTCCTTGTTCAATATCAATAATAGAATCTCCGTGCATGATGATTGATGTCTTTATATTTACACTCATACTTTCGATGGTGCCTTGTCTTGTTAAGATCATGGCCATAAAATCAAATGATGAAAACGTGCAGAAAATTAGAAATAGACAATGCTCGATGTGTAGCGTAGCTCGATATTGAATCAGTAGGAAGGGTGAATAATCCACTCATTTTTGTAATGTCATGGAAGCTTCTATACGTCCCGGACTGTATACTCTGTCCAATTTTCATCTATCTACTGGTAGTCATTTATCGATCGAAATATGATGTCCACCATACTCCGTTCTACTCGTTCTTCATTACATCTGGTATAGGAGGCTTATTATTGAGAGTGCCAAACTGATAATCTATTTCACGATTAACGAGAAATGGGATTCATTCCATATCGGATTGGCCACTAGTTTTGCGGTCTCTAGTTTATTATACAAAACATCTTCACAAAACATCAGGAATCTGTGGTGCAGCTTCCCTTGTGACTTCTTTCTTCGCCAATCAGATGACATATTCTCCCGATCAGTTTTGGATCCTCCAAGCTACTTTTGTGAGTTTCTTTCAACACAAAAATAATTCAAAATATGTTTTAAATAATATTAATATTAGATAATCAACGAGCATGGTCTTCTCGGTGCGACCATGGGAAAATTCTACATTGTCCTGCACAGATATTGCGTCATGCGACAGTATGTTGTTAATGAAAAGGTACGAATCTCTATATTCATAATCAAATGGGCAACTCAGGTATGGTCGCCAAGACTCGTTCGTTTCCTCATTCTCATCCAATTCTTCCTTCCTACAGCGACGTCAATTTTCTTCATTATTCCCGGTTACTGTGATATGACTATCATTGATGGAAATGCAGTGATCATTTTGAGAACCAAAGCATTGCAAGTAAGCGCTTCTTATATATTTTTTGTCCGATTCGAGTACATCAATGAACCTCGGTAATCTTGTTCTTCTAAGCATCAATTTCTGCATTACTTTACTGAAAATGGAATAAAAATCTCATTATAAATAGACGCATCAGATTCAAAAATACGTCAACCTGTCTGCCATCTCCTTCTATTGCGTCGCTTGTTTACTCCTAACGTATCTCTCGATTAGACGCCTCTCATCACTAGGAAGGATTCTCGAGGTCTCATGCACTCCATTCTCATCAATTACTCACCAAGCCCGATTTATGGGCCTGGTGAATAATATACATCAAACACATGACTGTGCTGTTTAGCGCAAGGGTTGCAAAATCCGAAGTAGACGAATAAATAAGGAGACTAAATTAATCAAAATTCAGGGTAATTCTCGTCAGACAGTGCTCAAACAGCAATCAAATCTGCTTTTGATCGTGACAGTTTGCTTTGTTAGTCACATTTTCAAGGCACTTCAACAGGTTCGAATCCCTTCCTTCCATTATCGGAGAACGATTCAAATATAATCATTTTAAGTTCTCCGTACTCATACTTTCCTACTACCAACTAGATCGACAGAGCTACATGGCCATTCTCTGGGTGACGGTAATTTTTTTTTACAAATTATCGTAAAAGAATTTATTTATCATAATTAATTATCAGTTGTCTGATTATTATCCTGGAGTAGGAGTGGTCATTTGAGAGAACGATGCGAGTTCGTTGTTGAAGAAGTGGAAAATACAGCCAAGTTTGCACGCAAATGTATCGTTTTGGTCTTTAGGAACTGAAAATTAGATAATGGAATTAGCAAAAAATATAATTTCTTACACGACAGAGATGTGTTGCAAATATCGATACACTCGCGATATCTATCTGAAATTTATAATTATCATTTTGAGCAGTTAGAAATTATTGGAAACAGATTATTTTGATGAATTAGGGAAATTAAAGAAATGCATGAAAATAGGCATACATTCACTACATATTCTTTCCGACTGAGAGATTACGAAGATTGAAATGAGAAGGAAGAGAAGGCAGAGAAAAGTGGAGCAAGTGATCTGACAGAATTGATTTTCTTAGCCAACATTGGAAAAGTTACCATTTTAACTGCTTTCAAAGTTGACGCTTATGAAACTCTCACTTAGACACCTCCTTTTGTAGGTATTTCAATGATGTAAGCATGAGCAACTTATCAAATTGGGTTTCACGGAATTATGTTGAAAACGAAATATTTGCAAGAAAATAGTGTTAAAATAATTCATTTTTGAAAACTGATTCTAATTGCAGTATGTCCTGACGAACGATCTGGCTACGTATTCCCCAGCAGTTATTCTAGTACTTCGATCGACCAAAATTCGTTCCCTTTTTCTTGGATGTATCCGGATATTTCATTTTACCTCCTCATCCACTCCTACACCCGTCGCACTTTCGTAAACATTTAATTTGCTCTGTTTTCACTGAGTTTTCACACATAATGGAATACAATACTTCGTGCAATCACAGAATAAAGTGTTTTATCACTGCTCGAATTATTGTCATTTCGCAAGTGAATGTTATTGGTTTCTCTCATCGGTATGTAAACGAGGGCTGAATAAGAAAATTTATTTTTTACATTACGAGAATATTCTCACTTCTCTCGTCATTTTTCCACTTTCGTCTTATCTTTGCTCTCAGGAATTATCCATTGACCAGTCAATGTTGAAGGAGCAACAGTTCCGGACACTTTCGATGGGTCTCAATTAGTGTTGTTTTGGATTTTGCTTTATCTGCTGCATAAAACTACCTGGAGTAACAGGATTCACACGAAGAGATTGCACAGATGTCTTTTGCTTCTGAAATTGGCATGAAAAACATGGAAAAGTATGGAAAAGCGCGTACCAATGTTTTCGCATCTGCTTTCACTGTTACTTGAGTTGTTGTGTCCGTTTCTCTTGGAGACCGAAGACTCAATCTATAGAACCGAAATTATGTGAATGAAGAAAAATACAAAAGCTCACTTTGGCACTTTGTAATAGCACAAGAGTATGCAGAATCCGAGAATGAGTATTCCGGCTATTACAACAATGATCAGAAGCCACCAACTAAATATATTTGATGATCAGTCGAACAAAATTTGGCAATAAACTCACTTATCTTCCAGATACTCTCCGAGTGTTTTGATCTGTAAATGGTGGATATTGACCGATTTCGAGTAAGCCAAAAAATCTTACCCCGTGCTCTACTTTGCTCTCAGCATGTGTATCTCCATCGACCACATCTCGACAAGTTCCGATATCGTCACATAAGCCTGAAAGTGAGAATTAACGTATACAATAATGAAAAGTACCGTACCTTTGTCATTTTTACAGTTCTCATTAGCCTTCTTCAGAAGTCCTGGATGTCCCCATCGCCCTTTTTGACTGTAATTCCGATGAGAAAATTGTGCTATATCAGCTGTTGAAGTGCAAACTAAAAATTTGTTTTTAGTCATTATTCAGAGATATCAAGAGTCGTACTTCCTTTGAAATTGCAGTGCCGTACGCAAGTATCTTTCTTGGGTTCGCATTCCTGTAAAATAAATGGAATAAAGAATATTCATTTCGCATCACCTCCAATCCCTCTGCGGAACAAATATTTCCTTTGCATTCTCCCTTCTGGCAGACTCCCGTTGCATCATCACAAGGATACCCATCATTAATTGGATTTGATGGAGGACATTTCGCATTATCAGCAAGACAATACGTCTTGGATGTACAGTCAAGGTCCTTAATTGACAATTAATACTTCCTTGAGGTCAAGAATTTGATACTTACAGGTGAACAAATTTCGCGAGAACCTTTGAACAAACACGCTTCTGTGCAGCAACTCCCTTGACCGGGGGAACATTTGTATTCCGGGTTCTGAATGGCCAATTGAAGAGAAGGAATCAAGAGGATTAACTACTTTCAGTCTGCATTTATTTGGTTTATCTCCAGGCCAACAACATTGGTCACGCATATCGTCACATTCCTATAACGAATATATTACGTAAAATGATATTTGGAGGATATTAGGAAGCTTTCGTAATCCATTAATGATTTTGCCCTTCGTAACCTTCTGATTATATCCACAATCGCATTCTTCTCCGTCTTCGATGATTCGATTCCCACAAATTGGAGTGCTCGATTCTAAATATGGATACATTTTCACGTCAATATGTTAAAAATTAACCGATGAAGCAATTCGTTTGTCTTTCATCTCCATCTTGCGGTTTGATGGAAAGAAGCCTCTGCAATTATTCTATTCAACATAATTTCGTCGTAAAAACACCCACCTTGAGATTCCTCGTTATGTTTCTGATAGAGCAAGGCGATAAAAACTTGTGATTCGATTTACTTCCATCATTAGCGTGTGCTCGCATTATGAAACCGCCCTCAAAATATGAAGACTTAATTTTTTTCTTCCTTTTTTTAATGTACCTTTTGATCATCAGAATCACATTCAGGATACATTTCCGATTCAAGTTTTCCCGTTGCGAGGGGTGATTGATCATGATTAGATCCCAAACTGTGGCCTATTTCATGTGCGAGTGTGAGATGCCGTTGCCGTTCAGGAATTTCATAGCCTGAAATGCTCACTTAAATTGGTGAAAAATTAATAATTCATCACCGTTGTTTTTAAATGTGACCATTCCAGTATTGTGAGATTTAGGCTTGCCATTTGACCATTCAAAATTTGCACAGACATAGCAAGTGAAGGCAAGACCAAGGGTTTGCTGGTCAAAATCCCTCAAAATATTCAAGATACAATTGTTCTGGGATGCTATGCGAACGAACCTGTAGGTGAATACATAAGAAAGACAGGCTTCATTATGTTTCGTTCCAGCCGCATGCCAATCCAAAAAGAGATTATGATCCGTAGTATCTTTAGCAAACGGATTCGCAATTTCATTCGCGTTTTTCCAGATCTGAAATATAGATGAGAAACGAAATTATAATCAGTTAATTTTTACTGAGAGTCCAGATATTTTAAAATTTATTCCTTTAATTCCTCCAAAATCAATTGGTTCATATATCTTATTGACTCTATCCAATTGAGTATTCATCATTCTCAACAATTCACGTCGTGTTCTCAAATTAAAGTATATTGCAATTTATCTTAATATAATAAATAACTCGACATCATCTCCCCTTCCTGCTCCATTGAATACATATTCGTAGAGAGTGTGATCAATCTACGATTTAGAGATTACCAACATCTAAGTATGGATAGATTATACCGTAAATTTCATAGAGCAGATTCGATTTCCCCATATTCCATTCTCATCCATTGATTCATGATGAGTTCGCCGTTTATTTGTACGTTTGTGAGGCCTGAAATGTGCAATATGTAATATGAACTAAATTATTACTTACTTCACATGTGGCTTCTCATGTCGCGATGCTCTATGGTTGAGCTGAAAATTGAGCTATTCAATCGTGACATGATTAAATATGCATACCTTGTCTCCCATGACTTCCTTTCGACATATATCGAATGGTCGTTGGTTGCTCACTGAACTCATTTGAGGAAGTCTAGTATGGATGGACTTTTGATTGTTTCCATTGTGGTCTGTTGTTGAAAATGGATCGGGGTGGTTTCTACAATTAAAATTTTCAGATTTATGAAAAAGAATAATTAAACCTTTTTGTTCTTTCCGCAGGTTCGGGCATTTCAATTTCATTCGCTGAATAAATGAAGGAATGAAAAGGTGAAGTTGAATTGTAAGGATAAGAAGACTCAATCTGCAGTGCATATTATTTATATATTTCACTAGTATTATTCCCAAAACTAACCCAGAACTCTTCTCCATTTGACATTTCAATTACTCCCTCAAAGATTCCATTACGAATCGAACCAGACACGTGAGAATTATCATCACCTGAGTTTTTGTTCTTGATTTTATCACTTAGATGTTTTAAACATACCATCAACTATCCCGTTCACAAAATCATTTTCCCATATGATCGGAACTGTCTCGTTTGCATATTCGATGGTTGCGCCCTCTAAGAAAACGGAACTGAATGTGAAAGCAGTGAAAGCATCAGAGACAATTGAGGAATTGAGAAAATTGATAAATGTGTAAATAATTAAGAACCAACTCATTCTCGTTCACATTTTCTAGAATTAATTTGAAATCTCGGTCGTAAGCATGAAAACTCAGACGAATAATTTCATCCGCTGATCTGAAAAAGACATCAATAATAATTGACCATCACAATAACGAAGAGGATCAACATGGTTTCCCAACAGGGAACCAGTCGTATACTCTATTATCGAACCTCGAAACGCGATTTTGATCGGTTGGCTGATAGTTGAGAGGCTCGTAGTGCTTGAGAAATTTGTTGAGACTTTCTCCTGAATGTAATAATACTCAGTGGAAAGATTCTGATCTCACCTGATGTGAAAAAGAGAAGGAAGATGCGCAGACATTTCATAATTGACCACTCGAGAAGAGAGAAAAGAGAGCGAATGAGTGACAAAATGAGAAGGCGAGGAGTTATAATTAAAATCCAAATGTTCAATAAATTGAATTATCCGAAATTATGTGCCATTGTTCGCACTAACAATAATAATAATTTTAGACTCGATTTGAACTGCTCGCTGTTAATGAATCGCTATGAACGATATCAATGAAGCGAACTTTTGAACAACGACAAATTGGAAAATAAGTATAATCATTTGTTTATCACAATTAACAATAAATAGTTGGTTAATTATCCGTTCGCGGTTTTTTCGGTCATATTCATGGATTCGAGAATGAGATGGAAATAGTGAAAGACACAGCCGATATTGCATGCGACTGTCCTGTTCTTGTCATGTTCCTTATCTAGAACAAAGGAGTATAATCTCACTGACATTGAGATAAATAATTCCCTAACCCGGCTCATGATCATAGATAGTAGTATTACAGATGCGAGTGCATTCTTGAAATTTATCTGAAAATATTGACTGTATTGGTGAAACCAACGATATTTTCACAATGGACAACGCAAAGAAAACGATAGGAAATATTATGAGCTAAAAGTTCTAACCGATATTGCATACTCCATCTCCATTGATTGTTCCATCACTGTGAGAGATGACTATGATCGTGATGAGAAGGAAGAGAAGACAGAGGAAGGTCGAAGATGAGATCTGAAGGATCGATCGTTGATTTTGAAGAGATATTTAAAGTATTTTACCATTTCCACAGCTTTGAAACGTTCAGACGCGAATGCAACTTTCAGCGAAGCAACACCTTTTGAAGGGATGTCAATCGTATCAGCAGAAATGAAATACTCAACTTGGTTAGCAGAGTTCATTGGACAAATACGATAGAGGTTTATAATAGTTTCATTTTTTGGGGAAGCTTTTATTTATTCCGAAATCTGTTTACTTTCTAACAGCCTGTGATAAATGCATTTGCAATGAAATAATTTAGCAGTGGATTCCTCCATTTATTTGATTACGGGGAAATTGATGCTTGAATTATTTTCGTTTTCTCTAATTCTTCGGAGACTCGGTAGGGGAGACGGAAGAAGCTTCAGGAGACGTCGACTTCGACTTGGGACTTCTCAAAGATCAAAGATCAAATGGAGGAATGGAAAGATCAAAGACCAACCTCGTAGTCACATTGACCGATTTCGTCGGTTGTACGCTTCTCGATGATCTTCTCGAGCAAACGCGCTCCGTTCCAATCGGATCCGACTGAGAGTTCAAAGATCAAAGATCAAGGACCAAAGATCATTCCTCCTCACCCCTTTGCGCACTCTCAGTTTGGTCATGGCCACGCATCCCGCCAAACAGCAGATGATGAACGTCCCCACGCAGAAGTAGATGACCTGCAAATCGACGCTAACCACCGGAAGTCGGATTTCGAGAGTACGCGCGGAACGATAAAATTAGATACCAAAATGATGACCCAGTTGGTTTTCCAGTCTTTCCACGCAAACGGGTCGAATGAAGCTGCGGCTGCGATATGATATTAATCAGTTCACAATCAGGTACGGTACTTTGATCTTTGATGTTTCCTACTCACCGGGTGCAGTTTTCTTCTTCTTCTCAGGCATTGGCTCAGCGATGGCTCTGAGTTCTCCGAGACGACGATAGCAAGATGACTGAGAGATCAAAGATCAGTCTGAGAACGGAATGATCTTTGATCTTTCCCTACTCACTCTTCGTTCTCGATCGAAGATCTCTCGTCTGACGTCGCTATAGAAGGAAGACTCGCAGGTCTGCAATATTCTTTGATCTTTGTATTTTCGGTATAAGCACGTACACATTTCTTCTCTTCCCCGTCTTTCTTCAACGAGAGACACTTCTCGAAGTCCTTAAGTGACTTGCTGATTCCTTCTGGAAAATAATGAATTGGTTCTAAGCCTAAAGAACAATCAACTACCGTACCCGTCCTGCCGTGCCCTCGACTGACCCACAGACGCTCTGCACTTCTCCCTCAGTTCCTTCACTGCATTTGAGTAGGCGGAGAGTGAAGAGGGAAGGGTGAGGGCCGCCAGAGGTTCCCATTGGACGAGCTTATGCAGTCTCATCTTCATATCGTATCGGCCAGAATCGCTCAGGAATTCCTGCAAAGTGATCTTTGATCTTTCAAATCAAGAGATCAAAGATCAGTTTCTTACATCGAGACACTTCTGCATTGCTCCTCTGCACTCGTCCTTCTCCGTCTTGCACTCAGAAATCTTCTTACAGCAGTTGTTGATTGGCACTGAACGGACAGTGATGATGACAAGTGCCGCGGGAAGAATATGGTCATATGTCATATGTCATCTCCGTCATGTGGTTTAGTATCCATCCACTCATTAGACTACCACAATTATTCCTTGAATAGGTGCATAGGGATTTTATTTAGTAAGCGCATTCAGTTTGAATGCCATTTGGAGATTCGCTTGATCCTTGATTCTTTCAGAGATACTGCAAGTTCCAACTATCGTATACCTAGGAGACTCTGTAGATTGTGCTTGTTCAGGTCGTTGTAGAGATTGTCGCTGTCACTGTTGCTACCGCACACCCAGTCCTGTAACGAACTTGTTATCGGGATACGGTAATGTCGGATACGTTAGCCAAGGGTACGGTAGACCAGAGGGGTCCCAACGTAGTGGGATACTGCCTACCTTGCGGTCCAGCAGCGCAGCAACTGCAGCAAGCAGCGGAAGTAGCAGTAGAAAGAGTCTCTGAAACGAGACGACTCTATTCAAGATCGAAAATAGGAAGAAATAGACAAACCATTTCGAGAGGAACCGCTCGCGAGAAGGGATCGAGACAAGAATGAGGAGAGATTGAAAAATTTCACGATTACAAAGATTAATTTCACGATTAGGGAGATGCAAATGTAATTGTTTGTCATTCTGCGCGTAGTTCTAATTAGTGGGACTAATCGCCATTTATGTTATCATTTTGTGATCAAACGAGCTGTTTTCAGTTTTCCATACCAACCTGCTTGGTCAAAGCGAATCATTTTTGCATTTGTTATTTCACACTTCGAAGCGTCTCTTTTTCCCGCTCCCGCTATTTTTCATATTCACAGGATAAAATAATTCATCATATTTCATCCAAGAATGATCAAGAAACTAACTCCATCCAAATTGAAGCTTTCTCTGCTTTCTTTGTTAAAATTTCCAAAATCATCTGGAACTAGGAGATCGAATTCTGGAGTAAATCCATCACTTCTTACGCTTCCTGACGATCTTCTTTTCATTATTATTGAATTTCTATCGACTGATGAGCGAATTGTTTTCTGAGAGACTTGCAAAAGAATTCGACTACTCGATTACACTCTTGGGAAGATGGTTTTCGATGCCATTCAATTTTCGATCGTTAGTTCACTATTGAAAAAAAATTCAATTTTTTATTTAGTTTGACCAAGATGGTGAAGCGATTTGCTATAACTTTAAAAGAAAATGGTTCTTTCAATTCTTATGATGTTACGGACATGAGGATATTACGAAAAGCACATACAGAATTGCACATTCTTCTTGCCAACTTTTTAATAAAATTTATTGATTTTAAAATACTTTATCGTTCTTAACCCTTCATCCGTCTAGAATCCGGGGACTCGTTCACGTGCAGTGGTTGTCGTGCCTGCTGCAGAGGGGGCAGTCGTGGGGTTGCCGCCGCAGCTGCAAGAATGTACGGTCGGATAGTACGATAGGTGCGATTTCTGAGTTGGCTAGTCTCAGTGAATAGAAAGACTGAACACTAAAAGGCTACTCACTTTCCTCCAGGTCCTCCGGGTCCACCTCTGTCAGGACCACGCATGTGGCGCTTCACTCTAAAGCATACGCTTTATCGTAATCAGAATTGGTTTGAGAAAGTCAATAAATTGCTAAAGTAACTCTATTCATAACATAAGAAAACTCACAGCAGAACATTCTCATCGGTAATCTCCTCTGCAGCAAAAGAAATGGAGAAAATGGAGAGAAGAACGAGCAGAAGAAGGGAGAAGTTCATTGCTGACTTCGATTGAATGACTTCATTTCGTGTTCCTCCCATTTTATATCCTCATCCACCCGTGATTTCTCGATTTGAAACGGACATCCGATGCAGTGAAATTGAGAGAACGCCCCCATTGTGGTGTGGATCTCCATCGAAAGTCGATAGTTGGGCCTCTATTCGTTGGATGTCTCATCGGTCAGAGCAACGAAATAACATTCGAAATGAAGAGACGAGTTCTTCGTGCTGATATTGGTAGATTGCTCAGTGAGGGAGCGAAAATGAAGGGAGAAGGGCAGTTGAATAAACAGTGAGAACATGGAAAGAGAGTGTAGCGCACAATTTACATCTATTGGAGAAGTTAGCGAAAGAAATTGATCGGATGATACAGCACCGAATTCATTATGCATGAATTGAATCTAAAATTGCAGAAGCACTAAATTTGCATTAGAATTGCGTGAAGTCATGAAGAATTCAAGCATGTTTTCACTGGTTGATACATCACTGGTTAAATGTCAAGAGATCTTCGATGTTAATATTCGTCGCTAAGCCTCCCGTGATGACAATACCTTCATATATCTTTCCCCAGCCACTCTACTCTATCCTCTCTTGAGAATTCCTCCTTCGCATGACTTATTTTATCCTATTTCCCTATTATATATAATGAGTAAATAACAAACGAAGTCTTTGACAGTCGATCCCGCTTCTCTGACTGACGAGAAAATGCGAAATGAAGGAACGATTGCATTACTAGACTACTTTGTATCTAGTCTCTCTCTATCCTGCTCACGAGCGCAGTTGTAGTATCGACCACTTTTTGAGAGCGCATTGAATTCGGTTCCGTGTTTACTTATAAAATACTCGAAGATTCTCATTCTGAAGATCTGACGAATAAAATGGATCGACTTCTGCAGCAGGCAATATACGTTCGAGATCATTCCATTCTGAGGACGGTAAGTGCTATAACGTAGCTTTCGATTTGTTTTGAGTCATCGTTTTGTCTAGATTCTCTACGTCCGTCTTCTAACTGCTTCTCTCGGAGTCCTCGGAACGATTGCTGTCTTCAAACTACGGAGGTATTTTTTTGTTATTTGCAATTTGCGAGCCGTCTTTTTGATTTTCAGGGTGGCAGTCCATCGAAATCTTGCCGTTGCTCTATCGATTCACTGCTTATGGACTGCGTGGATGAATCTCGTAATCCTCGTGGATACTGTAATTCAGCTATATCGATTCATCACGGCGCGGTAAGTTTATTTAGAAAAGTATTTACTGAATCATCGTATTCGAAAATTGCAGAGACCCTGAAGAATTGCTGACATCAGGGTTAGAATGCTACCTACGAATGATTCCATTCTCAATGGGCGTTTATGGTCAGTTTATTCCTCAATTCTGTTCATCCAACAAAAAAGTTAAATTCTAATCATTGATATTTTCAGGAATCGTTTTCTCCCTCGGAACGATTGCCTTCGAGCGATTCTTGGCCACTCTTCTCTATCGCACATACGAGAAATGCCCATCACACATCAGTGCCCTTATCTGCATAGTTCAGGTTCGCTTTTCATTTCATCCTCCCACTCAATACGAAAACATAAACCACAATCACATAGGATGATGTTTACGTGCTCATAACATTTACTAATGCACATTATTAGCTCTTAGACGGGGAATCTCGATGATGAACTATGCTATTGTGTACCCAGCGCAATGCGAAATGTTCGTGATCTTTCAGACTGCCGTTCCGATAGTAATGGTACTCGGAATGTCACGAGGGTACGGTATCGATCGACAGTTTGCCTACTGTACCGTTAGCACCCCGGGAATCGCTGAGGCAGCGAAAGGAGTTGTGGTAAATGCGTATTCTTTTTATCATCTATATGAAAAAAGAGCTGATGCATCATTTAGTCCCTTGAGTTCTTACTGCGAATAACTTGATGAGCAAAAACGACATGGATCGAAGGAATCATAAACCAACTATTTTTAGTTCTCATTTCTCATCTACGAAGTCATCGCACTTCTTCTGCACTTCAGTTTAATATTGGCAAATAAACGACTTCTGAAGAAAGTCTGGGGCGCCTGTCTCACTGAAAGGTACTTGTTATTGCATCTGTGAAATGTGAAAAAATAGGATTTTGATGCATTTGGTTGAGTTTCACGAATCGACCACATAAAACAAAGTGGTTCGCTCATCCATTTCTACAAAACCCGTACACGTAGCTGATAAATGATAGTACTCTTCATTTTTTCATTCTCAGATACCAAGTAGCGGAGAACCTCCGTGTTCTCTCAATGCTCACTCCGATCGTCGTCTGCCATCTACTCATCACTGTCTCCATTGCCACGGGTTACACTGTGTATGTCATGTGCCGACCGGATGCTGCCGATTGGGATTATCCCGTGCTTGAGGTACGTTTACTTTAGGCAATGCGCCCCGCATCTTTCCTGGTACATATTGAAAATGCTTGACATCATGTGAAAAATTCGACTAAGTCCCAAGCTCCATCACTTTCTGTGAGAACGAATTCCCTATAATCTGCTCACGCCTGTCACGCGGTTGGTGGAAGCAATTTAGTGGAATTTCATGAGAAATGATCTTGAATATTTGTGGTGAAATAATTTCAGGAAGTCTCCAACTTCGTGCACATTCACGGTATCGTCTTGCCAACTTGGATTCTTATCAAGCATCGGTAAATAATTTAACCTCTTTATCCCAAAAAATAACAATTTAAGACTGAAAATATCTCGAGATCGTCGGGTAATTGATTCCAATACGAATCTTGACAGGGACGCAATCGATCGATACATTTCGATTATCGAAAAGGGGTGGTAGATCTTTGATTTATGTTTTATTGTTCATCGCATCGTTGCTGATAAAAAATAGAATGTTATTACAAATTATAAACATTGAAATTTTCAAACAAGCCATTCTTTGATTCATCAATCATCTCGGTGAAGTTGTATCCAGGTTAACAATAGACGACATCGGCTCTTGTGATTTGATACGATTTACTATTGATACGCTCTGCCATATCTATGTAGTAGTTTTTGCGAGATACGATATCAGGAAAACAATACGATCTACGCTTACACAAAAATGTAACCACTGTAAGAATATAATCTGCACACTCTACTAAAGACATGTTCGAAATACCGTACCATCGATACAATCTGTGTACTTGCTTGCATTCGATTGAATGTTCATTGCATTTTTTTGCGGAGTCACGACAATATTTCCCAATGTGAATGCCCATTGTTATTGTCAGAGCAAGAAAAATTGCACTTCATTATAATTTATTATGTTCTCACGCCTTCTCTCTAGTTGCTCACTCATTTTCCCACATTCGACAATACCGGAAATCTATGTTGATCACTAAGAATTGCTATACAGTTCTGCAAAGAATACAATAGCCATTGGTCAGACACCAATACCACTGTCTTACCATCTAATAATATTCATTTCTTGCCTACGTCTTTGCTCGAGACTTCCTTTTAAAATTGTATTCCGCGAACAAGGCGCTAACGCACTTGTAGATTGGCATGAACATCACCCCAGGGGAATGCACGAAAAATTGCCCGCACTAGGAATTGAAGCACTCCATTTTATCGTCATTTTTCGAAATTTCGTATCATCAGACCAAGATCGTCTAGACCAAGATGGACGTGGAGCTCTACCCTATCACATATTGGCTGGTCGGCTTCTTCGGATGCATTTTTGTCCTTGGAGTGGTCACAAATGCTGCAGTAGCGTTTGCTTCGTTTCATGATAAGTGAGTATTTTTGCCTTTCAAAAAACACCTGTCGCATGTGGCGTAAGGATCGAATGCTAATGGATCGTAGAAGGAAAGTTGCGTCACGGAACGATGATATTTCAAATGATATAATTGTTCAGAAAGCTGCGCAATTCATGCAACATCCTCGTCTCTCTCTGCTGTCTCTCCGATGGTCTTCACACTTGCGGTCACATCACTCTCGTTTATGCATTCGCATCGGGAAATCTGTTTATGGACTCGATGACTTGCGTGTGGTTTCAGGTTGGAATAGTTGTCCTCCTTTGAAATTAGACATAATTGCGTATATCTTACAACTAAATTTCGTTCAGATACTACCAGTAATCGGTCAGAACTGCGGTTGTGCTTTCACCGTCGCAATCGGATTCGATCGACTCTTTGCCTGCTTCGATCCTCTATCGTTGGTTTTTTTATATTAGTTTATGAAAAATATTGCTAAAGAATAATGCTACGATTTGTGTTAATTCACAGTAACATCGTGAGAAGAAAGTAGGCGAGTGAAAAAATAACAAATATTATGGAATAGCTACGCAGAAATATTGTAGTGGGAAAGAACGTCGAACATTTCCGGGTAGAACAATGCCGATTCTCGGAAATGTGATACTAATGCTACAAAAATTATAAATCGGCATTCTGTTACAGGTACGGTGCCAAGAACGATAAAATCTACATGCTATGCCATTCCGCCGGTGTATCGGTCTATGTCGGATACCAATTGTACAATGTCATCTCCAACCTATATTCTATGTGGGTTACCTTTTGTTGACCAATCATAACGTTTTACATTACAGGGACGTCATTTGCATGGTTCCATCGGCCTACATGGGCGGGGCTAAGGAGCAATTCTGGAATGTTTCCCTTGCAGGATTCCTACTCGATGTAGTGATCTACGCTATTGTGGCCGTAAAGATCAAAACAAGCAGTTAGTTTATACTCAAATTGGACAATGCAAAGTGGCTGATTTCGAGTGCAAAAATCAAAAGCACAACGAATCGTAGCATAGAAAACACAATTACTGTCATACTGTTACTTACATTTCATTTTTTAGACATGAAAGGTCTCGAGGCGCGTCTCTTCAAGTCTCTTCTTGTCATATTGGCATTTCTCATTCTCGGTCACATCGGAGCGATTGGGGTTGCGAACGTGCTGATAACTAATATCAAAGTAAATTTTACTTGATTTATAATAATCTAAATTTTACAATTTTTCTCATTTTTTTTTGCAGAATCCAGACTTCAAAATGGGTGTAGTAATGGACCTCGTTATCGGCATTCCAGTTAACATTTCGCTCGTCTCGAACTATTTCATTTACTACACGACAAGGTACATCAAATCAACGAATTATTTGAAATAAATCATTTTCAGTTCCGATTATCGCAAAGCATTCCGTGCTCAGTTCGCATTTATTACAAGGAAGACGTCGAGCATTGGATCTGTGAATTCGAGCGGTGTTTTGAGTCCTAAAGTATCGAAACCGTGATAAAGATACTTTCATTTGACTCAGCTTGCCTTCCTGCATTTAGAAATCAACGATCAGTAATACTAAAGTAATACTAAAGAAAAAAGCAAGAGAAAAAAGCTAGAGATTCTTGACAGTCTCACTTTGTCGGAATACTTTACTACATCCATGAGCAACAAATTGGCACTATTCCGAGAAAAATGGTGACTAAAATAGATGAATAAACTTATTTCCCATTGTACCACAGTTGTGTTCGTACAAATGTATCGAAAAAAAATGATAGGATAAGTCGTCAGAACGGACTTTGATCGTGGTCGCGTATCGGATCTATTCGAAGAGGCAAGTTCTTCACACGATTCTTGCACATTCTCCCATCAACGACAATCGGCTATTCCACAATTTTTTGCTCTGATTTCCGGAGTCGATCTTCCATTTTTTTCAGTTGTTCAGAGTGATCCGACAACAAATATACGGAGATCTTCTTTACGTCAGCTGCTTTTGGATCTCTGCTTGCAGCTGGAACGGTGAAACATTATTTATTATTATTTTTTGCTCGTCTCTCAGCCGAGAGGAATAAATATCGTTCATTTTCCTAGCTGCTCAGTGGCATCTTCGATTGCGGCCATTCACAGCCAATGGACGTTGAACTCTACCCGATCACATATTGGTTGGTCGGATTCTTCGGAATGATCTTCATCGTTGGCGTTGTGACGAATGCAGCAGTGGCCTTCGCGTCCTACCATGATTCGTGAGTGTATCCGATTGTTTGTTGTTTTTTTTTGGAAAATCGAGTAGATAGCTTTCAAAAACAAATCTGACGTCTCAATTTGAGAAGACTGCGCAACTCATGCAATATCCTCATTGCATTCGCTTCAATCGCCGATTGTCTGCATTTATGTGGTACTGATTAAGATATAATTTCCCATTTTTTAGATAGATTTGAATTTTTAGGTCACATCGTTCTCATCTATGCATTCGCGACAGGAAATTTGCTGATGAAGTCAACGACTTGTGTCTGGATTGAGGTACGCTCATTTTAATATTCGGCGATATTGTGAAGAGCTTCAAATGACTAAATGGTCATCGCATGTGATCCGATTATCATGATTATTCAAAAAGTCTTTGTGAACTCTACGAGCTCTCTATCCACAAACATGATCCCAAACGAAGTCTCGATTGTGTCACATGCATTCCCAGGCTAAATGTAGTAGGAGCGTAAACCCCCGCGCGCAAGTTGTGAAGTTGAGTAGTGGTATATGAGAGACTAGACAGACTTTCGAGGAAAGATCCCGACTGCAAATTGGTGCAACTCATGGGAAAATGTCTGCAAGAAATAGAAATCTACGGTGGGATAATTCGTTGAACTTTTCTTCAGATCCTCCCAATAATCGGTCAGAACAGTGGAACTGCATTCACTGTTGCAATCGGAATCGACCGAATATTCGCTTGCTTTTCGCCAGTGAAGTACGTTTCATCTTATTATAATGGGCTGAATGATAGTTTCAGCTATGGTCGTAAGAATTCGATAATCTACATCTGTTGTCATCTCTTCGGTATTGCCCTCTATCTCGCCTACCACTTCTACAACCTCTTCGTCAATCTTTATCCGACGTAAGCTACACTTCACTCTGATCCTGAGTTACGCTCATTAGCACTCAATTGAATGCGATACTCATTCGGGGGTATAGCTCAGTGGTAGAGCGCTCGCTTAGCATGCGAGAGGGCTGGGGTTCAATTCCCCATACCTCCAACATTTTTGCCTTTATTTATTTATTTTTCTAAACAACTTTTTCATTGCAGTGACCTCATCTGCATGGTGCCTTCCAACTACCTTGGGGAGGCGAAGGGAGCATGGTGGAATGTCTCCCTTGGATGCTGTGTGCTGGCTGTGATAGTGTACGCAATTGTTGGAGTGAGGATAAAAACAAGCAGTGAGCAATCGTTTATTCTTCTCTTCTCCGAGTGTCTTCAAGCTATCGAATTGTTACAGACATGAGAGGTCACGAGATGCGTCTCTTCAAATCACTTCTTGTTATTCTCGTAACGGTTATCTGTGGATACGTTGGCACGTTTGCAACTGCAAACATTCTGGTGGCCAACATAAAGGTGTGTCATTTTAGAGTTTCTTACAGCAAACAAGCATCAAACATCTGCTCAAAATAGAATCAGATCATTTGCAAATAAAATATCGCACATTGCAAAACATTATTGGAGGTATGGGGAATTGAACCCCAGCCCTCTCGCATGCTAAGCGAGCGCTCTACCACTGAGCTATACCCCCGACTGACATGATGGGGAGACGAGAGACTGACATAGTTGTTGCCAGTGATCACTGGGCTGACTGTTAAAGCCACCTGTCACAACAAGACGGAGTGTAGGAAAAATAGTGACACGGTTAGAGGAGCCTCGAGATCATCTATTCTATCGAAAAAGTATACTTAATACACAAGTACTATTATCTACAGTATCAATTTTCGACAAATTTTTCAGGTAATCGACTTCAAAATGGGTATTCTAATGGATCTCATCATCGGCATTCCTGTCAATATTTCTCTTGCAACTAATTATTTAGTCTATTATGCTACGAGGTAAAATCATTATGTTCCTCGGTATATCTTCAAAAAAAAATTAATTCAGTTCTGATTATCGTCGAGTATTCAAAGGCCAGATTGCTTTTGTCACTGGAAAGAGTTCGACAGTTCGAGTGATTGGAAGGGCCTCCACCACGGGTACTGCTAGTCAAATTGTAACGAAATTCTGATTGAATTTGAGACGTGTTTTTGACGAATATTAAATCGTTTTCATGCGCCATTATTTTTGTGATAAAGAGCATTTTATTGTTTTGCTTGTCTTGCTATTGTTTGTATTATTCATTTGCAAATGCTGTTGCGTATCGTGCGTTTGAAATGCTCAGCAAATGAGATGTGCTGTTTAGCGAGCTATTGATTGTCTGGGAGAGAGGAGGAGGAAGGAAGGGGGGAGGAGGACGCTTGATCTACCGCCTCCTCCCGGCCACTTCCCTTCTCCGCCCCCTCGAACGTTCGTCAAAGGTCAGCTACGAGTGGAATGAAAAATAATCTCACGATAGTAATTTCATACCTGGCAAATGAACTATTGCACTTAGACTTAGACTTCGAATAAAGTCATGACCCCAGAACACCCAGAGGGCTTATTGTTCTATTGATGTCCATTACTTCCCTTTGTGCTACCATTCTGGCTCTCCTCCACGCTTCTCATCTAATTTTAAAATGCTACCGTTCTCGCTACCGTGTTCACAAAGTATGATTATCAACACAAAAAAGCACTTCAATCAACTCCATTCATTGCACATCTCTCATTTTACTAATCTCATTCATTCCCACTCATTCTATTATCCAATATCCCTTGTCTCTCTCTAATCCCACACTCTCTCGCCTCCATTGTCAACCCCCTCCCTCCCCCTATAAAAGGCTCTGCCACATCACATTCTCCATTCCGTCCTCTCTCCTCTTCGAATGCGGTCGCTCTCTTTCTCTTCTCTCCCTCGCCGTCTTGCTGGATGCTGCTGATGTACTTGAGATAAGTTTAGGATCCTCTGGGTACCCCCGGGTATCCGTGGTGCCGTGGTTCCAGTACCCTACCGTAACCTCACTTATTTCAGGATTCGTGCCCTTGCTCCCTCTCCGAAGGCTCGCCCTCATCCCTCCCTCGCATCACTCTACTCGTCGCCTTGTTGGACGCTGCTACCGTACTCCCGGTATGTTTGCGACCCCCGGCTATCCATGGTACCTCGGTACCTCGGTGCCTTGGTACCGTGGTTCCAGTACCCTACCGTAACCTCACTTATTTCAGGATACGTGGACTTGCTCTCGCTCTGAAGGCGCGCTCTCATCTTGCTCTTCTCGTCACCTTGCTGGAAGGCTTCTGGGCCAGCCCGGACCCCGGAGGTTAGGCTTCTGGGCGTGCCCGGGTCGAGGGGCTTAGGCTTCTGGGCCGGCCCGAACCCCGGAGGTTAGGCTTCTGGGCCAGCCCGGACCCCGGAGGTTAGGCTTCTGGGCCAGCCCGGATCCCTGAGGTTAGGCTTCTGGGCCGGCCCGGACCCCGGAGCTTAGGCTTCTGGGCGTGCCCGGGTCGAGGGGCTTAGGCTTCTGGGCCGGCCCGAACCCCGGAGGTTAGGCTTCTGGGCCAGCCCGGACCCCGGAGCGCCGATATGGTCTTTACTATGAGAATTCAGTTTTACTTGATAAACATAACGACTTCTGATTGTGTAAAATGTGTAAATCTGTATTACCAAGTGTGAACAGTGTAAAAGTTCGAAGCACTACGCTGAAACATGAGACATACAGAGGTCTCAAACAGAGGCTGTTTGAATTTTGTATGTACGATTTTATGACCGACAGGCAGACATAGAAACAAGAAACAAACGTCTTGAAATGTGACAACCTCAATACCCGAAAAGTGTTCACTCTTACCAGGGAGTACAAGTGAAGAAGCCGTATAGTTGTCCGGCAGTTTACTATCTATATGAGGCTGTTTGCCTAAGAATCGAACAAGGTCTGGCACAGTGATTTTTCGAAAATTTGGTAGGAGAGGTACTCGAGGGTGCTGAACATCATGGTGAACTTCATTTTGCATAAATTCGATCGGTAGCTCCATGCCGCTACTGTGAAATTTCATGACGAAAATGTGTTTTCGAGCATAATTTCTTAACGGATCTTTGAAAGTCTATGAAATTTTAAGAGCGAATACATATTAGGTCCTCGATATTGATGATGTAGTTTGTGTTCGAAAATCGATATGATAACAACTGATAAAAAAATTATTTTGAATACCAAGGATTTGCGAAATTCACGAATTACACAGGCGGATGCGCCTTGTTCTGGGCATCATTTTTCATACCCAGGGTTGGGATTTTAATTTAATCATATTTTTGCTGGGAACGGTTTTCTGAGCCACTCTTATCACTTCGACGCCGCGCATTCGACGCGGCGAGTGACGAATGAGAATGAGAATGAGAATGAAGAGAGAGGAACGAAGAATGAGAATATGTTTCAAAAATTTCTATTTTCATTTCGAATTTTCCGGAGGTAAAACGTGATCATGAATTTCATGTTAATTTTTGAGTAATGAATTAGAGTCAAGCTGTTAATTACTTTATTTATTCAATCTACAATTCCACTCACAGAAAAATTTCGTCGTATTCGTCATGAATGGTTCTCATAATTTCTTGGAATTGATCACATTGAGCATATTCCTCGATATCTTCTTCATTGATGTCATCCTCATCACTCGTATTTTCGACATGCATACTCTTCTCTGCTTCTCTTCGTTCCTCTCTCTTCATTCTCATTCTCATTCTCATTCGTCACTCGCCGCGTCGAATGCGCGGCGTCGAAGTGATAAGAGTGGCTCAGAAAACCGTTCCCAGCAAAAATATGATTAAATTAAAATCCCAACCCTGGGTATGAAAAATGATGCCCAGAACAAGGCGCATCCGCCTGTGTAATTCGTGAATTTCGCAAATCCTTGGTATTCAAAATAATTTTTTTATCAGTTGTTATCATATCGATTTTCGAACACAAACTACATCATCAATATCGAGGAACTAATATGTATTCGCTCTTAAAATTTCATAGACTTTCAAAGATCCGTTAAGAAATTATGCTCGAAAACACATTTTCGTCATGAAATTTCACAGTAGCGGCATGGAGCTACCGATCGAATTTATGCAAAATGAAGTTCACCATGATGTTCAGCACCCTCGAGTACCTCTCCTACCAAATTTTCGAAAAATCACTGTACCACATCAATCATGACGTTGTTTGATTCTTAGGCAACCAGCCTCATATTGATGTTTCAAAGATAGGAAAACAATCATGTACATTCAAGGAAAATAATCAACTCTACCTGGCAGTTAGCAGCAAAGGATGAGATACACTTTGCAGATTTTACAGCTCTTCTGCATCAGATGTAATTAGTATCAATTCAATTATTTGGTTTTGGTGTAAGTGATTGCTCTCATTTGCAATTAAAATATCGAACAGTGCAAAACATTATTGGAGGTATGGGGAAAATTTTTAAAATTCCCTTCAATATCTCGCTATGCTATGCAACCAGGTATAATCTATTTGTGTCTCTCATATGCCCTCAGAAGTAATACATTCAGTTCTGACTATCGACGTGTCTTCAAGGGTCAGATTACTTTTGTCACTGGAAAGAGTTCGACAGTTCGAGTGATTGGAAGGGCCTCCACTACGGGTACTGCTAGTCAAAGCGTCACTAAATTCTGATTGAAATGAAATATGTTTTTATTGTACATATACTTTCCTCGTTTTCATGCGCCATTTTTCTTGTGATAAAGAGCTTTTTTTTTAAATTATCTGAATTTAATGTATTCTTCAAGTGGGTAATTTCTTACACGGCACGTGAAGAATTAAACTTACGACAAGTCTTGACCTCAGAACACCCAGAGGGTTTGCTGCTCTGTTGGTGTTCCATTAGACAACAAACGTTACTTCCCTTCTAAGCGCGAATACCCCTCTGGCTCTCCTCCACGCTTTTTATAAATCATAAATCTGACCGAGGGCCCTCCGTTCTCGCGCGTCGCGGTTACGCTACGCCTCCTCTGCCCGTTGTAATTGGACGCCTCCAGTTTCAAACCTTTATTAGGCCCTCTGAAGACCGTAGGACATCAGCTTTGCCTTACTTTTCACTTGCTAACTCGTCTCTTCACTCAGCATCATCAGTCATGGATCTCTCGCTCGATGATATTATCGCCAGAAACAAGGTTTGCCTGAAATATTTGAATTATTTTGAAATTTTATTTCTGTTTTTTCAGCGATTTAAAATTTAAGATAATTATTTTTAGGCAGCCAAGAGAGGAGGGGGCACTCGTGGAGGAAGAGGAGCTGCAAGATCCAATGGACGACAGAATGGAGGAGGATTCAATGTGAGTTTATACAAAATTTATCTCAAATAAATCACCCAACCATTTTCGAAAAATTTCTTCTAATATTTCCCTCAAATTAATATAATTTATCATAGAATAGACAAACTCGTTTTTTTTAAATCGTTAGATTCTTCAAATGGTATCTTCAACTGTGAGTAATAGTTTCGAAACCACTCAATCATAAAGATAGCATTGCTCGATACTGTTTACAAATTTAAATATTTTTATTTTTTCACCAGCCCTACAATATCCGTCAATATGAACTTGAAGAGTCATTCTTGCCTTGCTCACTTTATCGATACTCTTTACGACTCTCTCCTTCCTCCATCATCTATGCAACCATTATCTTCCAGTGTTCATTCCTTCAGTTCTCTTCATTTTATTTTTATTCCAAATTACATATCATGCATCGAAAATCCATTTCCACATCAGTCCCATTTTCAAAAATATTAGGAATCATAAATTACCCATTCCTCATTGCAGGCCCCTCGTCAGGGCGGGACCTTCCGTCAACCCGCACCATCCAATCTCGCCAAGGAGATCAATGCCCATAAGAGAGTCCGCATCAACATCTCCAATCTCGCACCCAGTGTCAGGACGGGAGATCTCGAGGTTCGTACTCATAATCAATCCAAATAAATAGGACAATAAAATTTAATTGATTAGCTGATATGTGCAACTTTCTGCATATTTTTCTAACTGAAACATATTTTTGGATTATCTCTTCTTCGGATGTGGATTCTAACGTTTTTTTTTACGAAAATAATGCTTTTTTTTCACAGCCAATATAGAATCCCTTATTCCAGGAACTTTTCGCCAATTACGGTCTCGAGTCGGCCGCCGTCAACTACGGTGAGGTCGGACAGCATCTCGGAACGGGAGATATCATTCTGACGAAGAGAGATGCCCATCGAGTGTTGAATGATTTCCATGGAGTAACTGTTGATGGTGAGTGGGGTTTTAATACAATGGGGCTCATCGGATATTCTTACATTCAGTGAATTTCACTGCATAGTAGTGCTGTAATGTAGATTTCTTGAAATATGGGAACGTTGAATGCATTACACCGTGCACTCTATCTTTTACTGTCATTTCTTTCATTTCTTAATCATTTCTAAGTAATCCGAAGACACTATTTGACAAATCATTTACAGGTCAGCGTTTGACGATGATTCTCGTCGAGGACGGTTCTCTCGATTCGGGATCCATCTTCAATCGAGTCAAGTTGGCTGGTGGAGGAGGAGGAGTGCAGAGGAGGTTGGTTAGAAAATTAAGGACAACTGAAGAATTATGTCTCATAGCGTTCACAAGAATTAGCCCCATAATGAATCTTACGTGGTCGCAACTCGCAATGAATAGGCACCATTGAACCGTTTTTATTCGATACCTCGATAAGTAATGATTCATGTAGATTTCACGGTGCATTCAATAGCACTAATAAGACTTGAAACTTGATTTATTCGTAATATTCACTGACCAAATGCCTCTGTTCCAGACCCGCCCCTCGTTCTCAACCTCAACAGCAACGTCGTGGTGGATTCAGTGGAGCAGCACAACGAGGAGGAAGAGGAGGAAGAGGAGGAAAGACGGAGAAGAAACCTCGTACTGTTGATGACCTCGATGCTGAATTGGATGCATACATGAAGAAGCCCTAAGTAACCAGTAATCCCCCGATCTCTCACTCTTTCACGTTGTTTCCACTCCCTTATTGCACTATTTAACTGTTCCGCCAGTCATTATTGCTATTATTTATTTTTGCGTTGTCCGAATGAAAGTTGATAACTATGCATAAAATGTTGGATTGCACGCAAGATTTTCGTCGTTTGATCCACAGGGGATGTCCAGTCACCTTTATAATTGGCACTTGATGCTTCATTCCGTTGAAAAGGTGCCACATCTCGGACTAAAACACTTGATATACAGCTAATGAGATGGGAAAACACGGATATTTCAGTCGAAGTTTTTGACTTTGCTGTAAGAAGTCGCAATGCCTTCACTGCTTCAGTGCATACCAGACTTCATTTTTGCCCCGGCTTATATTTACCTGCTCGTTCGCATATTTTTCTCACCCTTGTACTTCAATCGCTTCTACAAATTTTTCATTAGCACTGGTATGAAGCCTATATTGATTGGTAACTGATAAATTACAATTCAGGAATCTGTGGAATCGTATCTGTAGTGTTCAATATCCTCGTCAGTCGGCCCCTTTATCCCGCTCAATTCTTCTGGATATTCGCCCTTTTTGTGGTGAGTCACACTTCGGGATCTTCTTTCTGCTTCAGATTTGTGCACTTATATGGAGCACTTCTAGTGCACATTTCTTGTTGAGTAGCTTCTCTCTTTTAGATCTTGAACCAATGTGGATCAGTCGGTGCAACTATCGGCAAATTCTACATTGTAGTTCATCGATTTCAGTTGCTCAGAGGAAAAAGCGAAGTGAGTCATCTGCATAAAAACTTCACTACGGAATAATTGAAAAGAAGTAATTAGATCATTTTCAGATAATTCTGAACACTTCCCTTTCTACCCTCATCTACGTTCAATTCATGCTCCCTTTATTCATGTCCTCACCCATTATTCTATTTGGAATGACACCTCAAGTAATTGGTGGACGATCCTACGTCCTCACTCTTTCGAATACAGGCAATAATGTGAGTTTTTTTTTTCAAGCACGCGGGAAAGATAAACGAGATTATTGTTCCAGATCCAGAGAATTCTCAACACGACAGTCTACTCTCTTTACTTCATAATTGCTATCTTTCTAACTGGATGGTCCGCAGTAATTCTCAGCAGATTTTCGAAGTATTCTGAGGTGAGAAAAATCACGCTTCAAGAAATGAAGTTGTTCAGATCTCCCGAAAATGTTTGAAACAACAGAGGCAAATGATCATTGTCACAGCCGTTTGTTGCTTCACTCACATACTCAAGGCAGGCCATCAGGTATACAATTTTATTCTACATTTTAAATAAAGGCGAATTCAATTAAGATGGGGTGGTTCTACCTAACCATCAGCGGCAAATCCAGTCCAGCTATCTATGAAGCGCACATTCTGCCCTCGGTAGGTTCTTGAGGCATTTGAGTAGCTGAATCAAGGATAGGCGTGCAAATTCGCATTGAAAATTCTTACAAATCGTTTCTTATTCCAGTATCTAGTCGTCAATGGTCTCACTACTTACTCCTTTCCCATCGCTCTCGTTATCTGTTCGAGAAGTGTTCGAATGTTTCTCTTCCGTCATTCGACGCCTCCCTCTCAGACTCAATCGATATCGTTATCTACTGTAGTGAGTAGTGTGCAGCAGTAGCGAAACCCCATCGCTTACCTTTGTTAATATTTCACGTTCATTGATAACGATAAAACCATTGAAAAGAGATACCCTTCCGATAAAGCTCTATCGGAGAAGTGACAACCTGTTGCCATAGCAAGGGTGAGAGCACTCCCTAAAGCTACGCTCCCATCCGCGTTCGTGGTGTAATGGTCAGCATGGATGCCTTCCAAGCATTCGACGGGGGTTCGATTCCCCCCGAACGCATAACACTTTTGCCAAACCAATTATTCTAGTGGGGAAGATATTTTTGTGTTGCATTCTACAGCTACAACTACCCTGTAATTATCCATTTTTATGCTTTATTGTTAGGGACGTGGCAGGGCTATCTAAGGGAATAGGAAAATCATTGTATTTTATCAGGAATCTAACTCCGGTATGCTTCAGATGAATGTTACATACGGAATACATACATTCATTTACGCTCGGTTTTCAAATGAATGGAGAATCGGGTGCATACAGCGCTCAGTCAAATCAAGAAACTCTACTGATAAAAACAATTCAGTGACAGAATTTATCTAGAAGATACGTGTACAAGTATGTCCTCTATTCTGAAACATCAATAATCAGCACACGACAAGGTTCAAAATGAAGGAAGACAATGACGCGCTTTCTTCATCGAGAGCACTTTTGTCCTCCCTCTCCCTCGTCCAATTCTGAAACATCTTCCCATCTCCTTTCTAATGGATACGTGTCACACCTCGCAATAGGCATACCATATCGATATCGATAGGCTTCTGCCGAGGTGTGAAAGTCGGCTAAGCAGTGGAGAAATCGAGAAAAGCCCCTCGAGAGAAAGGACGAAAGCTGCTCTGATAAGAGTGACTACGCGTCATCCACAATGGAGAGTTGCCTCCGTTTATTCTTTATTTCCTGCTTATTAGCATGTTCGAGTAAGTTATCAACTTCAGTTTTACATATCTGTGTGCTGATTTTGGCCAAGTGTTAGACGAATTTCGTAAAAGTATGAGGCAAATTCGTAATATATCTTCTTCAGAAGCCGCAGTTCAGTTCAAGAACTCCTTGATTCTGGACGAATTTGACCTGAGCGGGAAAGATTCCGTTTGTCTCGATGAAGTCTGCCTCGCTAATGGCTGCAACGTCTACGTCTCATCACTCAAAGACGCCGCTTTCATTGACAAACTCACATTCAAGCCCGCGACTGGCGACGAAGTTAGGTATGATTTCTCTGCCCCTTGCAAAATTCGTATCAAGGTCGGTCAAAAATTGAACACAATCCTCATTTCACATGTTTTCTCGCCGGTCAGAAAGAGCGAGAGACCATTGCGAAATGAGAAGTGCTTTAAATTTTTGAACAGCCCTGATACGGATACGCATCGTCTCTCCAACACAATGCAAGAATGCGGACAACAATTTCAGTTTCAAAAGCTTTGCCTACGACGTCGAAGACAAGACACAGAAAAAAATTCCCTACGTCGTCAATGTAAGGAAGCTCTTGACTTCGAAAATTAGAATCAGTAAATTTAGAAAGGCGTTTCTGTCTCAATCGCCAACACGAACGACAACCTCGCTTGCGGTCCTATAGTCGTCTATGCAGTCAGCAATGCGGCTCGTACGTTTGCTCCTTATCAGATCATAATATCTGACCTATCGAACCCTGAAACATCACGACTTCCAGCTAATTTCAACGTTGCCGGAGTGTATGATGTAGCGAGTAAGTACCGACAGGAGCAGGCGCTGGGAAAGGTTATGTTAATTAGTTATTTTATATTTACAAATTGAATACTCAGGTCGTAACTGTAATGGGACCACGCCCGTTCACCGTGTGGGCCAGTTCGCCTAGTGATGTTCGTTTATAAATTAATTTTATAAATTAAATAAACAATAAAATAACGTTTAAAACATTCAGAAAATGGAAGCATCCATCTTCACTACCGGATTCGATATTGAGGATGCAGAAAAGTGCACAGAAGTGTTCCATTCCGTGTATGTTTCAGGGTGTACTCATTAATTATTACAACTGTCCTCTAGGATCTTGGTTGAATGAGCAGTAAAACAAAATTAGTACATTGGTGGAAACATTCCAGCCGCAGCTACGGCATCAAATACGCCGTCAACGGTCCGATCACCACACTATTCTTCGAGGAAGAAGTACAGATGAATGTGGACTTTCTCGATTTCTTCGGTAAGAAACACTGCAAAGTAGAGGGATAATAGGAAACCAATAACTCTTCAGAAACGGAGCTCGATCTGGCAGCAGCGACCTTCATCACTTCTCCAGGCTATATCGGATGCGCTAATGCTCAAGTTTGTTGCTACTCTTTTTTGACCCAGATCGGAAATGAACTTCAGGTCTACCACTCATCACTCTACGCTTCGCAAGAGAACTTCGTCTTCTCTGCTGACATGTAAGTCCCAATTGGTAGGAATATTTATGAACAGTAAATGTCTATTGTAGTCCTCGCTCAACTCGTCTCGAGGCCTCTCTCAACACTGAAGATCCACTGACACTCCGACTCGATGAGGACCCAGAATTGGAGAGGAAGTTCGCATTTTTCTTTTTTTATCTGAAATCGATTTTTTTTCGAAATTTTGACCTAATTATTTCTTCAGTTTCACTGGCAGCATCGCTGATGATACTTACACGCGTTCTGGTGAGATCTCTGCAATGGTCAGTTATGTTTCACAGACTCTTCATTGGGCTTCGAGGATTAGCCAAGCGATTGTCCCGTAGTTTTTGTGTGCAAAAAGTTTCGCTATGTTTTACCAAAAAGAGGTGCTCAGAATAGAGAGACGAGATCCCTACCTTATTCTAATTCAGACACTCTCCTTCTCCTACTGCATCGTTGATCCGGACTCATCGTTCCTCGTTAAATTCACTGATCTTGGCCTATTCGTGACGGAAAAGACGAGAAGGACACTGGTGAGCCATCACTAGCGATATTGGACGACCAGAATGCATTTATACTTCCCGAGATGATGAGATGCAGTCTGTGAATCACAAGGAACGTGCAGTTTCTTCGTGGCGTTGTAGGGCCAAGCTGTAGTGTTTTTATCTGCTCAGCGCTCTTTTGAACTCCTTGATCTTCAGCCTCCGACCACTCCAACGAGCGAGAGGCCGACCTCGCCCACTTCCACTCCATCTACAACGAAGTCGACGACGATACCAACGACGACCACCAGTGGAACAGCAGGTGACTGCGCAATACGCGCCGCCGTCTCTTCATTACACACACTCTCTCGACCGGTCCAGTGGCGAGAGGCTATGATGAGACAGCGCTTTACGCACTCTGACGAACTGAGACTCCTTCGAGGGCAACTGGTGGTAGATTGGTCGAATGAGAACCATATATGTTTCTCCTATCCAGTACCGGTGACATGCATTCCAAACACAATGCAGTTCCGGGATTCAGTTGATGACTCGGCTCTTATCGGCAGATGCAACTGTAAAATCGAAACGATCGGAAGGTCTGGGACGGGGTGTGGTTGCAGTGAGACATTCCTGCATTCAAGTGATGAAAATAGAGATGTTGAAACGTAAGATTTCATCTTACTATTTATTCATCTCACATCACAACGCATAGACTTTTGCAGGTGCATCAATCGGCTTCGGCATTGCGGTTCTGATGACTCTTCTGCTCTAATAATTACCTTTGTCAATTGCTCTTTCCGCCGTTTAAACCAATCGTTTCCGATAAACTTTGTTTCCATTCTCACTTTTTAACTGTGTGAATCACAGGATTCTGATAAGCCTGACAAAAGCCGTCTGACTCAGTTTGAGTGGCATAAAAACGGAGAGTGTGATAAGGGGTACAGTCAGAGAAGGATAATCCACGAGAAATGCTTCCTTTCATCGTACTTCTCTGTTTTATCGCTATTTCAGGTTTGTATTTTTACAATTGCATTGATTTTTTGATAGTTTGTTGTGTTATCCAATTGATTTTAAAGAAGGCGTCCCATGAATATCTGGCTAACTAAGTTCTCGATGTGAGGTGGTGGGTCGCTGTTACCCGATAACATTTTTGAAACTCCCATGACACCATTCTTCATTCGAACTGAGTTATGATCAATTGGCTGCGTGCCAAGTGACCCTGAAAAGCAGGCAACGAGCAAGAGAGCGTGCGGAATGAGGAGAGCGTCCCTCTCATTCCTCACTTTGCATAGTCGCTCGCGCGGTTCGTGGGACGCCTTCTTTAAAATTATTTATGTATCATAATTACGGAATCAATCATAATTGCTTCAGATGCGAAAGTGCTCTTTCAAACTTCAGCAATCTACGATGAGTACGATTTGAATGGAAATACAGATGTAAGATAGCACTCAACTCCTCAATTGAAGCAAGAGAAATTTATTCCTCTTTACAGATTCCACTAGAATCGTGTATCATTGGAGGCTGTAGCATCTACGTTTCAGTTCCTCAATGGAATATTGAAATGACCAAGAATCTCATATTCTACAGCAAAACAGCGAACACAAATCAATCGTGAGTTACCGATAGAATCGAAGCCTAAACCATAAAAAAACAACGAATTACAGACTGTACTCTATCGCAACCGAAGTCGACCCGATAACATGGGCAAAGACAAGCTACCACACTGCGGTATGACCCAAATCCAGGAAAAAAACTACGAAATGTGTATATTTACAGGATACGGTAAATTCGATCATGAACTACAACACAAAAGATATAGGGCCTATCGTGATCTACGTTGTTGGAAGTCAGGCTCGTAAGTATTTCCATGAGTTTCCTCTGATTCATCGTTGCACTCAAATGAAGAAACAGCGAGCGTATTTTCGCTATTATTACCAGTTCGTCGTTTTTAGTTCCATGAAATTTCATTAGATTCAGTAGACCATTTCAGCCAAATACAGCGAAATATCCGGGCAAGTGGAGATTTATGACGCTGCCAATATCAACATGCGACCTGCCAAGAGTAAGTTCAATTTTTGCAAATATTTCCTTTACAGTCTAGATAGTGAAAAATAACAAATGCATGATATATTTGTTTATTTTTTATTGAAGAAAAATAAAATCGTTGCAGACAAGCAGATGACGATGATTCTGAGTGCAGAGCCGTACAACATCTTCGTCCAGGCTTACGGAGCTGTCAGTTTTTACGAATATTGTTGGAAACATAAGAAACTTTTCAGAATTTGAACGCATACGTTCGAGCTGCGGGCTTCGATAACAACTGGCAGAGAACGAGTCAGGATGACTGCAGGATAATCTACGATCACAAGTGAGTCTGGAGATACTGTCAATATTTAAAAGACGTATGAATAAGAAGCTGTACTTAAACAAGATTAAAAATGCAGTCAGGGTTGGCCCTTCCGACTTCGCATCAACAGCCCCGTCATTACGATCAACTTTGATGGCCAGTCAAACTATGGAATCTGCGCTAATATTGATCAATGTGAGACAATTTGGACCAATTTGAGATGAAAATTATGCATTCTTTTCAGATAACGGCGCTCTGCTCGACTACCCCGGAATTGCTACGTCTCAGGGATACGTTGGATGCAAAGTTAATTCATTTGCGGTACGAAGGTGTTGATCAGCTGAACCCAATCAAGTCTCATTTAGTCCTATCGCTCCAGTTACTACACGTCATCAACATTCGAACTGAAAGACGGCCACAATACGGATCGTGATACGGACATCACTTACGATACTTTCACGAAAAGAACGGATAAGGTCACGTTGACGACTTACTACGGAAGCGGAGGAGGAGGAGGAGGAAGCAAGTGAGTGTTGTTGTCACCGACATATTTTTAAGACTTATGATAATCAATCAATTATTTAATTATCACAGGCGCATCGAGATCGGTGGCAATAGTGGCGACAACGGAAAGGAAGATACCGATTTCATCACGGAAAAGGCTTATGTGAGTAATTTATCTCCACAAAGTTTATGAGAGGTTATGTTTTTGCAGAAGATAAACGTTATTCTGGACAAGCAGTACGGATCATCGTACTGGATTGGATACAAGCCCAACGCCCAAAGCTCCATGAGCAATCCCAGTGGTGAGTTATTTGTTACCGCTCGGAAATATCAAAGAAATTTTAGTAATCCTATTTGCGTAATTCAGGTGAGGGCATCTGTACTGACTGGTCGAAGACGTCCACTGACATTTCGCAAACCCCGCCCACAACGACGACTAGTGGAGCCAATGGTAAGCAATTATTTATGAGTAATGTTGCCCGAATCTGGGTTCTTTTTTTCGACTCTGGAACAGGCGAGGTGATTGGTGAATTGAAATAATGTCATCATTTCAGCATTCTTCACCGTCTGTTCCTCGGCGATTGCTCTTTTTGTCGCCAGGAATTTCTGAATTAAGTTTTGAATGCAATATCTGAATTATTTATTGTTTTATTGTTACAAGTTATAGTTGTGATGGATAAACTATGTGCTGATTCAGTCGAGTAGTTCTTTGCAGAGGTATGCTGCGAAGTTGATTCACGCCTTTTTTATTTGATAGATTCCGCTAAAACGATGATACGATGGTGGCTGCAGTTTGTTCTTATCCGCTTCGGCTATAGTGCCGTGGAAGATTAGCCCGCGCAACTCCCGAGTAGCACAGCCCATGAAATAAATTTGCCGGGGTATCGAGAATGTCATTTTATTTCGAGCTCCCTCTCACCTCTTAGTTCGCTGAGATGCGGTAGAGCGAAGAGAGTTCTTAATTTTCCAACCCCAGTATCGTTGGGGAACATGCCAAAACACAATCGATGACTCGTCTCTTATCGGAAGAAGCAATTGTAAAATCAAAATGATCAGATGCTGGGCGAGGGTGTGGTTGCAGTGACTGTAACATATTCCTGCCTTCAAGTGATGAAAATATAGACATTGAAACATCCGATGTCACCTTACACTTCATCTTTCGACCACGGCAAAATAATATCTTTGCAGGCACTTCATTAGGCTTCGGTCTTGCGGTGCTGATAACTCTTCTGCTCTCCGCTGTTTATGATTCCGCCTTTAACACCCAATCTTTTCCGATAAACATTGTATCCATTTTCACGTTTGAACTGAATCAGACTCCGATAAGCCTAAACAACAGCCGTGTGAGTCAGTGTGAGAGGCATACAATGCGGAGAAAACGATAAGAAGAAACCGTCAGAGACACAACGAGAAATGTTTCTTTTCATCGCTCTTGTCTACTTTGCCGCTATTTCAGGTTAGTATTTTTAATGTTTTAATCTATTTTTGTGTTGACGGTGAAAGTTATTTCATGGAATATTTGGTTGTTTGATGATTCCGTGAATGATTCAGATGCAAAGGTGTTGTTCCAAACCTCTGCCATCTATGATGAGTACGACCTGAATGGAAATACATATGTAAGACAACTAAGAAAGCCGTAATTGAATCGCGCAAACTCAATTCTTCTTTTCAGATTCCACTAGAATCGTGTATAATTGGCGGATGTAGTATCTACGTTTCAGTCCCGAAATGGAATGTTGAAATTACGAAGAATCTCTTCTTCTACAGCAAAACAGCGAACACAAATCAATCGTGAATTACCAATGCAATCAATCTCGGATATTTAAAAAATGCGAATTACAGACTGTATTCCATCGCAACAGAAGTCGACCCGGTAACATGGGCAAAGACCAGATTCCATACCGCGGTAAGAGCGAATCTGAAAATTATAAACGTTTATATTTAAAAAGAATAAAATGGTAATTTTCAGGATAAGGTGAATTTGATCATGAACTACAACAGGAAAGACATCGGGCCTATCGTGATCTACGTTGTTGGAAGTCAGGCTCGTAAGTGTAGTATCGAAAATTTGAAAAAAAATCCTGAACGTTCGTTGAAAATGCGGAACCCAATGGAGAAAAAACGATGTAATTGTTCAATTAATCACAGTACTTTTCCAATTCAACAGAAAATTTCAGCCAAATATACAGAAATATCCGGGCAAGTGGAAATTTATGACGCTGTCAATATCAACATGCGGCCTGCCAAGAGTACGTTCATTTTGTTTATTCTAAAACAATTTGCATGCTATATTGTTTATTTTTTATTGAATAACAAATAAAATCGTTGCAGACAAGCAGATGACGATGATTATGAGTGCAGAGCCGTACAACATCTTCGTTCAGGCTTACGGAGCTGTCAGCGATAGTTATTTTATTTTCAAAGTATTGATTAATTCAGAATTTGAACGCATACGTTCGAGCTACGGGCTTCGATAACAATTGGCAGAGAACGAGTCAGGATGACTGCAGGATAATCTATGATCACAAGTGAGCGATCAGTCAACATATTCTATGGGTCAAAGATGCAGGCTTAGTTCATAATCCACAATCGCGAGCTCTTTTTTGTCTCATTCCACCTGACGCGAGGGTAAAAATAGTCCGTACTACCTCGATTTCAAACCTTCATAAATCACTTTCCAGTCAAGGTTTCCCCTTCCGTCTTCGCATAAATAGTCCCGTCATAACGATCAATTTCGACGGCCAGTCCAATTATGGAATCTGCGCAAATATTAACCAATGTGAGATACTCAGGGGCCATTCGTAGTGCGATATTTGGATTTCTTAGATAACGGCGCACTTCTCGACTATCCTGGAATCGCCACATCCCTGGGATACGTTGGATGCAAGGCGAATTTCTTTGCGGTACGAAGTTATTGATGAGCTGAACCTAGTAGAGTTTCGTTGCAGACGTATGGATACTCGTACTACACATCGTCAGTGTTCGAACTGAGAGACAGTCAAAGTACTGATCGGGGCACGGATATCACTTACGATACTTTCACGAAAATGACGGATAAGGTCACGTTGACTACCTATTATGGAAGTGGAGGAGGAGCAGGAAGCAAGTGAGACCAATTGTCATATCTAGGCATACATTTATTTTAATATTTTTATTTTAGAGAAACTATTTCTTTTTCTTAGGCGTATACAGATCGGCGGCAACAATGGCGAAATCGGAAAGGAAGACACCGACTTCATCACGGAAAATGCTTATGTGCGTAGCTTATGTCCACTAACTTCAGGAAATATACTATTTCCAGAAGATCAACGTTATTTTTGACGAGCAATATGGATCGTCGTACTGGATTGGATATAAGCCGAACGCTGTGAGCCCCGTAAGCAATCCCAGTGGTGAGTAAAATGATATTTGATACTTTCCTAAAAAGGTATAACATCAAATGATTCTTTGAACAAAAACGATAAATATGTTACAATATATTTTTAATTGTTTTCTGCTCCAGGTGAAGGAATCTGCATTGACTGGTCGAAAACGTCAACTGGCATCTCTCAAACTCCGCCCACAACGACGACTAGTGCGTCCAATGGTGAGCAATTTTTTGTGAGTAATGTTGTCCGAATCTGGATTCGGTTCTATCAACGCTAGAACTCGACCATTGAATTGAAAAAATGCCATCATTTCAGAAGTCTTCACCATTTTCTCGTCAGCGGTCGCTCTTTTCGTCGCCAGGAATTTCTGAATACGCTGAATAATTATTATTTATTGTCGTTATTGTTTCACATTGTCATCGTTCCTTGTCATGAATAAACTGTTTCATGATTCAGTATTCGGGTGGTTCTTTGCAGCGGTTTTAGTATGATCAGAAGTTGATTCACGCCTTTCGGGGCGAGTAAACACGCAGAAACATGTGCACGGTTAACGATCGGAGTGAGTCAGAGATAGAGGGGAAAAGCGAGGGAAGAGATAAGCGCAGATGCTTCGCACTGGGAAAATGCTGCTAATCCTCACATTCCTGTCGATAATAGGACTTGGCAGTTCGTTTCCTAAGCTTTCTTGTTTTCAAAGCTTGTTTTAGATGCGAAAGTTGATTTCACGTATTCCATGATTTTCGACGAGTACGACTTGAATGGAGTGGCTGAGGTTCGACCTTTGACCTCTGGATGAATATGTAAATTGTAGTATTTCATAGATTCCACTAGAACGATGCACCGTTGGTGGTTGTAGTTTATTCGTTTCCGCTTCGGATAAAGCAATGGCCGCAACGAAGAATATTTTAGTATACGATAACAATAAGCAAACCAATTTCTCGTAAGTGTTATTTGATTACGGCTTCGTATCCTATCAATTCGAATCTTTAGTCTCTACACGTTCGCATCCGGCTACGATAGCACTGGAAAAATGATGGCTGCACAATTGGCCGTAAGTTGGAAAACTCTTCTCCTATTTTCGCTATTAAAAAACTAACTAGATATCTGCAACTTGTAGGGAACAGATTACTCTATTAAAAATCTCAACACCGGAAATATTGGGCCGATTGCAATTTATCATGTTTCTTCGACAGCTCGTGAGTTTTAATTTAACAATGTGTTACGCAAGTTTTAAAATCGTATTTTTCAGCTCTTTACAACACGAACTACATTGAGCTTTTCGACGGACTCAGAATGAATCGTGCTGATAAAGGTTATTTTTTAAGAAGACAAATTTAATTTCACAAAACGTTTTAGCGAGTGATTACGTCACTATTCTGAGTCCCGACCCATACGATATTTACGTGCAGTCTCTGGAGAATGTGAGTTGAAAATATATTTCTAGTTGATCTGAAAAAATAACTCTTTCAGTATCTATCCGTCTATGTGCGCGCCACTGGATTTGACAATAATGGCCAATCCGATCTCAGTCCCGATAACTGCATGAAAATTCTGGAGCAGAAGTCAGCTTATTCTAGTTCACAAACATTCCTCTCGAATATTGCAGCACAGCTGATCGATTCCGTCTGCACATCAACAGTCCAATTATCACAATCGCTTTCCAAGGACAAGTTAGGACCCAGATTTGTGTCAAGCCACAACCCAGTAAGATTTGACTATTTGCAATAACTGGAAATATATAAATTAGATAACGCCGCCCTTCTTGACTATTCTGGCATTGCGACTTCGCAAGGATACGTGGGATGCATGAACAACAACTGGCAGGTGAATAAAATAACTTATTTTATTTTGATGTAAAATCATTCATTCACAGAGATTCCGCTCCTCTGCTTACACATCTCCGGACTTCGAACTTCACGATTCTTCCTACGTCGACAGAACCATCACGATGGACTATTCGGTGCATACAAATAGTGATGACAAAGTGACGTTCACTACTACTCAGAGTGCAGGAGGATCGACGTGAGTTTTTGAGTGATTACTAGTTCTAGAAATTCACAAAAAAGGTCTTCTAATTTTGTTTGTTCTTTCGCCGATCACGAAGAGAAGCGAGCATATAAAACGTGAGATATCCCGCTTGCCAACAATTTATCTATTTTCGTATTTATAGGAGCTTCACCGTTTACGGAGACAATGTGATGGATAAGCGAACTTCCACTGCCACTGTTAGTTTGTTATTTTCAGTGTTTACGAATTGTATTTTTATTATAACGAACTTCATCATTCAGAAAATCAATATTGCAATGGCAAATAACTATGGATCATCGTATCTGGTCAAGTACGGTCCTCAGACTGGTGGCTTGACTCCGACTGGTATGTTTTTGCTGAAGATGGAATTCCTATGATAATTCAATGCGATAGTGGGCATCCTACGATAGATTACTTCATTCTGTCTCTTCAGGTGAAGGAATCTGCACGAATTACGTTCCACAGACAACGTCGTCTGGAGTGTCATCCACTACAACGATAACAACGACTACTACGAGTGGAGCAAGAGGTAGATCTCATTTTATATGACTTGCGTTAGAGCCAGGAAATCCACCTCTTCATTTCTCCTGCTATCTTGCCCGTCAGAGTGACTTCAGAGTTCTTGAAAATATTCTTTATAATATTCACGACCATTATATTTTCAGATCTCTCTGTGCTTCTCGGCGTCTTCGCCTCCATTTTGTTCGCTCTTGTTGTCTAATTTTTGTTGGATGAAGAATTTGTTTTCTATTTGTGAATACAGAAATATGTATTGAACTCGCAGAACAATGTGATCATCTTGTCACAGATCACTGTTATCAGTGCTCGCTGATTGCATCACTTGATCAATCGACTGATTCGTGAGAGGATTGGGGCTCATTCGTCTCAAATCTCGCACGAAGATGCAGCGAACTCTGCTGATTGCTCTTCTTTCTGCATTGGCTGTTGGTAAGTTTTTTCGCCGAAAATTTATAAAACTCTGATGTTTACAGAATCACTAGTGCACTTCAAGCACTCTATGCTCATCGATCAATATGACCTCGAGGGTGTGGAACAGGTATGTAATTATTCAAATTAAGATTATCAATTCAATATTTTTCAGTTCAAAGTGACAAAGATCTGCGACTACGGCTGCCATGTTTGGGGGTCGATCCCGCCTGGTAATAGTTTAGTAATTAGTGTGATCTAAAACAAATGTTTTGAGGAACGGAAGATTCAGCGAAGAACATCCATATCGACGATGATTTCTTCTTCAAGTTAGTTTTACTATTATTTTGAATGAGTTCTCAGTCAATACTGGTAGCGTGACTCTCATCTCAATTACATCTTCCTTCCTTTTCGAGAAGAAACATTTTCAGTTTAGTCTCTAGTATCAAGTTTTTTGGAAATTTTAAATCACCGTTGTAATTTTTCCAACTACTACCTATAACTTTTTACTTTTCAGTTTGGCCGAGATCGCAACTATGTACGAACCGTCCACTCTAGGGAAAAAGCCGATGTACATTGATGTGAGTGAGAATTTTATATTGATTAGTCTGATGCTCTGGATTCGACATAATTTTAGAAAAGTCCGAAATACGAATAAAAACTGAAATTCTATTGTAAATTTCATGATTCCCAGTCTGCCGACACAATCATCATCTACAATTTCAATGTTAATCAGACGACGACGCCGTTGATCATCTACGTTGTCTCCACGAGAGCGTGTGAGTTGCTGTATTTTAACCATGACAAAAGTAGAGAGTTGAAGTACTCCTTATCGTATTCTAGCGTATCGGCAACCATGTCCGTTGAGTCAGAGAAAAAGTTCTGAATTGCAGCCGACCTCAACAGCATGGAAATCTACGATGCGCACAACTTCAATCGGTATTATAATTAGGGCCCACAAGCTCCGCCCACTTTGGTGTGACATGATTTTGCAAAAAAGCGAGACGGGGAGTGCACAAGGTTCATTCTGAACCAAATCACTCGTTCTAAATTGCTATGGATAGCTCTTACCATCCCCAATTGATTGAGCACTGTCCGAGAAATACACAACATCACTAAGTAGGCCAAAATTGGACTCAAACGAAGGGAATAGGGTCGAGTCTCGACGAAACTCAACTTCTCTGAGGCTTATTGTAGGAAAATTCTGCTCGGACAAAGTTTTTCTGACTCATTGGAATATTTTACGATTTTTAGAGAAAAAATAGAATTTTAGCAGTCTTCCCTGGCTTGTGCACTCTCGATTTATGAGGGGCGTGCGAGAGGCGGGCGGAGGGGAGCGAGAGAGGCGGGGAGAGGGAGAGAGACACACACACAAGAGACGACGCTCCCCTCCCTCTCGTCTCGCTTTTCCCTCCTCTCCAACAGTGCGTTGCGCGCGTACTTCTCGGGCTCTAGCGCGCCTCAGAGACAAGATATCAACAAACGGCAAAAAGCATGATGCTATTGGAACCACGAGGGATAGTTTGAACACTTTTTTGACACCCTATCTAGAAATCGGCTATCTGGCTTGTGGCCCCTAATTATAATCAAGTAAGAGAAGAAAATTGACTTGAAATGTTTTCAGGAATGTCTTCCCTGCCAAGCAGATTACTATTATGAGTGCAGCTCCGTTCACGGTGACTTCTCCCAAAGATGAGGTTAGACCGAACGGCATTTTCCATGGGCATGCGATTCCATAAAATCTGAAATTCATTCAAAAAATCGAAAGCAACCCTTAGAAAAGCGGCAATTCTGTTGTGATGCGAACGACGGGTTTCGATGATGTAGAAGATTCAAACAAGGATGGATGCTTCCAGTTGATGAGTGTTGGGTACGTTATTGTATTCAGATAGTCACAAATATTTAATATCTTTAATAACTTGTTACGCCAATAAATTCCAGAGACTCAAAGATATGGCCTGGCTTCACCGTCGAGGTCTCTTCTCCTCTTCTCTCACTCGCATTCGACTACAAAAAGTACCCCGACGCGTTCCTACACATCCAGACAACGATGGGCATCTGTGAGTGTTTTATGCATTACCGCCTCTTCATTTTATATTTACAAGGTTGAGTTTTTGCAACAAATAGACCGATAACATTATCAACTTCCAATGCTGAAGGAATATGAAATCTCAGTGAAACATATTTGTTATTGTCAATAGCCAAATCGGGATTAATCATGGCCGCATATGTTTCACAATGTATGCATAGAATTTAAATTTCGAAACTATCCAATTATTCTTCCAATATCTACTATTAATTTTTCAGCTGGCCAACTCAATCTCTCCGCTCCTGGCTTCGTCACCTCTCCTGGCTACATTGGGTGCAGCTCGGGTGATGTGAGCATTGATGATGGTCTTTGATCTCTCTCTCTCTCTCTCGCATTTTTCGAGACCATAATATCTCAGGTATTCCGCTCATCACTCTACAGCACGAAGGTCGCCGCAACCATCACCTCTTCTGGGTATGAAATTTAACATTATTATTTTAATTACTATTTAAAAATTAATTAATAATTGAAGAAATCGTCACGTATATCTCAATGGTGACATTCACACAGACGCCGCGCATCCAGTGGATATTATCGATCTCAAGACGAACAATAACTATCCGTGAGCAACCTTTTCGCTCAGCCAAAGCTTGAGTCCAGTCTCATAATTGGCAATCATTGCAGCATGTCCGGAGGCCCAGCCGCACAGTCCCAGGAGCTGTTCACCACGGTTAGTTCTCATCAGATTGCAACGACGTGCCATAAAGCTCTGAATGGGAAATACTGAGGGAATGATTTAATTCTAGGGTGTCGCTGTAAACTGGAATGCCGCAGGAACGAGCAATTCATTCGCTCTTCGATACTCTTCCGTGGCTGTTTGAGTAAACATTTTGTGTAATTATTTATTTATTATGCCTCATATATGCATTTTGGAAAAGACACAGGCACAGATCTAGAACATCTGAATAATAACGAGAGCAAAAATTGTAATGAAAACAACGAAGGATTGCTGGTAACTCGCAGACGAAGTTGTTGCATCCAAATTAAATGAGGTGTTATCTCCCAGATCTTCCGCCCACACTCGCATGCCAAAGAATGAATCGCCTTTTCGAGGCACGAAAGTGACAGTAACGCGCTGAAATTTAAGTATTTATTTACCAGTGATATTAGAAAAAAACCCACGTTTGTTTGTACAGAATATTTCAATGAATTTGATGAGTCTTCGAAACTTCCGTAGAATCTATAACCAGGAGGGTCAGCATGGCAAATAATTTCGCATTACCCAAATCCAACATTCGAATTTGGATCAAATATCCTAACAGGATGATCCTCATCCGATACAACATCCATATCGAAGTTTATCAGCATTTCCCTCAATGTTAGACAGTCTCTCCAATTCGAGAAGCAATACAAACTTGTTATCTTTCGTAAGCAATGTGTACTGAACGCCAGTAGCGAGTTCTCTCGAGCGGAAAACCTGAACGCAAATTTGTTTACATTGTCAAGAACTGTTTCTGCTACATCGGAGGAGCTAGCGCTTCCGCAAACGAATCCTGGAGAGGATACGAAGAGAGGTCCTTTCAGTGTTTGGTCGTAGTCTGCAATGCATCTTTTCAAATTTTCTAGTCAGAGGAGCTATCTACTCACTGAAGCTTGGACTTGCGCTGATTTTCACTTGCGAATTGGGATATTTCTTAGTGTCGAAGTGAATGGTCAAAAGAGGTCCATTGATTGCGAGAGAGAAACCACCAAAGTAATCACCGAAACTGCAATGGGATCATTGTGGTCTCTTGATTTCTTGCTCGAGGAATCCAATTGACTGATTGCCCATTAGGGAATAGGCTGACTAAGTGCACAAGTTCTAGCTAGACTCTTATCTCCTCACTCTTTATCCATCGCTGGATAGCAATTGTCCTCGCTGTCCCTGTCAATTGCATCGAATCCGACTGTATGTGCGAATACAGCGTTACCCTGAATTCTCCAAATTTGAATTGACATCGATCGGTACTATTTCACATCGTCTGAATGCTTCGCATTAACTGTGAATGGACGCGCGGAGAGAATTGTGATCGGGTAAGGAACGATCTCTGAAAAAAGAGCAAGTCTAAATCGAATTCGGAAAGTCGTTTACTACCTAGATTCCGCTCCAGTCGCTGTGGCTCGTACACTTCAGCTGTGTGATAATAAGCTGAAGATACATATATTTTGTGATCTTTCGAATTTAAACAAACGAGATTTTGTGGACACAATCCACAATGCAAGCGGGCCACTTTCAAGATTGGCATTTGTGTTGTAGATCGTCACTGTGGGCGCATTCTGAAGGACGTCACAGCTGAATCACAAGTTGAAACCTTACCCCCATTTCCAGATAGGCTTTCTCTTGATATCCTTGCATGAATATCGAACTCAGATGGAACACACTAAACACGTATTCAGATGGGAAACACGGAATAAATGACAAAACCTGCTGTTCTGGTTCATATTTGGGTCATACACGAGAATGTTCTTCATAATGGGATTGTAGTCGCTCGACTTCCAAATGGTCGCATAAACTTTGCACCCCGATGCACACATGTCAGTGGAGAGCTGCAAACATGGTAATTCACAATCCTACTTTCAGTTCAATTAGATCACCCTTTTACTTCAACGTGAAACATATTAAAATACCTGTGCAACACCCTTAAAATCGACTTCATCGTACAAAACAGAATTCTGCAACCGCACAACGGCATCTGAAACGACGTTAGAACGACGAAATAAGGACAAAAACAACCTGTAAAAGCGGATAGAGTGAGAAGCGATAAAAGCAGCATGGGGGAAGGGAATGACGAGTGAAGAAGCACTCGATTTGAGTGATGAATCGAACGATCAAAAAGAATTTCTTATCGCCGTCACGTCAGAGTTTCCATCCTCTTTATAAGTGATAACAAGATTCTGTGTGCCTTTCGTTGCTCACTGAACATCAATGAGACCGAGAAGTTTATCGCTTCCGGGAGTACCCGATATTTTCAACAACAATTACGCGATCAACAATATAATTGTGGATAAAGCAGCAAAGATGAAGTAAGTTCCCGTAGATGAGGTCGTCACTTCTGGTGACGAAGTTGTTATCGGTATCTTAGTTGTCGTCGTTGTCTTCGATCCTTCTACCGTACTGGCCTTCATATCTTCCACTCTCACTCTCATTCCGAAGAAAGAATCGACGGTTCCCGGGGTGAAACTGACGATCACTCGCTGAAATATAATAAATTCAAAATATAAAAATAAATAGATACAACTAAAAACTGACGGGAGTCTGCATCTGCATCTGAACGGAGTTTGTTCCGTCCTTGAAGTTACCGTAGAACCTGCAAATTTCCCAAAAAAAATCCTGGTAAATCTTGAAATACGGGCTTTTTCATCATTCAGCACACTCTATGTGTAAAGTGTGTGTAAAGTATGTGAAATGACGAGAAAATGACTTCTATTGATCTCAAGTTCCAGAGTTCTCACCCGAAATCGCTCTGTGATTGCTGATCGTAGATTGTCACTGGATGCTCTTCGGTTGATTCAACGTCAATATCGAAATAAAAGATCATTTCCCTGAAATTTCCTTTCAAATTGGATTTCGAAAAATGTCAAACTTGTTGTTAGGCGTCTTCAACGTGTAGTCATCACTTTTAGCGAGTGAACTTGATCGATAAACCTGAAAAATTTGGAATTTAAAAAATATTTTATTACTAAACTTTACCTGATTAGAGCTGGGACTGCCACACACAAATCCGGGGGAGGAAATGTAGATGGGCTGGTTGGGGAACGGGAATCGATCGAAACCTGCAATGCCTATCCTCGTATCGATCCAATTCAGTTCTTCAAACCGAATCCATTGCCTGCCTTGAGGTCCACTTTTGAATTAGGGTATTTCTTCGAGTCAAACGCTAGAGTAAGAAGAGGACCATTGACGGAGATAGTGAAACCATCGAACGAGTTTCCAAAACTGAAAAGTCTATCGTTTGAGTCACGGGACGCTTTGCTTGTAGTGAACATTTTCGAAGCTATTCGCAGTCATTATTCGCAGTCCCTCTTACTCAGTGTCCATTGCAGGATAACAATTATCGGCATTATTCCGATCGATAGCATCGTAGCCAACGGTTCGAGCGAAGACAGCGTTGGCCTGTGAAGAGAATTTCAGGATGGTCGCGATCAAAGATAACACAATAATAACATGTCACATCTCCAGGCTGCACAGTAACGGTGAATGGGTAGGCAGAGAGAAAAGTGATTGGATCAGGAGCAGTGGCTGCAATTCAAGAAGTGGTTAAAGGCAGGAACGATTTCACTCATTCACATTTCGTTCTTTTCACATTCAGTGGCTGATAGACTTCGGCACTGCGAAAATAGGCTGGAATGGAAATTGATATGCCATTTCAAACTTTTCTTAAAACATATTTTCAGTTAGCAGACAAAAAACGAACGAGAATTAGCGGATACAATCCACAGAGCCAGCGGCGCACTTTCCAAGTTGGCGTTTCGATTGTAAATCGTGACTGTTGGAGCTTTCTGAAAGCTGGGTTATCGCAGTGCCTACAATTTGATACGTACCCCCATTTCCAGATATGCTTTCTCGTCATCAGTTCCTTGTAGAAACAGTGAGCTCAGATCGCCAATGCTGCAAATATTTTAAATGTGAAATGTATTTAGCGCTCAAAACTTTCGGAGTGTGAACCTACCTAACATCTTTCTTCGTATTCGGATCATTAATAAATATATTTTGCGTGATCTTCGTATTGTCAGTTGTTATTGCAATTGTGGAGTACACTTTGCAGCCGTCTGCGCATATATTAGTCGTAACCTATGTAAATATTTAAATTGATGAAACGAAGTAGATAATTAACCTGGGCAACATTCTTGAAGTCGATTTCATCGTATAATTCAGAGTTCTTTAACCAAACAACCGCATCTGTTGAGAAAAATGCATTGCAAAAATGCTCAACGAATTTAGCAACAAAAGCTCACCAGAAATCGGAAATAGAAGCAACAATAAAACTAGAAACATGGAAGAAGAGGATTCCATGGCGAAATTACTAACGGCAGAGAAAGGGGAAAGTGATATGAGAGAGTCGGCTTGTTTGCAGACATAAAAAAGCATCTTATTTTCAGTGATAACGAAACTCACAAGGCCTACAAATGACTGATCAAAGTCCGGCTGAATTATTGATGCTTTGAATTTATTGTTAGGTTACGGCCAGAATTTGGAATAATTTGGCAAGACTTGGCAGACTTAGGCAGAATTTAGCAGAGTCTCCTAATTTTGCAATTTTCTCTGAATGGTGAGAAAGTGTGTGAAATGAAGAGACATTTTCCATCCCTACTTATTGTTAGTCTAATTAACTTAGAGTTCGCACATTTTTTTGTAAATAATAATAATGAAATATAATGCAAATCGATTCAATACAAGAGGATTACCAATATAATTGAATATCTCCTCCATTCTTCTCCCTTCTTCCGTCTCCTCCTCCCCTCATTCTCCCCCTCTTCACTTCTCACTCTCGGTCCTTCCTCCCTTCTCTCCTCTACTAGTCCCTTCCTCCCTCTCACTCGATGGACTCCCCTAAACCTCCCAAGTCGGCCAAAACCGACAAGCAATCGCCCAGCACGACTGCCGCAGCAGCTGCAGCTGGTACGGTAAAGGGTGCTGTAGAATATGGGTTACTGTATTCGCTCGATTTCTGTAGAATTACCGTAAACTGAGATTTGAATCGGGATCAACGGGTACTGTAGAATCCGGGATACGGTAATCGGAAGGTGACGGTAATCTGCAATGAGATACGCCATTGGAGAATCTGCAGTCTCTCCCTCTCAGCCGGCCAAGACGGCGTCGCCAGGAGTGAACGCTGTGAGGACTACCGTAACCTGAGGATACCGTAACCAAGTTATCGTATCATCGGGATACTTGAAACTACATGGTTGAGTACCGTAGTATCAGGATGCCGTGTCACAGTAATGATTTGTCAAACCTACCGTACTCAATCGATATTTGCAGGGCCCTGAGATCGAAACCCTTCCGGATGCAACGAACGAAGCCTACACGCCGCCTCCGAAACCCGTAAGTGACCTACCGCATGCTACTGTAGTCCATAGAGAACTGTACATACCGTACTCTTCGGGCTATAGTAACTATCGTCTATTTTACTACCGTACCCGCAATCGCTGACGCCCTTCAGGTGGAGAAGAAGCTGAAACGACGCAAGAGTCGCAGCAAGAAGTCGCAGAAGCTGAGGGCTGTGAGGGACACCCGAAGGGCGCCAATCAATATTCCCTTGCGTATTTCAGGAGCGTCGACGCGTCAAGGATCTCGAGAACAGACGCAGACAGTGAGTGATCTTTGATCTCTGAGTGATGATCTTTGGTCTTTTTTCAGGAAGATTCTCCATCGCGACAGTGATATCGTCGCTGAGAGCGCGCCGGCCGCCACTGTCCCTGCGGAGAACGCCGAAAAGAGTACGCTATAACGGATTACTGTAGTTACGAAAAGCTTGATTACGGTGGCTGCAAGAACATTGTTGCTTAAAAATCAGAGCAACGGAGTGGCACGGCCGTGTTATTGTAACTTAAAAACCTCTCCTATTCAGCACCAGTCACCGAGGGTTCCGAGGACTTTCTCAATGGATTGCTCGAGGCACAGAGGTAGTGGATCTAGAGTGGAAACCCCTCCCTTACAGTACTCCTACCGTAACCCTTCTCTCTCTTACAGAGTGCCTGACTCACCATTGCTCGACGAAGAGGGAAACCCGATGACGGAAGATCTGTATGATGTAAGGGATACGGTAGATCGATAAGGGGGCAGAGTCTCTGGGTGGTCTAACTCTACATCATTGCCAGGACCAACCGCTCGTCCGTGTGATCAAGGCCGTATCTAATCTGGTCCATTATCTGATGGAACATCCGGTATGAAATAATTAATTAATTAATATCAATTATGATTTATGTCCAGTTGGTGCCGGTTGCCATCGGCGTGGCTCTTCTCATAATACTCACGGGAAAATTGTGAATCGAGTCGAAGAGATCAAAGATCAACTCCTCCCTTTCCCTTCGATCCAATTACGAGAAAAACCCTATTCTTCGCACAAACTGCGTATCTCGTCGCGAATAAAGCTGAGAAAAAGCGAGTTGATTGAGTTGATACAGGCTACCGTAATCTGCAGTGCTGAGACAGGATCAGTTACTGGACACATTTTTATAACTTCAAACAACAAAACATGAACAGAACTTTTGAAAACTTTCTAACGATTGGATAATTTGGTGAATTTACATGTACAACATATTTACAAGATGTAGCAACTTCTGTGAAGTTAAATCAAAACGAGAACAAGAGATACTAAGCACACCTTCAGAGATGACTTTCCACTTTGAGAGATCCTTCGGTCATCTTGAGAGTCAGCTTGAATAGAGGCTGATCGATAACGATTCCTTTGTGATCGTCACCCTCAATCAAGAAGGTATACTATTAGGGATTGATAGAATTATGAACCTCATGAATCAAACTTAGAATCCATTTCGTCAATAAAAACCTACGATGATCATGCTCTGTCTAGTGTTTTCTTATAGGAAAATCATTTTCAAATAAAACTATTGGATTTCCATCATTTTCCTCATTCCGCGTACTCTTGCGGGCTACTCAACCTGAGTGTTGTTCGGCCTTTTGGAAATCCGGAAACTCAGTAAGAGAACTCTAGTTCCGTCCTATCTTTCGAATGACAAGAGTTGCGCTTGACATATTTTTAAACTGAATTAGATATCGCAAACCTTGCACATCGGTCCGAGCTTGTCGTCCTTAATTATTTCATCCTTGAGCCAGAAAATGACTTTGCGACAATTAATCGGCGTTTGAAGATACATCAGATCGATGCTTCTATCGAACATTTTCTGAATGACTAAAGTAGCATGAAATCCAATCGTTAAAAATGATAGTAATGATTAACAGCAGGCAAAAGCTAACCTTGATTACCCGAAGATAACCAGTTGAGAAGAAACTGTGATTCTCTTGCTGAATCACGAAACCGATCTTGTTGCAGACAACGAAGGGAAAATCGTCTTTCGTCATGTACTGGAAAGGAAAAAGTGTTTCATTAGGCCACAAATTTGAAGCTTGGATTAAGCTTCTAACAATGTCTTACCGTATTCACCGAAGTCACGGTCTCTGCACAGATCTGTCCCAACTTCTGCATCAACAAATGTCGATATTCAACAGAAGATTCCACTCGGAACTGAACAAAAATATTGATCACTAGACGTGCGTCATTTAAAGTTGTTAATTCAATATCGATATGAATAGTGTTTCAAACTCATCACTTTCTTCCCTCTTCCTCTCGCGATATGCGGGATCAACAGGAGGAAGGGAGTGCAATACTATTAGTATTGAATACCCGCCCTACTCTAATACACGTAAGAATTATACAGTTTTAATTTTGTCATATTTAATTAATAATCTTCTTCGAAACGAAGGCTAAACTGACATTGATATGAAGATGCTTGTATCTCTTTCCCATTGCCAGTTCATCCATTCTTGTCATGAATTCATCATCCATCTTCTCGGGAATGCCAATAGTGAACTCATCGGAACCAGCGGACGGATCCTGTATGAGATCAGATAAATCACACTTTCCATGTTGGTAAGAATAACAGCCCCATGCCAACTAGTCAGACCCACAGACTTCGTTAAAAAAATATAATATGACACAAGGAGTTATACCCACTAATTATAGCCACTAATTTTTGCACACGCTTCGAAAGCAATACGAATAGTCGATCCTAATCGCGTCCTTAGTTACAAACAATTTATTTTGTGCACAAATACAGTCCTGGTTGCTTATTTTAGCAATGATTATCATTATTCGGGAAGATGACTTCGTAAAAAATTTAACATACATTCTCATTGACGAATGACAACTTCGGAATCACATCAGCTCGATCCCACATCGATGGCCCTCCTCGAATGAGATAGAAAGGTCGATGATGTACCTGAAATATCCTCCATAGTTAAGTGATTCTAACATTCATCCGTTTCAAACAATAATAATTACCAACCGTACTCTTCTCTTGCTTCACTTCACCCTCGGGCTTCTTCTCATGTTCAGACGGATCCTCGTTTATTTGACTCTGAATGATCACTATGAAACATGCCACATGCAAGTGTCAACTCATTTTCTTGTTAATTTAGGAATCGTTTATTGGTGTATACTTATAAAAGTAATGTGATGAAATGAGATACCTTGCCATCATCCACAACCTCAATCTTGACCTTCTTGTGATCGCCTGAATCCGTTTTCACATCTAGCGTGAACTGAAGGAACATTCATCAAACGCTGCCAGGCTCAATAATAAAATGAATTATGTATGAGAGATATTTTTAATTATTTAACACCAACCGAACTGGATCGTTTCTTTCCCTTGCCGACACGAGAGGATCGAGGAGAAACCGAACGAGACTGCAAATATAATTATTTAAACTAATTACAGTGAAAACACAAATAGTAGTGCTCTATTATATGAGCGAGCACATACCTTATCCTCCATTTTCACTTCACTCACTCGATGCTTTAGAAGAAAAGCGCGGGCAACTGATATACACTTTGGATCGATCCGTAACAAATGTCTTTTCACCGTATTTTACAGTACACCGAATTAGATTAATCACTAACTTTTTTAAAAATCCATTTTCGATTTATTTTTAATTAATAAAGATATTTATTTCGCCAATTACTCGTTGATTATGTCAAATTTTTCATTCATCACTTATAGGGTCCACCATCACTTTTCATAATTCTGCGCGCGCGCGATGTCCATTTTTGCAAAGGAGAGGAAAAGGCCGCTCGTTCTGATTTCACAGGTGTTTAGTACAGCATGTGAAGTTACTTTGCTGAAAAAATTAGCAGATTCTGTAGGCGTCGACGCTTTTTATAAACAATAATATCCAAAAAAATTACGTCACGAAATGTAAATATATTGTTAGAACCGCTCTAATTTCGTTCAATGGAGAGGGCCGCGACTTTTGACACTTTCCAATGATTGTCTAAGGTTAGGGGCATACCATATCCAAAAATTAGAAAATTCTGTAGGCGTCCACGAAATTTGCATAGTGACAAAATTTGAGTCGGGAAGTGATCTTTGATCTCTTATGAAACTTGTGGACGCCTACAGAATTGGCTAATTTTTGGATATGGTATGTCCATAACTTTCGTCTATCACTGGAAAGTGTCAAAAGTCGCGGCCCTCTCCATGATCTCAATCTAGAGCGCTTTGAACATTGTTGTCTCCCGTTTTTGAAAAACGGGTTTTTGAAAATTTGTGATTATCTCGAAACCCGATGAATTAAACTAGGTCTTATCTTCACAAAAAATGATTCCATACGTCAGTTTAATAAACTGAAATAGAAATTGGGTCATGATTCTTTGATTTGCATAATCTATGGTGGTCCCTACATCACTTATAGACTTTTGTCCCTGTTAGACATGCGTTGTAGTAATGCATTTTTAACACGAATAACAAATTTATAACACAGTACTGTAATGGGATTGAATGGGAGAATCGAAGAATGGGATTATAGAAAAAAAATCATAAATAAAGAACATAACAGCCATAGGTAATTCGGATAACGCGAGTAATTATAACCTAGTCGTGAATTTCTGCAGTAAGATATCTGTCAATAGTGAGCCTCATCTCGAACTTGTTCTTGAGGATGAAAATTCCGCCACAATCATCACTCTGGAAATGAATATGAAAGAATGTGCTTTGCTGTCGGGGTTTATTTCGATAGTGTTCAGCACTTTAAAACGAGAACAATACCTTGCACAGTGGACCAATATCCTCGTCCGTCTCAAGCGAAGTCTTGAGGCCATCCCAGACCCAATAATTCATTAAATGAGTATGGAGAAACTTCAAAGCTATGCCGGATGTTTCTGAGAGCATTTCCTGGAATGCTTAATGCTCACTGATATTCCATAAATTTTCAATAACATCTTGTTGGAATTTAACCTTTATCACATCAAAGTAGGCAGTGGAGTACATCGACCTTAATTCTTTTTCTATGATTACCCGTTTTTTGTTGGCAATAAGGGTGCGGAAGTCGTATTTCGTCAACCACTAAAAATATATGAGATGAAACTTCTGCAGTTTTCGTATACAGACCGTATCAACAGAGATGATAGTGTCTGCAGTAATCTTTCCGATTCGATCGTACAGCCTCGATCGAAACGAAGAAGTAATTTCGTCCGTAATCTATAATGTGACACGTACTCGCATGAGGCACAATGTTCAAACAATGCGCAATATTAAATAAAGACTCTTACATTCAGATGTATCTCATCATAGTACACCCCGGACGTCGACTGTGTCACTTTTCTCAAATATCCGATGGGTTGTCCACTGGGAACACCAATTGTGATATTATTCGTGTCGGTAAATGAATCCTCAAAGTTAATAAAAAATCGTATTATCAATAAAGGTAAAGGTTCACCCCGTAATCGAGACACACGTAGTCCTGTGGGAAGTCACATTTGTTATATCATGTAAATCTCGATTAATTTTGGTGAGACACATAACATACTAATCAATCTATGTTTAATTTCTTTAAACACGAAAAAATTACCTTTGCCAGCGAGACAAATCGAATTATTCTGCGGCAGCCCTGTGTATGGGTGGAAGCCGAAACTTTCTGAAAAAAGAACAGGGTTTCCCGAGCCACTCTGAGCGAACTCCTTTGTGCGGACTGGTAAAATGTTGTCTTGGATTTCGATATGAGTGCTCTAGCAACAAATCGAAACAAAGAGAAAGACAACTTAATTGTTACCTCATTATCCACGTTGTCTTCCGATGAAATCTTAATCCTCTTAGACCCGGCCGGTTCGACTATCGCGATCTAACCAAATAGTAATTAAAAAATTTATTTAAAAATAACGAAAAATATATACCGCGCCGGATCTCTTCCTAGTGGCATCTTCTAGCTCACATTTGCTCGGCGTCGGTGAATCAGGCTGACATTGAAAATAAGTAATACCATACTTACTCAATATAATGATTTTTTTAAAGTAATTTAGTTAATAATTACACCCTTTCTGACCGTGTGAGGACACCTCTCCGAGATCTTATCGAGAATATGGTTGATCACGTTCATAACAATATCATCCCGGTGCAGTTCGGTCTGAAAATATGCATACTTGTTAAATGAAATTAGTCAACAAACCTCTCGTTCTTCTGTCTTCACTTCACGCGCTTCAATTAGAATGCGGCTTAATTGGCAGGCCGGGTTCTAAATAAATGAAAACAATAAAATTATTTAACGTTGTAAGATGCAACTAAATACAACTTGTAACTGAACATGATCTGCCCGCCGACTTTAAATATCCAAAAAGATTGTACAAAAACATCAGATAATTATCTATAAACAAATGTATTTTTGTAATTAGTCTACCAATAGCTAACTATTATTCGTTCGGAAGTGATTTCGTGAATAGATACATGACTATTATCTGAAGATAGAAAATTTTAACTTGCGAAGAGAACGAACCGTGTAAACCGCAGTAAGAGTAGGTTCACCCGGTGATAAACACGAATGAAGATTCATAGCTTCTTCGGTCATGACCCCTCTGAAGCAAATGGCATCATTAGACAATAATAACAATGCAAATAATAAAGAAAACAAGATTATTTGATATTCACACAACAACAAATAAAAATATTTACATAGTATTTGAGTGCAAGAGAAAAACTCAAATCAATTTCGATGAACCACCGTAATCACTACGCTGGTCCCAAGACTGCCCGCCAATTCAAACTATACAATGTACTGTAATTTTGCTTAAACCTGTGAATCGTGCTTTGGAATTTCGTGAATAACTTTTAATTATTTTTTTACTTGAAAGATAACATGTAAATAGCAGTGCTCGCCTGTTAGTTAGTTTGTTGACTCATTGTCTGTCTGTAAGGTGGGGGTTTCAAATAATTATAGTTCGGCTTCGAAGCGCTCGAACATGAAATGGTCTGAATTTCTAGATGAAGCCTTGAAATTGAGAACATAATTAAACATTTATTTAAAATTCAATCTGCATAGCAATAAAAAGTCATTTTTCAGTGCGAATTTTTGTCTTAGATATATACATATATGTGTTTATTCAAATTTTGGAAGTGCGCAATTTTTAGAGAATGTCTACAGAAAATCTCAATACAAACAGTAAATTGAGAACGAATTCGATTTATATTCAATGCCAAAATGCTGGACTGCCTTCTGAACTAAACGATTTCGACACTCAGAGCAACGAAGGAAATGGCGAATCCAACCTGTGCGGAAAAGAAAATGAACAAGTAATGTAGATTGAAGGAGAAGTAGGCGAGCATGGGCGGAGGAATGGGTGGAAGTATCACTGGTAGCCCCATGTATCGGGCGATCCAGTAGTCTTCGATTTGAGAAAAAGATGCAACGTAAAAATCATGTGTGCGCATTAAAAATAAATGGTGAACGCACTATTATCGTGAGAATATTTTTCATTCCACTCGTAGCTGACCTTTGACGAACGTTCGAGGGGCGGAGAAGGGAAGAGGCCGGGAGGAGGCGGTAGAACAAGCGTCCTCCTCCCCCCTTCCTTCCTCCCTCCTCTCTCCCAGACAATCAATAGCTCGCTAAACAGCACATTTCATTTGCTGAGTATTTCAAACGCACGATAGGATAATCTCACGGCATCAGCGCATAAATGTTAGAATAATTCTGACCTTTTTACTCTGTGGCACCTAAATGAGAAGATATATCGGTTCATATCTGATATCTCTGAAAATGTCTGTTCATTGTGAATATATGTGTACATAGAGACAATCCCTTGAAGTTATTTTGGAACGAACTTTTTTTCGTTCAATCACCTTTATTTCCGATACAACGCCACAAGATAGAGAGAGACAGAAGAGATATAATAGTACTTCATCATTATGCGAGTTCATCAGGAGATTTCCATTCAATCTCTATGATTTCGTTATTCGTTATTTGACCATTGATAACACTAGCTCCGTTGGCTTTAACTATGAATCCATTTTGTATCGTTCGTGTAACAAGGTCGTCCACAGACTCCTTCATCCAGAATTCGTAGGTATAATTATGGTTGCTTGAGTATTTTGTAATCCGCACTCTCTTCGTCAATCCGGTCAGAAAATCGAAGAATTCTGAAAGTAACATATGCATTGTGAAATTAACTAAGTCGATGTACGTTTGACCGTCGTCATTTCAATCTCGTCAAATACAAGATGAACTGTAGATGGCAGGCGCGACTTGACCATACAAATAAGCGCATTCCTGAAGTTGAGCATTTTTCATAATTTGTGCATATATTTGCATATTTGCTATAGAAAATGAAAATACATACATGGTTTTTTCATAAATCTCATAAGTTTTGAATAAGAATATTTTGCATGTCGTGCCATTGAAAAATCTATTAATTGACGATATAGACTGTTCTTGCGTGTTTTCCATAGTGGCGTTCGACTCAATGTGGAGTATGTTCACAGTATCGCTTAACACGTCTTGTGCAACTTCGATAACCGGATCCTTTGAATTTCTCACTGGAACCGTTACACGATAACACTGAAATATGCATTTCGAGATGAAACTGAGAATTGCTTACTGGTTTGCCTGGAGATTCTAAGGAATTGAACATCCCCGACTCTGTGATTCGGAATCTAAGATCAGTGAAGTTATGCAATGATTTGTGAGCAGCATGCACATAGATATGAACATTATGGCTACTACGATCATTCTGTAATTATATTACCATCTGTTAATGGATTTAAGCGACGACGAAGTGCTAACAGATATTCCCTGGCCTACTGTATTATTCACCAACCTTAAAACCGTCACATTTGATATAATGAATTGGAGGGATATTCTTTTTTCGCTCAACAAAATCGTCGACAATTTTCAAGAAGTAGTGCGATGCCTGGAAATGTAATTGGAATATTGTGTATTCTACATGTGAAATTTTGAAGGTCCGTAACATACCCTTCGTAAATTTAGGAGACCTTTCCATATGCCTTCTTCCTTCAAATGTGAGCAAATTGTTTCTACAGCGACTTGAGGAATGCCATCCAAAGTGGGTCGAAATTCAGGAACAACGTAGACAACTGGATGATCGACGGAAATATCATTTGCAGCTTTTACTGGTGTTTCTCCTTTCCTTTTCGACGATATCTTCCTCTTACGAGTCATCGATGCTAAAAACAATCGTGCTGAACATCATGTAATGTAATTTTCCCAAATCTTTGTATTTTCAGAACCAATTCTAATTGTAAGCAGAACCGATAAATGATTAAAGAAGGCCTCCCACGAATATCTGACTAACTGAGTTCTCGGTGTGAGGTTGTGGGTCGCTGTTACCCGATAGCACTTTCGAAACTCCCAAGTCACCATTTTTCGTTTGAACCGAGTTATGATCAATTGGCTGCGTGCCAAGTGACCCTGAAAAGCAGGCAACGAGCGAGAGAGCGTGCGGAATGAGGAGAGTGTCTCTCTCATTCCTCACTTTGCATAGTCTCCGCGCGGTTCGTGGGACGCCTTCTTTAAAGGTAAAACCGAATGGAAAACAAAATGAAGACCAACGATAGACGACGTTGCTTACAGTACTCTTTTAATTTGGACGTATTCGAGTTGGGTACCTATGGTGTGTCAAATGTATTACTAGCGTTAGAGAAAACTATTAATCTAAAAATGTACAATCTGACCCAGCCAGTAAAATAATCACAGAAATTGTGTATCATTATCCCAGCGAGTGACCTGTTTATTCGAATTTAGAAATTTACAATTATTACAGAATGTACAGAAAATCTCAAAATTACTCAAACAGAAAATCGAGAGCGAATTCGATTCAAACTCAATGCCAAAATTCTGGACTGCCTTCTGAACCAAATGATTTCGAAAACAAGAGCAACAAAGGAGATAGCGAATCCAAACCAAAGTACGGAAAAGAAAATGAATACAAGTATTTGAGACTGAAGGAGAAGTATGTGAACTTGGGCGGAGGAACGGGAGGAAGTATCGCTGGTCGACCCATGTATCGGGGAAACCAGTAGTTATCAAACTGGAAAATAAATATTGAATCGAGTGTAGACATCTCAAGAGATCGTCAGCCTAAGACAACCGTCCTGGGCTAGAACCTAGTGAAATGCTGGAGGAGTGAACAAACCTTATCAGCATCGAACATTCCGAGAATGATAAATTCCAGTTTCTTCTTGTCTCTGATTCGATCCGCAACGTAATAGTTGACGATGGACGATGGTTTGCCCAGATTCGTTCCAACCGTGTACAAGTCGCCTTTCGTGAGGTCGTTTGCTACTCTGAACGAAGACTTGGCCATTGCTTCCTTCGCTCAGCTAAGGTTGCCCGTTCGGCATTACTGACTAGGATGAAGAATTCGTAACTTAGAATGGTGCGCAGCTGACATGTAACTATTTTCTCGGAACCACATTTTCTAGAACATTTTTCTTGCAACCACTTTACTGGAACGTTTTACGCTAGAATCTCGCTCTGAGAACTCAGAAATTTGTTCCGAGCCGATCGTTCCGAAATGGTACGTTCCAAGAAAATAGTTACATCTCAGCTGCGCACCCTTAGAATTCGTGAGAATTCGTCCCTCTGTCAGGATTCCTTCATTCCGCATGGTCTCTCGGAATGAAGAGACGGATTCGTCATGATAACAGCTCCATTATCGACCCTCTTTTTTGCCAGGCAGTTAAATACAACGAAACGATAGCCGATTTGAGAAGAGGGTCGGAAAGCTCTACTTATTGTTAGTGTCTGCGCAGAATCAATATCTTGGCTCCTCCTTACATTGTCAGCGTGCATTTGCCCTCCATCTCATCAACGTCATAGAACTCGACAAAGTCCGTGAGATAATCGAAATAGATTGCATTCGAATCGGCACAAAGACGATTGATGATTTCTCCCTTCGTGGTCATAATGGTGTTCCGAGAGGCATCTGGGGTGTCAGTGCCAAAGAAGAACTTCTGAAATGTCATTATGTACTTACAAGGGGAAGCACCGAAATAGGGTTTGGAAATCTTTCGCAAATCGATAAGGTGAAGCTGAAAACCGATTTCAAGCCTTGCTAAAGTTTCGTGCCGCAGTCAGGAATATTGTTAGGTTTCGAATCACGCTCACGTTCGCATATCCATACAGATGGGAGATATCTCTAACGATTAGCGTCGCATCGCCATCAGTGAGCTGATCAATCGCCTTCGTCAGAGTTCTAGAATAGATTTTTCTTTATCTTCTTGATCTTAGTTCCTCACTCTTTCTGCATTCGCGGGGCAGAAATCAGATTTCCTCCGGCAAAGCAAGCATTGTATAGCGTTATAGCCATGAAGACGTTGAAGACGATGCAGAATCTGAAGTACATCATGAGGTTGGATAACGCGACGGGTACGGGCAAGTTTATAAGCTCGCGTTTAGCAACCCTCGAAAATGGCATTTCGGAAGAGAAATTATGTCGATATCCTGTTTGGACGCTTCAAATCTTACCTGATTCCGTACGTTCGCGCACTCGCCTTGACCTCATCGGTGTAGTACTGCAGGAAGGCAGTGAAAACTAAAAATAGTCATTTTCAATGATGAGGTGATCTGAGATGAACTCACATGCAACAATGATCAGATTGACAGCAATCACATATGTGTACTCTCCGAAGGACCCAATGAACTCCACGATTCGACCAAAGAAATTTGGCACGATCACACGCTCTTTTCGAATTAGATTCATCTAAAATCATCGGTGATTGTCGCAATAAAGATTGAGTTTACCGGTTGATAGTCGTAAGGAGGCGTGTATTGGAAATTGCCCATTCGTCCCTTCTGAAGGTTGTAGTCTCCTGAAGAGTTCAGATAGGGTAAATCGAAAAAGGGTAAACCCTAACCAATCGCTGCATCGATACTATCGTTCTGCAGCAATCCCATAACTCCCGCAACGAACTTTCCATCTGATTCGGGATCATCATAACCGAAATGCTCTGCAATTCAAAGATCTCTATTGACAATTCGAGCAAAGAAATTAGGCACGATCACTCGCGCTTTTCGTATCAGATTCATATCACTGGTAAATGGTAGAGTTCAAAATTCGGGTAAACATCTCTTCATTTCACACACTCTCTTGTCATTCTGATCTGTGAGAGAGTGTGTGAAATGAAGAGATTATTACCCGGTTTTCGACCTCTAGTAGATGGTTAAAAAATCGGAAATAACTACAAATCTCATGAAAAAGAAGAAAATGACTCACTAACGTCAGGATACGAGTAGAATGTAGCCCCGTTTTTCAAACGGGAGGGGGAGGGGGTTACGGTAATTAGCCTGGGGCTCTCTCGCGGGGGGGTAATTATCTATCGGTAGGGCTTTGATGTGGGTACGGTAGGATGCCAGATGGTGGGTACGGTAGTCCAGATGGTGGGTACGGTAGGTGCTCATCCCCAGAGGGTACGGTAGGCCAGGTGGTCCCAGGTACTCACCCCCAGAGGGTACGGTAGGACAGGAGATTATGGAAGGTCAGAGGGTACTGTAGTTCAGAGGGTAAGGTAGGTCGGGTGGGTCGCATGGGTCGGATGGGCTGCATCTGCAGACCGGTAATAGTAAACTACAGCAATCGATACGACTGCAGCAAACTAGGACCTGCCCACAGATTCGCAGTCTCCAAAGAGAGCCGACGACCGCACGCGGAGAGGAGAGAGAAAGACTGAGCCCCAGCTGTCACTGCCTCTCCCTACGCTGGCCAATTACCCCCTCCTCTGCCCCTCACCCTCCCTCCAAGCCTTTGTTGGC